>CM066044.1:118886551-119203084 GCA_033557465.1 Ichthyophis bannanicus
GTTGATGTGTTGGTAGAGTAATATCTATTTTTTGGTTCTATGATGTAATCGTATATAGTGTTTAGCTTGTTTTTTTAACAGATCTTGCATTAATTAGTACAAAACAAATGGGGGAATTAAAGAGTTGGATTTTTTTTGGTAGGTTTGGATGGTGGGAAAAATCTTGGTTTGGTCTTTTGTTTTTATTTCTATAGAGTTTCTTTTTATTTATGTTATTATTACTCGTGTGCATAAGCATTAAAGGTTTTGGTATTAAATTGTTGTGTAGAGTCTGGTTGGTGAGGAATATCATACTAAAATATAGACGAAACATTGGTAAATTGTATGCATGTTTGCAGCTATTAAAACTATTTAAAGTACGAAGTTATCAAGACAGAATTATTTTCTGTAGATTACTTGTTAGTAACGATTAAGACTTTGAGCTAGGTTATAATTTTGGTTTATATTCTTACTGTGGGTTCTTTAGATACAGGAGCTTGTGAATTATTTAAGTTCCAGTACAAAGGAAAGCCGAATATGTTATGTACAAGATATTATCTTAATGGCTTACCCTGAGTTTTCCAGAGGGTTATTCAAGTCATTTAGAGCTTCCGATATCACGCCAAAGCTTCCCTGCACCTAAGGACCACACGCAAAGGGCCCTCTAGCGAGGCCCTCTAGGGCGCGGGCCCGCCCGATGTTTCTTACTTTAAAAAACAGTCACCAGCTGTGTGTAGTGGAGCAAGCATCCTTGCCCTGCTCAATCAGCACAGATAACAGCTGATTCTAAAGGCAGTAGTGATGTCACTCTTCAGCCCTCCTCCAGCCCGATGTTGCTTACTTTTAAAAACATGACGTCAGAGCAAGTGAGTGGACAGATCTGCTTAGAGTGCCGATGACTGCATATCTGTGCAACAGCCTCTGTCTCTCCCACCGCTTGTTCCAGAAAGTGACACACTTGGTAACGGCCCTGCTAAAAGCCATAATAAGAAAGAGACTTGAAAAGCCCTGCATATGTATACCTCAAGGAAAAGAGGGACAGGGGAGATATGATACAGATATTAAAGTACTTGAAAGATATTTAATGAGCAAACAAACCTTTTCCCCAAACAGATGAGAAAGCTATAAAACTAAAGGAAACTAGGGAATTGAAACCTGAAAGGAGAAAAAATTTAAAAGCAACATGATGGAAATATTTTTCACAGACTGGGCATTGGATGCCCTGAAAATGCTCTCCACTGGATGTGGTGAGTACAAAAACAGTGACGGATATTCACAAAAAGACATGGGATAAGCACTGAGGGTCTCTATATAGGAAGAGGAGCATTTCCTGCCTCCAACAGCAAAACTTAAATGACTTTCACTTCAAAAAGCATAGCAGGGGTAGCTGTCATAAACCAGCAACTACAAACTCAATGAAATCATAGACCGGGAATAACCTGCACAGAGCAGTAGTTAAAACCCTAAACCCTTGCTGGGCAAACTGTTCTTTATCTTCCATCATTTACTCTGTTACTATGGGTCCCGATGTCTGTTCTGGATGTCAATCCCCTCTGTACGTCTGGTCTGAACCAGACATACAGAGGGGATCGCAATTCTTAATCCTGCGGGGCATGTCTAGAGGGGTTTGGATTTGTTAGGAACATGTTCAGGAGAAGGGATTGGCTCTTCCGAAGGGATGGGATTCGCCTTAACCAGGATGGAGCCAAGCTGCTGGCATTAACATTAAAAAGGAGACAGAGAAGCTTTTAAACCAGATAATAGGGGGAAAGCTGACAATCGAGCAAGAACACAGGGTTCAGAAGAATGTATTTTTGAAGGATACTAACAAAAGAAAAAAGATAGGGCATCCCAATTGAGATGTTCCAATAAAGATAAAAGTAACCCAAATGCCCATAAGTACAGAGCTGAAAGATTCCAAATTACCCCATCAACTGATACCAATCAATATGCATGCAATCTGTAAATAGTTCACTTATGTTCTTTTGTTCATTGTAAAACACCCCTAGAAGAACGGTAACATTTACACCAAAGTTACCTGTACATAGTTCCAATTGTTCCATGTAAACGTTCCTTCATGTCCTATGTAAACCATTTTGCCCTTGCAGAAAAACGGTTATAAACCAGTTAAAGAAATTAAATGCAACCTCTAAAATGCCTGTATGCAAATGCTAGAAGTCTAAAAAATAAGATGGGAGAGTTAGATATATAGCTCTAAATGAGAGGTTAGATATGATTTGTATCTCAGAGAACTGGTGGAAGGAGGACCACCAATGGAACACTGTGGTCATCCTGAAAACCTCTTCGGCTATGGGGATCATTCTGTAGAGAGAATAGTGAGGATGGACATCCCGTTTTGGATGTCCATCCCCACTATTCACTCCCCTGCTGACCCTGGCTAAAGCCTAGATGGGGGTGGGAGTGGGCGTTCCAGAGGCGGAGCGAGGATGGGACATGGCCAGCCGCAACCCTGGATGTACGGACGCGATTCAGAGTTTGGCCCTGTATGTCTGGGGCTGTGAACCTAGACGGGGTACTTATTCCCACCAGAGAGATGGAATAAGTCTCCCTAGATGTTGATGATGATGCTGCTGGGCCCTAGAAAGTAAGGTAGTGGGTGCAGTGAGGTCTCTGCAGCTAGACCCATGGGAGGTCGGATCAAGTGGTCATGGCACTGCGGCTCCCATTCAGGAGCCTGACTGAGGTAGCCAGGCATGTGGCTGGCATGTAGGCTGATCAGAATCGGAGCCTGGTGTGCACATACAGGCCATAGACCCAATTCTGATACCATGGGCACATCTTGCCCCCGCGGGATCAGAATCGGGTCTACCTCTGGGCATCCCCCTTCTGGTTGGTCGCACAGGGTGTTGGATTGCCAGAATGGAATGTGCCTTCAAGTATGTCTCAAGGATTCATTTATTTTATTTATTTATTTACATTCTCTTATATACCGCGCTATTCTGCATCATGCGTTTTACATTGAACAAACTGAAATTACATTGAACAGGGCATTATAACTTGGAGATAACTATTTTACAGGGAACATGGGCTATGGAGGGTTAAGTGGCTTGCCCAAGACCACAAGGAGCACCTGTGGGACTAGAAACCCCAGTCCTTCCAGGCCAAGGTTGCTGTCCTCTAGTGGGATTTGAACCCCCGACCTTCCAGCCTGAAGTACCTTGCCCCAACCACTAGGCCACTCCTCCACTTAATTGGATTTAATTGAGAACCCCTGTATTAAACTAAGCAGCATATTATCTCAGAACCATAATAAACTTTCATATGTAGGAGACTAGTTGCCAAAGTGTCCCGGGTCCATTTTGTGACAGTGTTCACAGAGGAATTCTATAAGTGTGAAATATGGAAAAGACCGAAACACCCCTATTTTTGTGCATTTCTGCCTGTTTTTAACATTTTAATAGGTGTAAGGCCCTTCTGCAAAAAACATTCACAAGTAACTACATCAGACTAGGAGTGAACTGTTTTATCAGCAAATTAGGGCTAGATTTGCTAAAGTGCACTGTTACATTAGTGTGTGCTAATATTGTTAATGTGCTTTACTGAAAAATAGGACTCATCACATAAAAGTGGACCTGTGACAAATAACACGCATTGATGCTTGTCAGCATGGGGTAATGTAGTAGTGCTTTTTAGTGAATCTAGACCTAAGCTATGTCTGCCATGGCCAGTGGGTTCATATAGTAGCATAGTGTATGACGGCAGATAAAGATCAGCATAGTCCATCTAGTCTGCCCAGCAAGGTGGCAAGAGAAGGTGTGCCCCCTGCTTCGTGCAGGTCACCCCTCCCTATGCTTTTGTTTAGAGGTGTACCCACCACTCTGTGTAGGTCATCTCTACTTGTTGAGATATCACAGTGAAGTTTATTTTGATTTTATCCTGTTTCTATAAAGGGATCCACTGTGTCTGTCCCATGCCATTTTGAATTCTGTCACTGTATTTGCACCCACCGCTTCCATCGAGAGGGCCTTCCAAGCATCCACCACCCTTTCAGTGAAAAATATTTTCTGACGTTGCCTTTGTTTACCCCCTTACAATTTCATGTTATGCCCTCTAGTATTACAGCTTCCCTGTCTTTGAAAAAGGTTTGTTCATTAATACTCCTTGTAAGCCCGATTCCGTCCCTGACATAGAATCCCTCTGTATGTCCAGTCTGAACTGGACGTACAGAGGGCATCACGATTCTGATCCTGCGGAGCACGTCTAGTCCCACAAGATCAGAATGTCAAACAGTCGGGTATGTCCTATATGTGCAGGCTGGGCTGAATCGCAGTCCTGGCCTGCACGTACAGGACTAACTCAGTCAGGGCTTTTAAATGGAACCACGGCGTCATGGTGTCCGGTTTGCCTTGGCACCATGGCTCCATTTAAAAGCCACAATTCCGGCCACTGGCTCCTGCAGCTAATTCCCCACAGCCTGACCCCCAATCTGGCCACCTATGGCCAGGGTCGGGCTGCAGGGAATGTCCTCTGAACCCCCTGCCCCATCCATGCCCCAGACCTGCTGATCCACTATGTCCAGGGAAGTTATTCCACCTCGGAGGTGGAATAACTTCCCCATACAAGTCGCCGGCCCTGGACGTACAGGGCTGACATTAGAATCGGCCCGGTACGTCCAGGGCCAGCGACCACCCACCCTCCACCCGAACAGCCCCCCTGATCTGCTACCGCCCCCCCCAGCTAACTTCCCCGTACAACTGGCAGGGAAGTTAGACGCCGGCGGTGAGGCCCACGAATAGCGGGTGATGGACGTCCCGTTGAGATGTCCACCCCACGCTATTCATGGGACAGAATAACCCCCGTAAGTATTTAAAGGTCTGTATCATATCATATCTTTCCATCTCTCCTCTCCTCTAGAGTATACATATTTAGGTCTTAGAGTCTCTTTTATACGTCTTCTGGTGTAGGCTCTAAATCATTTTGGTCACCTTCCTCTGAACCGTTTCCAGTCTTTTTATATCCTTTGTGAGATATGGTCTCCAAAACTGAACACAATATTCCAAGTGTGGCCTCTCCAGCAACTTGTACAGTGGCATTTAGCACCTCCTTCTTTCTGCTGGTAATTCCTCTCTTTATGCAATCCAGCATCCTTTTGGCTTTGGCCTTGTCACACTGTTTCGCCACTTTGAGATCCTCAAATAATCACTCCAAGATCCTTCTCCTGGTCTGTGCACATCATCTCTCGCACCCTATCGCATACAATTCATTAGTGTCTCCAGCTAACACATTTTTACTTTGCTGTTTATTGTAGAACGGAATCTGAAAACTCTTTCTTCTAAATAGTATTTCAAGGGTAATTTTATAACAGGTTGGCTAGGCGGGGATGCTAAGTAAGTGCCTATTTTGAGGATATTTTATAAAGACAAATGGACAGCCATGTGTTTTTATAAAATATCAGCACATCTGCTGAAATCGTGGCTAAAATGAATGCACTTTACGCCTGCTTGGGAGGAGGTGTACATGTGGGTGCATTTAGAAGATACTTATTTTATAATCAACACAGATCATTTGTGACTACCCATGCTCCCAAACTAAACATCTGAACACCATACCTGGGTCACATAAAAGTATTTGCCTTTTTTGTCATTGTGCTACTTTTACGTGGAGGGTAATTTTATAAGAGGCCTTTTACAGTACATTCATAAACAAGCATTCACACGGGAAAAACCTGCATAAATTCCCCCATTTATGCTATCTAGACTTCTCCTGCAGTTCAAGCTCCAACATAAAGGTGTTAAAACGGGGAATATTTTGGAAAGAGGTTTGATTAGAGAACATGTTAGCTTTAGGTGCTGTCCTCAAAGGATAGCTCTTCAGACTTGTCACTTTGAAATATGTTTGCTCCTGATTCCGCAAATTTTCAATGCATGATTGGGGCAGGCACCTTTTAAAACCAAAGCAGAAGTGGCCATATTTTATGCCTGACAGGTCTAATTTCTAAATGGATCCTCAATGCTCTAAATGAAATTATTATTTTGAACAGTGACCTCAAAGCAACAGTCTAATACAGTCAGAAAAAAATGCCTGTAACAAACTGATTTATTTCAGTAGTATATTGATGCTGAGCAGTATCAAAAACATCTTCAGTTGAACAAAATATAATTTGAACAAATATAATTGTTTAGCATAGCTAATGTGTACATTTATAAATGTGTCTTCATATTTACACTAAAATTGGATCATCTTATGTGGGTTTGCTAAATTGATTCGGTCTGCAATGTATTGGATTGTTTACTAAAGAATAGGCTGTTAACATGCGCTTGAGCTTTGAAAACTAGCATGGAGGTCTGTGCTGTCTCTTGGAAGCGTGCTGACCTCTCCCCCTGCCCTTAGCGCATTGGTAATGTGCTGCACGAGTGCACTTACCAACACCCTTTGAGGTGACATTAGATGCACCTATACTAATGGCAATATTTGCACATAGCACACAAGCAAAACATCCTTTCTAACTGTGATGCTCCAGCAGCATCCATATTCCATCCCTAACCCACCCAGTCCACACCCAACCGCATGCTCACCAACTAGCGCAGGATTTTTAGCATGGGCCCCCATGCTGATACTTAGCATGGCACACATAGAACAGGGAAGCCTTGCACTAACAGTAAGCGCTGTTTAGTGAACATGCCCCATTGTGTTAGTTTTTTCTTTTCTAGTGAGTTGATGGACAAATGCAAGAAATACAAATATTAATGGTAAAAATCTTTGAAAACTATTTTTTTTAAATTTCCCCCTTGATTTATTGCAGTCTCTATTTAAGTAAATGCAATCTAGTCTTCTCCTTTTTGGTTGAATTTAGTCAGGGTTATGAAGCAGTTTGGACAAAGAAAAGTATAATATTTAAGTGAAACAGTTGGTAGAGGTGTGCAGCAAAAAAATAATTCTTGTGATTTCATTTCATTTTCTTTGTGTTTCTTTAATTTCATTCAGTTTTGTTTTAACACACATTAGACACAAAGTAATGTGTGTTATTTCATGTCCATGCATGTTGTTTTGTTTTAGAACATTATTTCATTTTAGTGCATAATATTTAGTGTGTTCTAAATGAAATAGTGAAAAAAAAGCCCTGAAACTAACAAACATGATTGTGTGCATCCTTAATCACTAGTGGCATATTCGAAATCTTCTGAGGTGTGGAGCCTGATTCCATAATATATATGTCCAACCCGCTATCACATCTAAATTGCAAACGAGTCCCATTTGAACCTAATTCTGCAAACGCAGGTCTAGACATGCCCGCAGGTCCAAAATCAGGGAGATAGACTTGTGCGGCGCAGCACGGGCAAAGCACTATGTAGCCGGCCCATGCACACATCTGGCGCGCACATTGACAGTGTTTGCTGATATAAATTTAGGCATAAATACCAATCAGAAACGACTGCTGCTGCATCTAGACCATATACCAGTCCTCCTCAGGCCCTGAAAAGTGCTAGGTAATCCCTGTGCACCCTAATATGGTATAAGAGAATGTAAATATGAACATGTATGTCAGAACATACCTTGCAGCAAATGGTACTTGACATTATAAAATGGCCCAAGTGATCCCTGCCTTGATCATCTTTACAAAACAAGCTTTAAACTGCTAAGGATAGACCCTTACCAAGAGCACAAACCCTGAAACTAACATTGCAGGTTCCCAAAGGATGCATAAATATTGCTGAGAAATAAATGTATGCCCTTTTCATGCCTCTGGCCTATATGTGCACTTATTCTGCTGCTCCACACTACTGTTCCTCTCTTATCTCTCCCTACATCCCTCCTCAGGAACTCCACTCATCTGGCAGATCGCCCTTCTCTTCTACTGCCAACTTCAGACGTCGCTCCTTTCACCTTGCTGCTCTATTCCTGGCACAAACTATCTGAGTCTGTACATCAGGTTTCTTTTCTGGCTCTTCACAAATATAGGCTGAGTGCTCACCTCTTTGTTACCTCTTTTGGATCTGATCCACCTAAGCTCCCTTGTGTTTCCTTATCATTCCCCTAAATGTATCCTGTCCACAGCTGCTGCGTTGTCTATCCTGACTAGATTGTTAGCTCTGCTGAGCAGGGACCATCTTTTATGTGTGGCTGTGCAGTGCTGCGTATGTCTTGTAGAGCTATACAAATGATCAGTAGTAGTAGTAGTAGTAGTAGCAGTAGTAGTAGCAGTAGTAGTAGGGTCTTCTGGCTATGGCATCTGATTCCCACCTATCTGGGTACTCGCAGGTGATTCCCACCTATCTGGGTACTGGCATTTCTCACAGCAGCTGCACCTGTCCCATCATGGCATATGTCGGTCTCTTTACATCCACTATCTGTAGGGTAGCCCTATCTGCCTTTCCACAGTCTGCTTTGTGGAAACTGCTCCCCTGGTCAGGCCTGTGTGGGCATGGGAGGGGAGATCCCTGTGCCATCACACCAAGTAGCAAGTCTCCAGATATATCGCCATTCTCGCAGCTCTCATAGATCCTGGACTGGGTAGGGATATAGAAACATGGCAGAAGGGGCAAAACCAGCCTTTATGGGTCATTTGGCACACGCATTCCTTTGGATTAATAGACGCTGATTTTACCCCTTCTGCCAAGTTTGCATACTAGTAGTTGATGATCTGTACCACTGTCAGTACCAGGTTTTATCTTTGTTGATATTATTGAGCTTTTCCATCATTGTCTTCTACAGATGTAGTCAATTTGATTTCCGTACAATCCATTGGATGTAGTGTGTTGCTGGAAGAAGGTGTTTGAGATGAATAGATCACTGGTCTTGCTTTATTTAGCAATGTTTATATATACCGTCTTTCACTGGGACATAACATAATAGCATGGGTTACCAGGGCTAAAAATATGATCTCCATTTCTCATCCAAACAAGAATTCTTTCCCTACACACGCCCATACTATCAGAACATTGAAATTGTTAGGGTCCCCTAGATTGTCTCCCTTAGCACAAACAGCACATTTCAGCATAGCCGTAATATACACTATTACTCTTCTTAAAACTTCTGTAAGGGGTTTCTTGATGTTTCTATACCTTACAACATTCCCTCACCTCTGCTTTCTATTTCTTAAAACTGCATCTTGTGTTTTTCCAGACTGCAGTCACACCAGTTCAAAACATAATTGTCTCAACCATTCTTCAATCTGGGACGCATTGCAGAGAAGAGCAGAATTTTTTCTAAGTCTTGGCCATATATCACGTTTCTGCAGGAATAACGTGGACATCTGTGCGAAGCATTGAAAACGTAAACAGGCCTTTCCTGAATTTGCTTGTGGAGGCACATTTCATTCTATGTGTCCCGGCCACTGTGCGTCTGGTCTGAACCTCCGCGGGATCAGAATCGCGTCCAGACCTGCACATGCAGACTGGGACCCGATTCGCATCAGCCTGAACATACAGGCCTCTGCCTAACTCAGTCAGGCTCCTTAATGGAGCTACAATGCCATGGTATCTAGTTGGCACCATGGCTATCAGGAGTCGCGATCCCTGGCCACTGCTGACTTTTTCCTTATCCACAGCCCAACCCCCAATCTGGCCTCTCATGGCCAGAGTTGGGCTGTGGGGAATCTCCTGCACCCTCTCACCTCTTCACTACTGGCCAGGCCCGCCATCCCCCAATGTCTAGGGGGACTTATTCCACCTCCAAGGTTGAATAAATCCCCCGTCCAATCTGCTGGCTCCGGACATACAGGGCCAACTTCAGAATTGTCCCTGTATGTTCGAGGCTGCAGACCACCCACTGCCTGCCTTAACTCTGGACCATCCCTTCCTGACCCTGGTGTGATAATGCTGTTAAAGAGCCTATTTAGGAGGTAATTTTTATAATAATCTGTGTATAGGTGTCATCGCTACACATAAATCATATATTTTCCATGACTTAGCAGTGAATGGGCTTTTATCTGCATACTTTAGCTGGCTGCTATTCTAGAAGTATGTGTGTCTGGTTAATGGTATGTACTTTTTGTGTAGGTGTGGCCAGGAAGAAGCATGGGTGGAACACATATTTACATGACAGAGGCATAGCCATGGGTGGGTCTGGAGGGTTTCAGACCTCTCCATTTTTACATTAGGCCCCTTCATTGACTTTTCCTCCTGCTCTTGTTTTAATGTGCATACCACAGCTGCAAATCATGGAAGGAAGGCCAGAGAGCATACGCCGAGCCATGGAAAGGGTACGTGCCATGGGGGACCATATCTGTTGTCCCCCCCATTAAACGCGGGCCCCCTCATGTTAACCCTCAGATCTCCCAATAATTGCATTCTGGTTATGCCTCTGGCATGGACATTTGCACCAAGAGGCAATTTTACTAAAGGCTTCAGTGTACGTTAATAAAGTTAATGTGCGTTAAGTACGTACGGCTCTTTTATTTCTATGAGCGCAAGGACACTTAATGCACACTGATTTCATTAACGTGCATTAACCTTTAGTAAAAGAACCCCAAAGTCTAGGGCGGGTGTAAGTGTTTGTGCCTAGGTTTGATGCATGTATCTTATAACTTGTACCCCTATTTTATAAAGAAAAGAAGGCAGCCATTTATTAAATAGGCATGATCTTGCATGCATCAGATGCACATTAACCTAGGAAACCTTTATAGAATTACCCTCTTAATGCAGTAGTGCACATTAGCAACTCTAGATTGGTCTCCAATACAGATTAATTTACATATTTTAATTATCTCAAAAAACAGATAGGACTTTAAGGGGAACCTGAGGACTAGAGTTGAGAACCATTATAGCAACTGACTTATTAATGCCATTTAAATTAGCCAACAAGAATCACTGGCATACCGAGTGGAGATGTAGCCTAGTGGTTAGAGAAGCAGCACCCTGGATGTGGAAAGACCAGGGTTCAAACCCCACTGACCCTCCATGAGGCCTTGGGCAAATCGCTTAATCCTTCATTGTCTCAGATACAAACGTACATTGTAAACCCTCTAGCGACAGGGAATGTAAACTCATGTTGAACATCTACTGGAAAGATATAAATAAACGCTTAAGATCAGTATTACAGCTGTTATTTTATATAATTTTCCATTGGTTTCTCTTTGTTTCAAACACAAATTAATTTGCTTTACTTCAGTATTAATCTGCAGATTTGACTGATTTAATTGTAAGCTCTCCAGTCTCTAACAGCAGTGAGATATTTATCAGTGAAAAACAAAATAATCTTCACAGTCTTATGACTTGTAATATTTTTAATGTTATAGCCTCCTTACAGGATATAGAGCAGTTCACCCCAGTGTAAAAGATTAGCCTGGGCTAATGGTTCTTAGCTCTGTTCTTAGAATTTCAATTTGCAAGAGACTCTTTCCTCTGGGAAAAGTCCATTACTAATTTTTGGTGGTGACTGTTGCCCTCCCTTAATTAATTTGGCACCACCTGTGTCTACTTATCAGGACGCATAATACAAACTACTCCATTCCAATCCATAATGGTGGAAATGATAAAAGATCTACTAGGATGAAGCTGATACCAAAGGCCTCCCGAGGCTGAGTTTGTAAAGGCCTGAATAACTTACATTATCTTTAAAGGGCTGGTAGGCATTTCTACTTAACATTAATTGTAAGACCAAGTAGTGTCTAGGTATTTGCTTTGTGTCTTCTTTTGTTGTACTATATAGAAAAGAGCACTGTTAAGTCAAATCACCAACAATGTTCAGTTTTGCACAGAATGAATCAAATGTGAGCACTAGTCTGACGTAGTATCTCTGTTGGGTATCTATGATGAATAGTCTGACAGCTAGCATGTATAAGAAAGCCTGAGGCCACCAAGTATAATAGGGATGACTTCAATATCACTTGATGAGTTTCAGACAAGTACTGATAGAATTGAAACTACTCATATTCATCATCAGTATGGTCTGGGGATATCTGAAAACCAATATAATTTGGCATGAAGTACCGCAGTATGTTAAACTTGCACTGGGTGCACCATCCTGGATATCTCTAAATAGATACTATTTTATTTATTTATTTATTTATTTATATTTCTTATATACCGCGCTATTATAATCAGTGCGGTTTAAAGTTGAAACAAAACATACTACAGTGTAACAGGTCACATTGAGTTTACATTGAACAGGGGTAGTAAACTTGGAAGAACTGAGGGAGCTATATACAGATTATAGACATTCTTACAAGGACATATAAGGATCGTAACAGAGGCCTAAGCTCCTGGGTCAGGGAGAGAAGGTAGGGGACAGGTGATTAACCATTCTCTAAGGGAGGCTAATCAATGGGGCAGGCTAGGTAGGAGGGTAAGGTGTTGGCTGTGTGCTTTCCGGAATTATCAGGGTAATGTAGCAGGAACAGGTGGTGTTTGAGAGCTTTTCTGAATAACGGTAGATTGGAGCTAGCTCGGATTTCTGCTGGGAGGGCATTCCAGGCCATAAGTGTGAAAATGGAGAAGGCTCTACTGGCTGTTGTCTTTGTACATTTTATTACTAACTTAGGGACTTCAAGGGTATTCATCGATGTAGTTCTCCTGATTCTGTTGGCTGGTGTGCTGTGGAGAAGTTTGCTGATGGGCGTGGGTGGCTGGTTCTTGAGGGCTTTGAATGTCAGGACTAGAGTCTTGTAGTGGATTCTGGCCTGCAGCGGTAGCCAGTGTAGGTTCTTCAGGACTGGTGTTATATGGTCTGACCTTGATAGACCTACCAGTACCCTCGCAGCTGAGTTCATGGCAAGTCGGAGCAGGCTTAGAGTCGACTGTGGAAGTCCCTGAAGGATGATGTTAGCGAAGTCGAGATGAGGAATAACTAAAGCTTGGAAGATTGATCGGTAGTCAGGGAAGTCCAGTAGTGGTTGGAGATGACGTAGTGATCTGATCTTGTGATAAATCACTTTTGTGGTGTTTTTGACATGTGCTGACATGTTTAGCCTCTGGTCAAGAGTAAAGCCTAGATGGCGAATTGTGGGTTTTGCCTTAAGTTCCGTATTGTTGACTTGTAGAGAGGGAGGTGGCGTTAACTTCTGGTTTTTCGTGACGAACAGAACATCCGTTTTGCTGTGGTTAATTCATAGATTTTGAGAGAGGAGCCAGTCTGCTACTGCTTCAAAGCATCTTAATATTGGTGAGAAGTCAGGTTGGTCAATCTTGAAGGGTGTGTAAATGAGGATGTCGTCTGCATAGGCGAGACATTGGACATTGAAGGATCGAATTAATGCACAGATGGGCTGCATGTAGATGTTAAACATCAATGCAGATAGGGGTGAGCCTTGAGGTATGCCTTGTTTCAGTGGGAATGGCTCTGAAGTCGTGGATCCTGCTCTGACTTGTTGCCATCTATTGCACAGATAAGATTTGCACCAGGCTAGCGCTGAGCCTAGTATTCCTTTTTCTTTGAGGTGAAGTAAGAGTGTCTGGTGGTTCACCGAATCAAAAGCAGCTGCTATGTTTGGTTTGGGATAGGGGTATGCAGGCCTAAAATTTTCATTTTCCTTAGTTTACAATGTAGTTTTCAGGATTCTTTGATTTGTTCTGTTCTGTTTTAAAATGTTGTTTCAAGTTGATATTGCATATTACTGAGCAGAGCTGCTGGGTCACCAGGAGTTGGCATTGACTGAAACGGCACACATTGCATTTGCAGTGCACACTATGGGGTATGTTTACTAAAAGTTAACACACATTAAGTAAAGTTAATGTGTGTTAAGTGCTGCAATGGCCCATAGAAATGAATGGGCAGTGGAAGCATTTAACACTTGTTAACGTTACTTAATGCGCGTTAACCTTTATCAAACATGCCCCGTGGGTAAATAGTGCACGCTATTCAGTGACAGTATTCATTATTGTTCAAAAGTGAACACTGTTGCTCAGTGGTCAGCACTATCACTCAATAGTGCACACTATTAAGGACAAACAGGAAGGGAAGAAATGTGGGGGTATTTCTGTATTCGTTCCAAAATGATATGAAATGATATAGAAAATGTTAACATAAGAAATGCCATACTGGGTCAGACCAAGGTCCATCAAGCCCAATATCCTATTTCCAACAGTGACCAATCCAGGTCACCAGAACCTGGTAGATACCCAAAGTCAACAGCTTCCAGAATGCTCATCCTGGGGTAAGCAGTGGATTTCCCAGGTCCTCTTTAATAATAGTTTATGGACTTTTCCTCCATAAACTTGTCCAAACCTTTTTTAAACCCAGCTACACTAACAGCTTTTACTACATCCTCCGGCAATGAATTCCAGTTTTTGATTACACAAGATCCTCTTGCAATTTTTCACAATCCTCTTGGGTTTTATTTTAAATATCTTTATTAGGACATACCAAAACTTAACATGATACAAAGCAGATCAAACATAACATCACATAAGATTTACAGTTTAACAACATCATTGTTCACTTTATACCATTCACAACATGGTGAAACTCACAAGCATAATCCATCATTTTGCCCCAAATTTTCATTATTAAATCCCCTCATCTCTCTGTGTCCCCCTATCCTCCTTCCCTGACAACGTATCACAGCCTATCCTCAAGACCTATCGAGCTCTTCCATAACGATACCAACAAACATATTCCCCCCAAAGTGCCATTCCATTGCACAAAAGAATAGAAAAGACCACAAAGCAGGTCTCCTCCAAAAAGGATGGACACTACCCGGGCACCCCAACCAAACCCACAAACACAATAGTAGGTCCCGGGATCTCCCCGTCTTATGATATGGTACCTGCTTACCCTATTCCCAACTCCATCCTCAAATAGTCCCTACCCCCCATCCCAGCCTACCCCTCTCTCTTACCCGCACCCTCCCCATCCCCCCATCCCTCCCCACCCCAGGCAGCACAGTACCTGCTATATGTTCAACTCCAGACCATTCCAAACTTCAGACTCTACTCCAAACAATCTATAGTCCTTGCTCCCTTGCTCCTCGGCCGTCACGATCAAGACATTCCTAAGATCTCTATTCTTTGATACTCTTATACCTCTCCTGAACAGTGGTTTAACAACCTGTTGCATATGCGACTAGGTAATACCTGAATATAGGGTTCCCACACTATTAAAAAAACACTTCCAGTGCTGCGTCCGTCCCCGCAAATGTTCTCGTTCACATTGCATAACTAGGTATATGGACCGTTTCCAAGACAGTATTGAGGGTTCTGTAGATGTCAACCAAGTCTGTAAAATACTTTTACAAGCTAACAGTACAAGGCACACCCATCTGAATTTCAGCTCCCACTATTTCTGCCCCCACCATTCCAACTTGAGGCAGATCTAAGATAGCTCCTCGTGGGGATAGAGTGGACAGATTTAGAAATTTCCCTTTATCTTACCCACATATTCTCTTATTCGCTCCCAAAATCTCCTTAGCACCGGACATCCACAAAACATATGACCCAAGGTGGCCTCAGGGCCCTCACAGTGGGAGCACATGGATGCCCCCACAATACCCATCTTAAATGCTCTCAAAGGAACATAATAAAGTTGCTGCAGCACTCTGAACTGTGTTTCCCTTAAATCCACATTAGTGGTGAGGTCTGCAATTTTTGTCAATGCTTCCAGAAACTCTGCTCCGTCCACTACTATCTCTAAATCCCTCATCCATTGGTCAACCACTTTCTTCAAATCAGGTTGTGAGTCTAAGTCAGCCAAATTTCTACTTAGGTGCACTATACGTGTATGCTCCTCTGCCCCTGCCATCAGCACCTCTTCCATCTGGGATACAAAATCCCGAGTGATCGCTTCCTTTGGTAGTGAGCGAACATAACTTCGCACTTGCAAGTATACATCCCTCTCTAGTAAATTATATTGCTCTCTTAACACGGAAAAGGGGAGCATCTCCCCAGCTTCCGAAATGACTTGTTCTAACCCCTCCAGGCCCTGCCTTTCCCAATGCAGATATGTACATCCGGACGTGCCCGGTAAGAAGGATAAGTTCCCCACCCAGGGAAGGTATGTGATCATTCCTTGAGGCCACCCCAACCTTCCACAAAGTACTTGCCATCCTCTGAGTGAGCTCACCAGTTCATTCTGCAAGGCCAGAACTTTTAACCGAGCCAGTGTCAAATATAAGACATATTTGAGAGAGATGGGCTCTACCATTGCCCTTTCTGCCTCCAATAGAGTATAATCCTCCATATTCTACAGCCAATCCTTCAGTTGTCAGCACACACAGGCCAGATTATACCGCATCAAGTCTGGGAGGCCGAGGTCTCCTTTCCCCCATGGTTTGTTCAGAGCTCCCAACTTTAGTCTAGCACGGTGGCCTTTCCAAAAAAACCCCATTCAATATCTTTTCAATTCACTTTTGTTCCATGGCTCTCAAATATAGCGGGAGAATTTGCAGGACACAAAGCCGTCTAGGGAATATAATCATTTTGTACAGACTAATCCAGCCACTCAAAGATAGTGGGAAGTCCTTCCACCGTCTCACCTTTGCCTCCAAATCCACAAACAAGGCCCTCGTGTTAACCTCGTACAGATCCTTTGGCATCACTGTTATCCAAATCCCCAAATTTATTCTCTGCTCATTTCAATGGAAATTGACCTAGCCAATTCCTCCACACTTCCGACAAGACCGACAGGGCTTCATACTTATCTAAATTCAACTTTAGATCCACAAATGTGCCATAATTCCAAAACTCTTTCAAGACTATCTACTGGATTCCCTGGGCACACTAAAAGGCTGACATTCGAAACTCGTCCTTCCCTAACTGTACCCCTACCAGAGATGGATGCATTCTAAGACGTTCCAACAGAGGTTCCAATTGCAAAACAAATAGAAGTGGAGGGAGTGGGCACCCATGCTTAGTACCTCTCCCCAAAGGGAAGGGTTCAGTTATGTTTCTATTAATTAGCTCCGCGGGGCCTAGAGTACAATAAACGAACCATCTCTATGAATTGGCCAGTTATTCCAACACCATATACATATTGTCCCACTGGACCCTGTCGAAGGCTTTCTCAGCATCAAAACTAATAAAGAGTGCCAATTGGTGACGTCTTATGATTTCATGTTGTGCCACTAACAGATTCCACACATTTTGGGCCACCGTACGACCATGTACAAATCCAACCTGTGACTCCCCTATTATCTGCGGAAGGATTGGAGCTAGACGTTCTGCCATTATCTTAGCAAGAAATTTAATATACATATTAAGTAGCGATATTGGTCTGTACGAACTTGGGAGCAGAGGATTTTTGCCTGGTTTAGGCAATACTGTTATATAGGCCTGATTAGATGCATACAGAAACTCTCCCCTCTGAACCAGCTCTGTAAAATAGTTTGTTAAAGGTATTGCCACTTTATCGGACATCATTTTTTAACAATCTGCCCAAAATCCCTCTGGGCCCGGGGCTTTCCCTTTTTTAAATTTTTTAATACAGTCCTGAACTTCCTGGGGCATTACCAACCCATTTAATCCCTTCAGATCCTCTTCCTTTATCATTGGCAAAACCAGGCCTTCCAAGAATTTCCAAGCCTCTTCTATTGCACAAGGCTCAGCCTTGCACAATTTTATATAATAATCTCTAAGAATTTCCTCCAGTTTCATTTGCGCAATTTGAGTCTTACCCTCTTTATCCTGCAGGGCCACAATAGCTCTTGGTCCCCCATCTGACTTGACCAATGCTGCAAGTAATTTCCCTGCTTTGTTCCCATATCTATACAAATGATACCGATGGTAAAACATAGATTGGCATGTCCTCTGGTGCAGCAAGGACTGCAGTTCCATCTGAAGGGATTCCATATTCATTTTATTGATCCCCGTCTGGTGCGCCCCATATCTTCTACGTGCTTTACATAATTCCCTTTCCAAGTAAAGAACCCTCTGGTTCTGTGCTCGTTTCTTGGTTGAGCAATATCCTATTATGTGGCCTCGCAAGACCACCTTTGTTTTTTCCCAAAATAAGGCTGAATTGCTTTTCTGAGTGGCATTCTGTTCTTCATATTCTTCCCATTTAGCTCATATAAATTTTTGGAACCCTTTGTCATCTACTAGATGAAGCGGGAATCTCCATGGGTTCCTTGCGGAGTCCGCCCCCCCCCCCCCACCATTCCAGCTCCAAAACTACCAGAGCCATGATCTGATACCACTATCGGACCGATATCCACCTTTCTTATTTGCTCTAATAGTGAAGCAGACACTAAAAAGTAATCTTATCTAGATCTGGTTCCATGCGCCCTTGACACACGAGTGTAGTCTCTTTCCGAGGGGTGCAAAACCCTCCACAAATCAATCAGCTCACACTCTTCACTTATCCTTCTCCATCTGTTTGAGCTACGCTTGTCTCCTCTGCCCTTTCACCCTGTACAATTCATAGTAGCATCCACTACACAATTAAAGTCCCCCCTCCCCCAGAATGATCTGGGAGGAATCCCTTCGAATAAACTGTTGTCAGCTGTTGGAAAAATTGAGCATTATAGACATTGGGGCCATATTCCCAATCGTTATTGCTCGGTCCTGTAATGTGTCCAGAGAACTACATAATGGCCCCGTGGATCCACATTCATTGTTTCTACCTTCAGTTCCACCTGCTTTCTGACTAAAATAACCACTCCAGTTTTCCTGTCCCCCAAAGACGCACCATATATTGCTCCTACCCACCACCGTTTCAACTTACTATCCTTTGCATCTGTAAGATGGGTTTCCTGTATAAGAGCAATATCTACTCCCTTGTACCTTAACATTTTTAAGATCTTGTACCATTTGACCGGATTTCCAATACCACATAAAATCCATGAAACAATACGCACAGTCTTACCCGGGACTTTTTCTAATTGTTAGTTCTTTTCCCTCACACTGGATTTATCTGCCAGTTCCACCCTGTAGGGACCTTCCCAGCCTAAGGTCCTCCATCTCCCAATCATCCCATCCCTCTAGGCTGAGGAGCTTAGATTCCACAATCCCCCCTTCACAGATTGTCATGAGCCCCCCAGAATTTCAGGTAATCCCCCTGTTCTGCCTCTGATCCTCCCCACTAGTCTCCCACTCCCTCCCCCCACCCCTTTCCTCCCACCTCTTCATTCTCTCACCTATGGCTTAACGCCAAACTTCCATATAATGGCATAGGGTCTCCCCGCACTCCCCCAATTATCATATTTCCATCTTAACCTCCCCCGAACTGTTAATAGCTAGGCTCATGTCCATCCTGCCCTCTGCGAGTCTAAACTATGGTGGATTGCACCTAGCTGCCCCTACCCATCTTCCCTCCCTATCAAACCATTACACACCATTCCTTATTCTTGCAGGAGAGCATAGTATACCATTATCTTGAGCATCCAAGGTAACATTTTGAGCTGTTAGTTCATATGCCCTGGTGGAGCTACTTATACCATGTATTCCCCTGATTCCCCTCCCCCACAATTAAATTACGAAGTCTACAAATTCCTAGGACCTCCCTCCAATATAAGTTGTCCGCCAATCCAGCTCTCACCCAATCTCCGGCCCCCTCCCAGCATCCGCCGTCTCTGCATGTACCAAGAGGGACACAAAATGCCCCATGTTTTTAGCACCACTGTATATAGCCCACATTGTACATAGCTCAAACCAATCTAGCTCACAACACAACACACACCCAACTAAATTTCCACCCTCACTGCATGTATAACACACTCACACTACCAGATTGCTGTGATACCACCTTGATTATCATGATAAGGCGGTTTAGAAATACTGTTAAATAAATAAAATAAATAAATAAAATAAGGTCCTTTCCTATTTAAATTTAACTTTAAATAAACTTAGACCTCTCAATTAAGGGCCTCTGTACTTCCCCTGATAGTATTTCTCATCTAGTTCCTTAGGGGACTGTCATTTACACATGTAACCATAAAATATCAGATTTTGAACTAAACCTTAACCCTGGGAGTACTGATGGGGTCAAAAGTGACCCCATTGCAAATTTCACAACGCGTATCTCGGAAACTAGTTGTTCAAGAATGCAATCTTTTTATGACTTTTCACATGTCAATATTCTTTTTATATTGCACCATGAGAGGAATACTTTTCATCCGCTAGGTGACACTAGTGATGAATTGCCGCACAGAGTACCAGTGGGGTCATTTTTGACCCCAGTTGCTTACGTCCGGTTTGGATCGTGATACAATTTTCAGTTTTGTGAATTTTTTGATCTGACAAAAGTATTTATCATTGATTATGTATCACTTATTTTTTGTACTCTTATTTTATGAAAATTACACATTTTCTGTAATTGATATCATACATTTTCTCATTATTTCTGATGAAATCTAAAGGATTTCAGCTCGTTCATCACGATTATTGTACACTTATAGTAAAACTGCTTTCCGTTTTATTCAACTTTATCTTTGTTTATTTATTTTAGGTTATTGTTTATGATGTCAAAACGAAAGTGTTCAGCTGCCCAAGTAAGAGAAATATTGCAACGAGATGCTGAAAGTGACGGCTCTGAGTCGTCTGATGATGCAGCATATTCAGCAAGTGAAGAAGCATATCAGCCAAGTTCGGATGATAAATCTGATGATGACAGTCATGATTCAGATGGCGACAGCAGTTGGTCGCCAAGTGAATGTGAGACTGATGTTGAGCCGGTAACATCGCCTGCAGCAAAGAGTCAAGTTACAGGTCGAGGCAAAGGTCGAGGCTGTGCTGGAAGTGGAAGAAGGCAGGAGTCCTCGGTGTCAGTATCATCTGTGAGGAATCTTAGTTGTGGTCGTAGAGGAGCTAAGAGGTCATCAACTATAAGCACAAATGTTGCCATTGAAGCCTATGTATCTAAGGATGCCACATCATGGAACAGGAAACCTATAAAGCAAGCTGCTGGAAGATACGCCAGAGCTAATGTCTTGCCCATACAACAAGGTCCTACAAGGTATGCTGTACGAAATGGTGATGGCCCTCTCGCAGCATTCCACTTGTTCATGAGGAAGAACTTATTGAATGACATCATGATGTGAATGAGCAAACAAGGAATACACATTTATGACAAAACCTGGAAAGATTTGACATACGGAGAATTTCAATGTTTTCTTGGACTTCTGATCCTCTCAGGGGTGTACAAGTCACAAAATGAATCCATAGTTCAATTGTGGAACCTTGAAGATGGTCATTCTGTTTTCGGCAAAAATATGGCCCGTAACTGTTTTCAGCAAATTTCTTGTGCTCTCAGATTTGATGATGCAACCAACAGATGTGAACAACGAGGCATGGATAAGCTTGCTCCAATCAGACATATTTTTGATACCTGGGAAGCAACTCTAAGTGACGCCTTTGTTCCTGGTGAAAATGTTGCCGTGGATGAGCAACTGCTTACATTTCGTGGCCGTGTTCCGTTCAGACAACATATTCCCAGCAAACCTAGGAAATATGGCATAAAGCTATGGATGTTGTGTGACAGTGCAACGTCATATGTTCTCTGTCCTCAAGTATATACAGGAAGGGAACTCGGACAAAACAGGGAACAGAATCAGGGTGAAAGGGTTGTGCTGCAACTCACTGAAGGATTGATGCGATCTGGCAGAAATGTTACTGTTGACAATTTCTTCTGCAGTTTATCCCTGTCACGGAAATTGCTAGAAAAACAAATGACATTTTTGGGGACAATTCGAAAGAACAGAAAAGAATTACCTCCAGAATTTGTAACAGCAAAGGGCCGAGAGGTATTCACTTCACTGTTTGCCTTTCACGATGATGCCACTCTGGTTTCCTATTGCCCGAAGAAAGGAAAAGTGGTTGTTCTTCTGAGCAGTTTGCATGATCAAGAAGAAGTAGATAACACACGTCCAGACAAAAAACCACGCATGATCTTGGACTATAATTCAAGTAAAGGTGGAGTAGATACAGCAGATCAAATGTTGCACAGGTATACCACAAAACGAATGACAAGACGCTGGCCAGTAACAATCTTCTACAACATGTTAGACATCAGTGCTTTGAACGCCTTCATTGTTTGGATGTCACTAAATCCAGAATTGCGTGTAAGCACTCAAAATATGGTCGAATTATAGAGAGTACAATTATGTATTGAAATTAGAAAAAACTCTCAAAGACGTAAACTCAGGCACTGATCTGCTTCATAATAGTAACTAAAATTAAGCATTGTAATTGAAAACAGGTCTCAGACTTCAAGCGAGCTCACTCCCGCAGACTATGTCAAAAGGGATGTGTGCTACTGTTTGCATCAACGACCTGCAGATTTTGTTTGTGTATTTAGTTGAAATTCAAATGACAGGCAACTTAACATTCCGTAATGAGATGGTAAAATTCTTTTGCTTATCTTAAAGTTCCCCGACGCCTCCGTTTGGCTGCCGTTCTGCGTTTCACTAAATTGAGTAGTTTCATCAGGGGGTGAGCTCCGAAATGTTTGTCGGCAATCTTGCTTTAGAAGTTACTGTAAGTGTCTCAATATTGTCTATTGCTCTTGGAATTAGGAAAGCAGCTGCTTCAGAGTAATTGCAGCGAGACTTCTTCCAGCATTGAAGAAGCCACTGATGCTGTTTGCAATGTCGGGATACCAAAGAAAAGGGCAATGTGTCACTGCTGTTCCAGAGAAAAAGACAAGAAAAGCAACATAGTTTGCACTTCCTGCAAGCGCAATGTTTGCAAAGAACATTCAGAAATTGTCTGTGTCTCACGCAAATGATTGTAGTACTTTACTGTGTTCATCAAGAGCATGCAAAAACTGCTTTCATGGCAACTCTTCTTCATGTAATTTTATGATAAAGCATTAAATTTCAAAAAATTTAACCTTCATATAATAAATAATTAATTCAGAATAATATTTTGTCTTTTTAGTTTAAAATTTTCATGGTTAACAATTAAAATTTGTCGTGGGGTCATTTGACCCCAACACTATTCAGTATGTGCAAAAAATCTTGGTAATTCCAGGGTTAAGAACTATTACACACTGGTTTCTAAGCTATACTACTCTTTGCTCCCCCTCCCCATCCCCTTCATATACATAACACACAAAAACAAAGGCTAGTTCAAAAACCTGATTACAAGTTGGTGCTAAGAAAAGGGAGAGGGAGTCACTGAACTGTTACACAAAAGAAGTGGGAGTAGCAGAACACTTCAATATCATACGATACAATACAATACATCCCACTACCACCCAGCAAGCAACATTAACCCTTATATCCAAATTCTCCCCAGCCCTAACACAATCCCTTCTCTTTCCCCCTTTCTCCCCCCAACCCTCTCGTGTTTTGTTAAGTACTAAAAAAACAAAAGTGCCATAAAATTCAATAAAATTGCCCCAAAGAGCCCTTCAATTTACTTCTCTCCCAGTACTATATCGTTGTCGTGCAGCATTCCCTTTAGGTCTGTCATACCAACTCACAAAATGTTCTTATCACACTTCCATCGTATGACAGATGCTCAGACCTAGCTTATCGCCATGTCCATCAGCCACACTGCAGGCCTTCCCCTTTGGCTCCTTTCCAAGTATCAGCGGCCCCTTTTTTGCAGTGTCTGCCACACATAATATCTTTATAGCTGCGTACTGCTTCTTGCTTCCCAAATTGTCCTTCCCCCATCAACACATAAAATTAAAGGAAGAAAAAGAACACACAAAAAACCCCCCACTCAGCAGCATAGAGCACACATGAAACTAAGCAGTACCCCCTGGTAAGGGTAAGCTCCTTTATCCATTAATAATACCCAGCTGTCCCAATAGTGCATATCCATCATATAACTGTTTACTCCCCTTTACTTGGAGACATTTTAACATGTGTCTCAGCACCTTCCGGTGGTCCTAGGTTCTGTTCCTCGCATGGTTACTGCCCATTCCTCACGCAGGATCCTTAAAGTGGTTGGTATAAAAAGTCTGAGCTGCTTCCGCCATAAGAAACAGTTGGGACTGCCCATTAATTGTGAGCCGCACCTTCGCTGGGTAGATCAAGGCAAACCTTATCCCTTTTTTTGCTAGTGTGCTACATACAGCGTTGAAAGCCATGCATTTCAGTGTCATAGCAGCCGAGTAATCCTGGAAATACAGCACCCTTGTTCCTTCATAAGTAAGAGCCCCCGGCTTCCGAGCTACCCAAAAGATTGTTTCCTTTTGGTGGAAATTCAAAAATCTCACCAACACTACTCTTGGCCTTGTGTAGCCCGCTTTTCAGGAGCCCACCCGATGTGTACGCTCAACAGCTTATCCGCCATTTCTGTTAGCTGTAGGCTCATCAGTAACCAAGTCTCTAGGAATCCCCGGAGTTCCTTTTCCTTAACAGTTTCAGGGATGCCTACCAATCTGAGGTTTTTCCTTCGTCCCGATTTTCGAGATCTATTTTGCTGTCGTGCTTAAGCATTTGCTCTTCCAGCTGGTGAATTCTCCGTTCCAGTTCTATATTGCTATCCTCAATTCCCGATATTCGGAGTTCAGCATGTTGCAGATGGCCCATGAACTCTGACACCGAACCCGTCAATTGTTCAAGTTGTGCAGTAATATCTTCAAACTGGCCACTCAATGCCTGTACAACTATCGCCGAAACCTCTTCTACCAGGGCCCTTGAAGATGTCTCTGGGCATGAAGATGAGGAGGGATCTGCCATCTTAGCGTCCGCACCCCGCACTCTCCTTTTTCTGTAGTATAGCCGCCATCCACTTTACTACCCCCTTAATTCTTCTCTCAAAGGTCACTTCAACAGCTAAGCTAGTCTGTTGCACAGATACAGGCAGTTTCGTCCTGTTTTTAAAGAGAGCAGCACGGGGGGGGGGGGGACCCAGAGCTCTGGCGTTCACGTCCACGTCCACGTCAGCTCATCACCATACTGGAAGTCCTCCTCTTAGGTTTTGTATCATCTGCAAATTTGATCACCTCACTCGTTCTTTCCATTTCCAGGTCATTTATGAATATGTTAAAAAGCTGTGGGCCCGGGGAGCAGAGCCTAACTTTGGACAAGATGAACGTGTAAGAGCTTTGCTCCAGAGGGGCAGTATAAGAATCCTTTCTCTTGCTGCCATTGCGGGTGCGGGACCCTTTATTCTTGGATCAGTCACCTTCGGATATGTCTGGCCCCAAGCCGACGTGCTTGGAATATCCGGGAGCACAAAGTGCCAGTGCAAATCGATCAAAAACAGAGCCTCTTTCACCACACAAGATGGCGGTGGCAGGAGCTTCTATCTGAAGTACACGCTGTTAAAGACATGGTTAAATCGAACGGAGACTCGCTGCTTATAATGCAAGAAGACATTTGCTCTTTAAAAAACAGTTTGGAATCAATCACGGTGAGACTGGAAAAAACTGAGAACATTGTTGCAACACACGTGAAGAGACTAGGGGCTGTTGATATGCAAGCTAAGCAAATCCGGTTGCTACAGAGGGACCTGGAAGATGAAAACAATCATGCTCGTAGAAATAATGTCTGAATTTTGGGAGTTCCTGAAGGAGCTGAAGGAGCAGATATGTTGGCTTCCTGCAGGCGATGATTCCTACTGTGCTTAAGGTTAAGTTTCCAATGCCGTTTGTGATTGAGAGAGCTCATCGGATGCCTACACAGCCTTTGGCTTCGGGCAGATGTCCACGTCCAATCATTTTGAAAGTTCTTCGGTTCCAGCAAGTTTCACAAATAATGGATGCTGCTAGACTGCACTCTCCACTGGAATACCAGGGTCACAAGCTTCTCTTTGTTTTTCCAGATTTCGCGAAAGCAACAGTGGAACGGAGAAAGAGCTTCTTAGTTTTGCGCCCATGATTTCTGCAGCACCAGGCTCGATTTGGGTTACTCTACCATGCCCACATGAGTTACCTTGCACAACCAAACTAGGACTTTTGACGAACCAGAGGCTTTACATGCTTTTTTGGAAGATAAAGAACTGGTGCTAATGCTGTGACAACCCTGCTTAACACACAGTGGAGAACCTGAGCTTGCAGTGTGCATCAAACTTTCTTTATTGGGAGCTACAATTTTGTTATGGACATATGGTGCAATGATATGAGTTGTGGTAGTGTTATTTTATACTCTGGCTCTCTTTAGGTAACTCCAGATTCTTGTATAGTGGCCAATATTCGTTCTTTGTTTTCTGTCTACTGGCCTCGGACTGGATCAGAAGGTTTCTGGGCATTGATTGATATGTGGGCCCTAATACATCCATCTTTTTACGATCATGTGATGCTGGGGGAGGGGCTGTCTTAGTATTTTGGAGTTTGGAGCTGGTTATCCTAGGTGTAGTCAACCATTGCTTAATGCCTGGAAAAATGAGGTTTGGTTTGGCAGCGGAGAAGACGTGGATTAAGTCATATACCCTCCGTGCCTGTCCTGTCCATTTTGGGCACCTGTAAAGTTCAGAGTTTGGTATATTCCCCCAGGGTTTCGGTGGCTATCTGCAATTAGAATTTTGTGTCTTCTTGGGCTGTCGCTCGGAAGGGTTAAGGTTGAATCGTGGTATATCTGCTTGTGTTATCTCCTATGGGGATATAATTGCTGCTTTATTGCTGGGTTTTTAGTGATGTAGATTATGAGAGTAAAGATCTATGTTAAAACATGGAATATTTCTGCTGTAATTGTGCACCAATGTGTGCAATTTTGTCTCCATGTCTTTCTTTAAGATAGTATCACTGAATGTTAAGGGCATTAACAATCCCATTAAGAGAAAAAAGATACTCCTTTATGGGTGTCAGGAAAGTGCTGATATTTTATTCCTGCAAGAGACTCATTTGAATGCAAGGGAGTCATTAAAACTAGACATGAAATCCTTCACACTCTTTGATTTTTCAGTGGCAAGTCATAAGAAAAACAGAGTGGCTATATTAGTAAGGAAATCCCTCTCCCCTATAGTGATGCATTCTCGGTCGGACCTTGAAGGCATTGGGTGAAGGCTGTTATCAAGATAGGTCTCACAGAACTGGCTCTCATCAACATTTATGCTCCAAACTTAGATTGCCTAGCTTTCATTAATTCCTTAGCTGCTGAGGCACATGCGGTATCCAGATATCTGATTATTCTGGGGGGGGGGGGGGACTTCAACCTTACTTTGGACCCCTTGCTAGATAGGAAACCTGTAAGAGCTACCAAATTCCCCAAGGCAACCCCTGCTCTTTTGTCAATAGTGCAAGATATGGTCTTAGTGGACATATGGCGGTTACAACATCCTGTGGATCAGGAATACACTTTTTTCTCACCCCTTCATAATTCGTTATCGTGCATAAACTTTTCTCTTATCTCCAAGGTTGAGTTCTAGAATAAGTGCATCCAATATTCATGCGGCTCACATATCAGATCATGCTGCAATATCCATATCCTTACTGGATTCCTCGGCTTTTCCATCTTCCTCGCGGTGGTATTTTGGCAGGGCTTTTCTTAGTAATCAGGAGTTCCGTGAAACCATTCTGGTGGCCATTGAGGAGTACTTTCAGTTTAATTTGCCTCAGTTACTGCGGGATGGGCATGGTGGGAAGGTTTTAAAGCTAATATGTGGGCCACCATTACTAGTTTTGGTATACATCACGCAAAGCAGTGTAAAGCAGAGCTATCAGCTTTGGATAAGCAAATAAAAGCTGGGGAACGCATACTAGGCAAACAAACGGATCCTAATATTTTGATCCGTTTGCAACGCCTAAGATTTAGGTATAATACAATTCTAGCTACTGAGGCCTCACAGAATATTCAAGTTAAAAAAGGAGGTATTATTTGGAAGGCAATAAGGCTGGTCGTTTATTAGCCAACTCGTTGAAAGTTCACAAGGAAACCTCACAAATTGCTGCGTTGCGGGACTCTCAGGCGCAGAGGCTGATTGTTGAGGACACTGAAATAGCAGATGCCTTCTGACTTTTCTATGCTCAGTTATACTCTTCAGAGAGAAAATTTTCTAAGGAAGCTTTTGGGAGATTATTGGCTGATATTCAGAGGCCTATTCTAGATCAGGAAACCTCTGCAGCTTTGGATAGTCAGATCTTGGTCACGGAAATCATATACGCTATGGACTCTATGCACGTGGGTAAGGCCCAGATGGCCTTCCCGTAGAGTTTTACAAAACCTTCTCTAAGGTGTTAGCTCCATATTTGCAACAATATTACCGGCTCCTCATGGAAGCAGATGCCCAGGTTGGTGCGTTCGCCTCTGCAAATGTTGTAGTTCTTGAAAAAGCTGGGAGGGATCCTCGGTTAGTAACTACCACCCAATCTCATTGCTAAATGCAGACTACTAAATATGTGCTGCCTCCCTGGCATGCAGCCTTGCTAAGAGAGTCCCTCCTTTGATCCATCTGGATCAGTGCAGATTTACTGAGGGGCGTTTTACAGCTGATAATGCCAGAGTGTTTTGTCATGTATTGGAAGGGGCGGGGAATGTTAAGGGTCCTCTGGTGGGGTTGTCTCTTGATGCAGAGAAAGCGTTCGATCGACTGGAGTGGCCTTTCGCTGTTTGCTGCTCTGAGGTGGTTTGGCTTTGGTGAGGATTTTCTCAAATTACTTAGTCATGTATGTGCGGCCAAGTGCTAATATTTTTGTGAATGTGACTCAATCTTGAGATTTCCCCTTAGGCTGTGGTACCTGACAGGGTTGCCCCCTTTTGCCTATTTTGTTCAAGCTCACTCTGGAACCCTTAGCTCTTCTGTTGAGACAGAGTTCTGCAATCAGGGGTGTGCTTATTGCTGGTATGGAGATGAAGCTTTCTGCTTATGCTGATGATCTCCTGCTGTTTACTGTGCCCAGCTCAATTTCTTCTGTTCTTGAGCTGATAGATCAATACTCACAGCTTTTTTTTTTTTTGTGTCATTGAGTCAGTGTTGACTCATAGTGACCCAGCTACCTCTGGGTTTTCTTGGCAGTGTATCACTGGAAGTAGATTGCCAGCCTTTTCTTCCAAGGCAATGGAGGGTAAAGTGACTTGCCCAAAGTCACAAGGAGTGCCAGTGGGAATCAAACCCTTGATCTTCTGGGTAATAGGCAGTTGCTCTAACCACTAGGCTACTCCTCCACTCATGACTATCTGGGTATAAAATTAATTGTTCAAAATCTGTAGCGTTCCCCTTAAACTCGCAAGTTTGCAGTGCAGACCTGACTGGATACCCTTTGGTATGGGAACCCAAAATGATAAAATACTTAGGTGTACATTATTGCTACCCACTTATAGAAGAATTACAATACAATGAAGATGCTCTCCTCTCCACTGTCCGGGATATGACCGCAAAATGGTCACTGGCTTATTTATCATGGTGGGGACGCCTTGAGATGATTATGATGACTATCACCCCTAAGGTGAATTACTGTATATGTTAGAAATGCTGCCAGTTTTTGTCAACTAAAACATATTGACAGGTGGAAAGGACCCTTGTCCAGGTTTTATGGGAGAATAAACCACCTAGAATAGCTCTTAGGAAGCTTAAATCCAAAAAAGAAAAGAGGTGTGTGAATTTTCCTGATTTTCAGGCTTATCATTGTGCCTTCCTGTTAAAACAGGGATCAAGATTGGTTGAGCAGTAGAATGGACGACGTCCTGTTTGGCTTGATCTGGAAGAGAAATTGATTGCCCCTTTCCCTATGAGGCTCCTGTCTGGTATAGTGTCTTTGGTGAGTTTGAAGTTCCCTCAGATCATTATGGATACCCAAAAGGCTTTCCAGCAATTAGCTTGTATAATCCTTTGGGAAAAATGCTTGTCGATGCTCATCCCCATTTGGTATAGCCCGATGACTTGGAAACAGTGGTACTCCAGGGGAATCTGGTCCATAGGG
This sequence comes from Ichthyophis bannanicus, assembly GCA_033557465.1. Lineage (NCBI taxonomy): Eukaryota > Metazoa > Chordata > Amphibia > Gymnophiona > Ichthyophiidae > Ichthyophis > Ichthyophis bannanicus. The sequence goes on from CM066044.1 coordinate 118,916,114, forward strand.
CAGTTGCTCTCTGAGGGTAAGTGGAAGCCTTTTGTGAATCTACAGTGTGAATTTGACTTATCTGGATCCTTATATTTCCAGTGGATTCAGTTGAGGCACTGTATTGGGAAATCCTTTATTGATATTAGGTCCTTACCTGAAGAATGGGGGCTCCTTAGTATAATAAAGAATGCCCAACAGGCTCCGGGGGTGGCTTCTCATTATTATCAGTTAGTATCCCATTGCCCTCACTCACACTCCATAGGTACCCAGCATGTATGGGAGCATGATACTGGGGTTACTCTCTCTCCAGAATCGTGGAGGAAATTTTGGGGGAAACTTGTCAGAATTTTACAATCTGCCTCTATCTCTCAGGCATTGTACTTTTTTGCACATAGAGCCCATTATACTCAGATAAAAGTATCTAAATGGGATAAGACAATTGGCAATGTGTGCTGGTCTTGTCAGAGGGACGTCGGCACCTTAGCCCATTTGATTTTTGATTGCCCTAACGTTCAGGCCTACTGGGTTCCGATTTGGGAGTGAATTGAAGCTGTCTTGGGATTCAGGACCACTCTCACTTAGACTATCATTGTTTATCGAAAAAAAAAGCAATGGGCCCAGCACAGATCCCCATGGTACTCCACTATTTATTTTGTTCCATTGAGAAAATTGGCCATTTAGCCCTACTCTCTCTGCCTTCTATATTTTAACCAGTTCCTGATCCACAATACTACACTGCATCCTATCCCGTGACTTTTTAATTTCACCAAGAATCTCTCATGAGGGACCTTGTCAAAGGCTTTCTGAAAGTCCAGATACACTATATCAACCAACTCACCTTTGTCTACCTGTTTATTCACACCTTCAGAAAAATATAACAGATTAGTAATACAAGACTTTCCTTGGCTAAATCCATTTTGGCTTTCTCCCATTAAACCATGACTATATACTGATCAGTAATTTTATCCTTTATAATAGTTTCTACCATTTTTCCGGTCCTGATGTCAGACTTACAGGTCTGTAGTTTCCCAGATCACCCCTGGACCCTTTTTAAATATTGTCATTACATTGGCCATTCTCCCTCTTCAGGTACTACAGTTTTTTTTAATGATAGTTCACAGATTATTAATTGTAGGTCTGCAATCTCATATTTCAGTTCTTTCAATATCCTTGGATGTATACTATCTGGTCCAGGAGATTTGGTACATCTTCTTCAATAAAGACGACATGTAAACTTGATCCAATTCCATCTCATTGGCTGGCTGAATCCTCCTTACAATTAGTTCCTATTATGACTACTATTATCAACACTAGCTTTTCGTCCGGCATCTTTTCCGCTTCTTGGAAATCTGCTATGGTTCACCCTCTTTTAAAGCAACCCTCTCTTGATCCATCTGTTCCTTCCCACTGGTGTCCCGTTTCCAACCTCCCTTTTTTGGCCAAGTTGTTGGAGCGCTTCGCTTTCTTACAACTAAACTCATATGTTGAAACCACTAATACCCTTCATCCCCGCCAGGCCAGATTTCGACCTGACCATAGTACAGAAACCATTCTTTTGGCCCTCTTGAATGAGATTCACGTTGCCCATGACCGTGGGGACATCACTCTTATTGTCTCACTTGATTTGTCAGCAGCATTCGATCTCATTGATCATCAAGTACTCCTGGCTCGCCTCTATGATTTTGGACTACGTGGCACTGTGTGGTGGTGGTTCCATTCTTTTCTTACAGCCCGTTCCTTTATCATACATTCAAATAATCAGTCTTCCTCCTCTTTCCCTCTTGTCTGTGGTGTGTCACAGGGCTCGGTTCTTTCTCCCTTATTATTCAATATTTTTCTCTCTCCCCTGCCCCTCTTGCTCCAGCAATATCCGGCCTCATCATATATTTTTGCAGATGACATTATTCTTCTGTTCCACACCTCACCTATTCTCCCAGATATTTCACAGTTCAATCAATGTCTTAACCATATTTCCTCCTGGCTTTTTTCAAACTTGTTTCATCTGAATCCCTTAAAGTCCACTGCGATGTGGGTCTCCTTAAGTGGGCCCTGTCCATCAGTGGCCCCTCAAATTGACCATATTTCCATTCCGCTTGTTACTTCCTTTCGGTATCTGGGGGTTATTTTGGATTCCTCCCTCTCCTTTCATAGTCATATCTCTGCCATTACACGGTGCTCTTTTGCAATACTGCGCCAGATTAAAGCCATCCGTTCCCTCCTTCCCACTAGCTCCCTTGTCACCCTGACGTTGGCATTAGTTATCAGCAGGTTGGACTACTGTAATATCCTGCTGGCTAACCTTCCAGCTTACCAACTACAGCGTCTACAACTTTTACAAAACACTGCAGCTCGCTTTATTACATCAACCCGTCGCTTTGATCATGTCACCACCATCCTTTGCCGTCTTCATTGGTTACCGCTCCGCTTCAGATTTCAGTATAAATTCCTTATCCTAACACACAAGGCCATCTATACATCTACTCCTTTGAATTTATCTAATCTCATTTCTCTCCATACTCCTTACCGTCAGCTCCGTTATCTACATGCTAACCGTCTGTCCCTACCTTCTCCGTCTCAAGCACAGTTGGAACAAATTCGTCACTCAGCATTCTTTTTTCTTAGCCCCATGCTTTGGAATGCTTTACCACCCACTCTCCATCTAGAATCTTCATATCTGAAGTTCAAAGAATTACTGAAGACCCATTTGTTTCAGAAAGCTTTTGACCTCCCTCCCACTGCCCCTCCTTGAGTCTTGTCAGTTATGTTTGGTTTGTCTATTGTTAGTCTTGCACTGTCCTTCTCCCTCTTTCCTATTTCATTTGGAATTCCTTTTCTAGTCAGGTAGCGTAGTTATTTTATTTATTGTAAACCGCTTTTATGCCTCGGCCAAAGCGGTATATACAGTTCAAAAATAAAGATAAAGACCGAAGCAAAGAATTCATTCAGTCTCTCCGCTGTGGCCTTGTCTTCACTTAATGCCCCTTTTACTACTCTATCATCCAATGACCAACTGATTGTCTCACAGGATTTTTGCTGCAAATGTTTTTTAAAAACATTTTATTGCGCATTTTTACTTCCATGGCAAATGTTTTTTCAAATTCTCTCTTTGCCTGCCTTATCAATGACTTGCATCTAATTTGGCAATGCTTATGCTTCCCGTTTTTGTCATTTGGCTCCTTTTTCCATTTCCTGAAAGATGCTATTTTGTTGGGCAACAGCCTCTCCGATCTCACCTTTAAACCATGCTGGCAGTTTTTGGCCTTCGTTCCACTTTTCTTAAAGTGTGGAATACATCTGTTTTGGATAGTATTTTTCTTCTAAGATTGTTTAAAAATACTATGCCCACGCTTTATGCAAATCTTTAGCCTTTGCAGCTGCTCCTTTTAGTCTTTTGTTAATTATTTTCCTCATTTTATCATAGTCTCCCTTTTGAAAGTTAAATGGGGAGTACTGTGGATTTCCTAGCTATCCTTCTTTCATTTATTTAAATCAAATGCATTCATGCTATGATCACTATTGCTAAGTGGACCCAACACTCCTATCTCTTGCACCAGATCTTGTGTACCACTAAGGACTAGGTCCAAAATGTCTTCCCCTCTTGTCAGTTCATGAACCAACTGCTACAAGAAGCAGTCATTTATTTTATCTAGAAACATTAGCTTCCTAACATGTCCCGATGTGACACCGACCCAGTCGAAACCCAGGTAATTGAAATCACCCATTATTATTATGTTGCAACTTTTCTTAGCCTGCCTTATTTCTTTCAGCATTTTATCATCCATCTGTTCATTCTGGCCAGGGAGTCGGTAGTACACCACCACTGCCATTGTCTTCTGCTTTTGACATGGAACTTCTATCCATAGAGCTTCTACAGTGTATTTAGTTTCCTGCAAAACTTTAACCCTATGTGACTCAATGCCTCTCTAACATAGAGCGCAACCCCTCCACCAGTTTGATCCACTCTATCATTGCGATACAGTTTGTACCCAGGTATCACAGTGTCCCATTAGTTGTCCTCCTTCCACCAGGTCTCTGAGATGCCAATCATATCTAACCTTTGATTTATAGCTATATATTCTAACACTCCCATCTTATTTTTTAGACTTCTAGCATTTGCATACAAGCATTTTAGAGGCTGGACATTATTCATATTAATCTGGCTATCAGTTGATAGGTGTACTTTGAAATTTTTTGGCTCTGTACTGAAGGACATCCAGTTACTTTTATCTTTGTTGGACCCTCTCTGTTGGGATGCCCTGACTTCCCCGTTTTGCTAGTATCCTTCAAGGATGCATCCTTCTGAACCATGCGCTTCTGGGCCACTGTCAGATTTCCTCTACTATGTAGTTTAAAAGCTGCTTTGGCTCCTTTTTAAAGGTTAATGCCAACAGCCTGTTTCCATCCTGGTTAAGGTGGAACCCATTCCTTTTGAAGAGCCCTTTCCATCGCCAGAATATTGCCCAGTTCCTAACAAATCCAAAACCCTCTTCTTTGCACCATTGTTTCATCCATTCATTGAGATTCTGGAGCTCTCCCTGCCTTTTGGATACTATGTATGGAATGGGAAGCATTTCAGAGAATGCTACCCTGGAAATTCTGGATTTCAGCTTCCTACCTAAAAGCCTAAATTTGCCCTCCAGAACCTCCCTCCTACTTCCCTATGTCATTAATGCCAACATGTAACAAGACAGCAGGCTCCTCCCCAGCACTATTTAAAACCTTTTCTAGGTGGTGCATGAAGTCCGTTACCTTCGCACCGGGCAGCCATGTTACCAGATGGTCTTCATGTCCACCAGCCACCCAGCTATCTACATGCCTAATGATCAACTTGCCTACTATAAGAGCTGTCCTAATCTCTCCTTCATGGGCACATTGCCCTGGAGAAACCTCCTCATTATGAGAGGGTTTTACATCTCCTGGTGCACAGGTCCTAGCTACAGGATATTTTCCTGCCTCACCAAGGTGATGCTCTGCTTTCATGTGACCTCTCTCCTCCATTGAAACTGAGAGTCTGCCAGATTGGAGGTGGGACTGCAGTATTACGTTCCTGTAGGTCTCATCTATGTACCTCTCTGTCTTCCTTATGTCCTCCAAGTCTGCTACTCTAGCCTCCAGAAATCAGACTTGTTCCCTGAGGCAAAGAGCTCCTTGCACCTAGTGCACAGTAAGACACCTCACCAACTGGGAGAAAATTGCACATGTGACAGTCAGCGCAAAAGACTGGATAGCCCCCATCTCGCTTCTGGATTGCTGCCTGCATCTTATTTTTAAGGTTTTGTTTAGCTATTTAAGTTGTTTACTTAAATTTGCTCGGGATATTTGTACTATACCAATTACCTTTAAGGGAGTTTGTTCACCTCAAGATTAATTAACTTCAAGGCCTTAATCTGTTTCTGGTAATGAAAACCTGCTGAAACTGAAAGTGACTTTGATCACCCTTCCCCCTTTAATAGGTTTAAGAGTGTATGAAGCTACTCAGGTCCCAGACGTATGCTTCTAAGGTAATCTTTTAACACTTTCCTGGGTGATTCACATAGCCCTTGATTTGATAGAGGGAGCCTTTCAAATTGCCCTTTTGATCTTTTACTTGGTTTTAACACCTATTTAAAACAAATTCCCAGATTTCTTGCCTCCTAAGTGGAAGGTGAATTTTTAAAGGTATCTAGAAATAATTTATTTCTTTCAACTCAAAGAATATTTTACCCTATTCTTCTTTGTATGCTAAACTATAGTCTAATTTGATTTAAATTAAAAGCTTTCTGCTGATACTAGGCCCTGACTGAGATAACAAATACACCGGATTCGAAAATACACAGATTTATCAGTTTTAACCCAAAGAATTCCCTTTTCCCCAAGATTTAGAGAATTTCCCAGAAGTAAACACTTACAAGTGCAGATTTCTTTCCAGCAATAGCAGTCCATATTTGTAGTCTATTTTGGTAGATCCATTTGAACTGTTGTTTCTTGATTAATATAAAGATAGTTCTCATGCGGAATCAGATATTTTGGTATACCAATGTTTCTTAATGTGACCCAGAGTTTTTCATGATTTATTCAATCAAAGGCCTTGCTATAGTCAATGAAACACTTGTATTTTTGGTATTCTTTTATCTTTTCAAGGATCCATCTCATAGCCTCGATGATGTTGGTGCATTGTGCACCACACACTAAACACGCTATGCTGACAGCAAAGGGCAGCATAGGAACATTAGGGTGGGAATGGGCAATAGCTGGTCAAGATATAAGCAAAATGTAAAACTTGATGGTACATTTCGGTTGGTGTGGCTGTCATTGGCACGCTAATCACAATAGGTGCACTTACCACTTTCTCAATGGCTGGCGGTAACTGCTGCTGTGTTGGAAGTGCTGACTGATTAGCACCGTGAGGTACATCTCCCTGTGGTAACTGAACGGGGACATGCCAACCACACCCGCAACAGCATCTGTCTATGCCACCTCCTGTTTAAATTTTAGGGCTTTGTGACATGTTAATTTAGTGCATTTTAAATTAGTACACATGCCCCAAAGTGAGCTAATGCTGTTTATGTCCATTATTAGTAAACAGGTCTCACTGCATAAAATAGGACCTGCAGTAAATAATATGCATTAATCTATGTTAGCACATAATAAGATGGTGGCATCATTTAGTAAATCCATCTCTTTAGATTTCAAATTTATGCATGGTACTTCTCATGATAGTTTTGCCCACAGGGGAAAAAAAAAGCAAGCATAAAGCTTATAGGAGTATTTTGCCAAAAGAGTTCCTATCTGGTGCTTCCCTTCCTGTTTTCTTGAATGTGGATAAGAATATATCAGAAAACCATTAACAGAGTATGCTTGCATGTAAATCTTTAAAGCTGGCACATTGATTGGATCCAATGGATTCAGTAAACATATTTTTGAAAGTTATACGTCTTCAAGGCTTCCAGAAATCCTTGTTATGCATTCATATTGTTCATTTGATGTTGTTAAACCATTGGGAAAGGCAGTTTATGAATGTAAATTTTATGGAGGGGTCTGCTTCAAACATGCTTTTTCTTTTTTTCTTTGGGGGATAGTACTTTAGGCATCATATTTCCTTCATTCAAAAAGAAATAATATAAAAAGAAAACGCCAGAAGCATCACACAAAATACAGTTTTGCTGAGAAAACTCAGATTTGTCATGGTTTATGCCAGATATGGAGTTATACTTTTCAAAAAATTACCAACCAGACACTCACTCCATGCCAAACGCATACCTGCACAGCAATTCACTTTCAATTGTACTACCAAGGCAGTCGAGTTTGTTGAAGTCTGTAATTTATTACTTGGTAGTAACTAGGGGTGTGCAGGCCAAAAAAAAAATCATATTGTTTTGATGTTAAAGGCAAGTGACAGATCAAATGGGCAATTTGAAAGGTCCCCTCTATCAAACCAATGGCTGTATGAATCATCCCGGAAATTGGTAAGACTGTATCTTAGAAGCACAGATTAGGACATCATGTAGCAAACCAACTTGTAAGTGTGCTTTCCCTCCCTCCCCACCCAGACTCCCACCCCGACTCCCATCCACCCTTGGGATAATCTTACCTTTATAGGCTCTTAAACTTATTAAAGTGAGGTGCCCATAATCACGTTCAAGTGTGGCTGGTTATCCTCATCAGGAAGGCATTTATTAAGGACCTGAGATTAATTATTCTTGAGGTGCATTAATCCATTTAACATGTAAAGAATAGTTTTATTAGTATAAGTATCCCTTGAAAACCTAAGTAAGTAAACAACTTTAATATCTGAACAAAACATTATAACTAAGATGCAGACAGAAATCCAGCAGTGAGATGGGGGTCTTCCAGTCTTTTGCACTGAGTGTCACATCTATTATTTTCTCCCAGTTAGTGAGTGGTCTGATGTGTGCACTAGGTGCAAGGAGTTCTTTGCTTGCAGGGAACGAGTCCAATCTCTGGAGACTAGAATAGCAGACTTGGAGAACATAAGGAAGACAGAGAAGTATAAAGAAGAGACCTAAAGAGACGTAGTACTGAAGTCCCATTTCCAGTCTGGCAACCTCCCTGTTGTCATGGAGGAGAGAGGCCACATGACAGGAAAGCATCACCCTGGTGTGTCAGGAAGTGATTCCATAGCTAGGACCTGTCCTCCAAGTGATGTAAAATCCTCTCACACTCAGCAGGTTTCTCCAGGGCCATATGCCCATGAGGGGAGGGTTAGGATAGCCATTATGGTTGGTGATTCGATCATTAGGCATGTAGATAGCTGGTTGGTTGGTGGATGTGAGGATCACCTAGTAACATGTCTGCCTGGTGCAAAGGTAGGGGACCTCACGCACCATCTAGACAAGGTGTCAGGGCTGGGAGGAGTCTACTGTCTTGGTACATGTTGATACCAATGCCATAGGAAAATGAGGTAGGGAGGAACTGGAGGTCAAATGTAGGCTTTTAGATAGGAAGTTGAAATACTTCCCGTTCCACGTGCAGAACTCAAATGGCAGACAGAACTCCAGAGTCTCAATGCATGGATGAGAGAATGGTGCAAAGAAAAGGGTTTTGGATTTGTTAAGAACTGGGTAACATTCTGGGGAAAGGAGGAGCTTTTCCGAAGGGATGGGCTCCACCTTAATCGGAAGGGAACCAGGTTGCTGGCATTAACTTTTAAAAAGGAGATAGAGCAGCTTTTAAACTAGATAATAGGGGAATGAGATGGATCGCTACAATAACAGCAGCTACGGGTACCAGTCTGTCAACAATGAGCCGCCTGACTGAAGACCGAACACAATTTAGGATAGCTATCCAGAGGGTCGCCATGAGTCGACTCCGACTCGACGGCACTTAACAACAACAACAATAGGGGAAAGCTGACAGTGTCAGAAGAGTGCATGCTTCAGAACGATGTATCCTTGAAGGATACTAGCAAAAGACTGAAGTTAGGGCATATCTACAGAGAGGTTCCAATAAAGACAAAAATAACTCAAATGCCCTTAAGTACAGAGCAGATAAAGCTTAAAGATTCCAAATTACCATTGCCTACTGATAATTAGATTAATATGAATTATATACAACCTCTAAAATGCTTGTATGCAAATGCTAGAAGTCTAAAAAATAAGATGGGAGAGTTAGCATATATAGCACTAAATGAGAGATTAGATATGATTGGTATCTCAGAGACATGGTGGAAGGAGGACAACCAGTGGGACACTGATACCTGGGTACAAATTCTATCAAAATTGTAGAGTAGATCAAATTAGTGGAGGGGTTGCGCTCTTTTACAGAGGGCATTGAGTCACAAAGGATTAAAGTGTTGCAGGAAACAAAATACATGGTAGAATCTCTATGCATTGAAATTCCATGTAGAAAGGGGAAGGCTGGTCAGAATTTATAGATGGATGATGAAATGCTGAAAGAAATCAGGAAAACTAAGAAAAGTTACATTACAGTAATAATGGGTAATTTCAATTACCCCGGTATCAACTGGGTCAGTGTCACAGCAGGACATGCTAGGGAGATAAAGTTTCTATATGATATAAATGACTGCTTCTTGGAGCAGCTGGTTCATGAACCGACCAGAGGGGAAGCCATTTTGGACCTTAGTGGTACACACGATCTGATGCAAGAGATAAGAGTGTTGGGGTGTTTGATTTCATAAATGGAAGGAGGACGGTAAGGAAATCCACAATACTGCCTTTTAACTTTCAAAAGGTAGACTATGATAAAATGAAGAAAACAGTTAAAAAAAACCTAAAAGGAGCAGTTGCAAAGGTTAAAGATTTACATCAAGCATGGGCATTATATAAAAAATACTATTTTGGAAGCTCAAACCTGCTGTATTCCATGCTTTAAGAAATGTGGAAGTCAGTCCATAAATCTGCCAGTATGGTTTAAAGGTGAAGTCAGAGAGGCTGTTGTACCCCCAAAAAACATCTTTCAGGAAATAGAAAAGGAACTAAATGACAAAAACTGGAAAATATGTAAGCACTGGCAAGTTAGATACAAGGCATTGATAAGGCAGGTAAAGAAAGAATTTGAAAAGAAGCTTGCTGTGGAAGCAAAAACACATAATAACGACTTTTTTAAGCAGATTCATAGCAAAACACCTGTGGGAGTCTTTTGGACCATTAGATGATAGAGGGGACAAGGCCATAGCTTTCGTCGTTACTGAAGAAGATGTAGGGAAGTTACCCATGAATGAAATGCATTTAAAGGTGATGCATCCAAAGAATTGAAAGAAATATTGATAAATTGGGAAGATATATTTGATAAACTAAACAGTAGCAAATCACTTGGACAGGATGGTATACACCCGAGGATGTGAAAGTACTGAAATATTAGATTGCAGACCTACTATTATTAATCTGTAAACTATCATTACAATCATATGTAGTACCTGAAGAATGGTGAATGGCCAATGTAATTCTAATTTTAAAAAGGGTTCCAGGAATGATACGGGAAAATACAGGCCGGTGAACTTGATATCAGTACTGGGCAAAGAGTAGAAACCATTATGAAGAACAAAATTAATGAATATGTAGATAGTCATGGTTTAAAGTGAGATAGCCAACATGACTTTAGCCAAGTGAGGTCTTGCCTTACTGATCTGTTATATCTTTTTGAAGGTGTGAATAAACAGGTTTTCGCCCCCTTACCCTCTGCTCTGAACTATCATTCGTTAGGTTTAAGGCCGCCCTAAAAAAAACCCATTTCTTCCAGTTAGCCTTTCACTCCTGGTTTCCCCCTCCTTGACACCTTTATTTTGATCAAGTTACTGCATAGTGCTGGTATCCCATATAGTGGCTTCTCCTTTTTGTCTCCCCACCCCTTCTCCTTTTTCCTGGCCTGTCCTTTTTCTTTCCTTCACTCTCTCTCTGTCCTATATGATAATGGTGTTCTTTTCCTTTTCTTGCCTCTATGCAGTCCTTGTATATTGTGTATACTTCTTTAATGCCTCGGCCTAAGCCGTCTAACAAGAACCAAAGTAAAGATAAAGATAAAGACAAAGGTGAGCCAGTCGATATTGTGTATCTGGATTTTCAGAAAGCTTTTGACAAGTCCCTCATGAGAGACTTTTGGCATGCTTAAAAAGTCATGGGATAGGAGATGTGGATCAGGAATTGGTTAAAAGATAGAAAGCAGAGGGTAAGGCTAAATGGCCAATTTTCCCGATGAAGAAAGGTGAACAGGGATCTGTGCTGGGTCTGCTGCTTTTTAACATATTTGTAAATTACCTGGGAATGGTTATTACAAACGAAGTAGTCAAATTTTCAGATGAGACAAAATTATTTAGGCATCATCATGGATAACACATTGAAACCCTCCACCCAGTGTGTAGCAGTAGCCAAGAAGGCAAATAAAATGCTAAGAATCATAAGGAAAGGAATGGAGAAAAAAAAAACCAAAGGATATTATAATGCCTCTGCGTTGTCCCATGGTGCAACTGCACCTTGAATATTGTGTGCAATTCTGGTCACCGTATCTTAAAAAGGATATAGTGGAATTAGAAAAGGTACAGAGAAGAGTCACTAAAATGGTAAAGGGGATGGAAGAACACCCCTATGAGGAGAGGCTTAAAAGGTTAGGGCTTTTCAATCTGGAAAAAAGATGGTTGAGGGGAGATATGATAGAGGTCTATAAATTAATAAATGGAGTGGGATGGGTAAATGTAGATCGATTCTTTATGGCATCAAAACATAGAAAGACTAGGGGACATGCAATGAAGCTATAGTGTAGCCTATTTAAGACTAATAAGAGAAACTATTTTTTCACTCAACACGTAATGAAATTGTGGAATTTGTTACCAGCGGATGTAGTAAAAGCTGTTAGTGTAACTGGGTTTAAAAAAGGTTTGGCCAAGTTTCTGGAGGAAAGGTCCATAAACCATTATTAAAGAGGACCCAGGTAATTCACTGCTTGCCCCAATACAAGCATTATGGAGCCTTTTTGGAAAACTGCTAGGTACTTGTGACCTGGATTGGCCACCGTTGGAAACAGAATACTGGGCTTGATGGACCTTGTTCTGACCCAATATGGCATTTCTTATGTTCTTATAAAAGTGTTGAAAGTTTCATCTCATTTCAGCTTTTTTTCAGCTTTCTTCGTGATTTCCAGGTTTTCGTCAATAGTGTATACTATTATGAAGTATTGCACACTATTGCAATACAAATTAAGATGGGAAATATCATTGACATTTCCTATTGCTTTTCAAACAAATGCAAATCCCTAGCAGTAAGCTGTTATACAAAGACACTGCTTTCATTGCTCAGGACAGCTCCCAAACCTGTCCTAGGGGCTCCCCAGCCAGTTGGGTTTCCATGATATACACTATGAAAATATATGAGAGAGATTTGAAGAGATGCCTCCTTTATATACAGATCTCTCTCATGCCTATTCATGGCGGATATCATGAAAACACGACCAGTGGGGAGCCCCCAGAACAGGTTTGGGAACCACTGTCTCAGGATGACTGACATGTTATACTGAAGAGCAGCTTTACCACACACAAGAATGAGAACTGAGAACACATCTCTGTGGAGAATGTCCACAGAACTGAAAGAAGATTCCAGAGTATTGGTTATTTTAATGGGGGAATATTTGAGTCTTATGTGAAGTAAATCCGTGCAGCATCCTCTGCAAAAACAGTTGGCACTAGAAAAGACAATTTGATTCAGAAAGACATTCCCATTCTTCATAAACAAACATAATTATATTGCAACTTTCCAATGTATGTTTTCATAGAATTTTTAAGTTAAAAAGTGCAGTTGTCCACAAATACGTTGCTTGTACACTGCTAAAGAACATTGTTTTCTGTTTATTTATGATACTGTCTGCTGTTGGTGATAGCTGCCTCAAGCTGAGCTGAAAGTCATCAAAAAACAGACAAGAGTAATTTTCACACAATCATACTGCCATGGCCAATGGTGTTGGCACTATTAGATAATAGAAATTAAATGAGTTCCTCACTTCCCTTTCCTGCCTGATGGCTCCTGCTAACCTCAGCTTTTTTCTCCACTCCCATGCCTGTCCCCTGTAATCCCCATCACCATAGCACTCCAACTATTTTCTTCTTTCCAGTGAACCCTGAAAGCTCATCACCAGTGTTTTCTATCCCTAACAGTTGTTGGTTTCATTCTGCAGTGTGCTTTTATTGTGCGATAATGCCCACTGTAGATTGAATCTGATTGGCCGATCAATTCATTGTGGTTTTTAATTTGTTTGAAAAGTGCACAAATATTCTTCTGTCCATTTGCCACGTCACTGCATGCTATTCGTTCATCAGTTTTCAGTGGCCTACATCAATCACTCATTTAAAGCGAAGACTATTAGAGTCCTTTTCTCTGGGGCTTTTCCACTTGATAGAAATAAAGAAACCCTTCTATTTTCTCATCAGCTGAATGTGAAAGGAAAGATACAAGACAATTTATATCTGATTCTTAAGTATCAGGTAGAGTCATTAAAAATGTTCCCGAATGGGCTGAGGGCTTATAGTGTATCCATTAATTGTAAATAGTCCACATGTGATTGCCCTTCTCTGACAGTGCATGACTGCACATAGCAACGCAATTAGCAAGACAGGATTTTGATTTTGTAAGCAGAGTACAAAAGGTTCTTAGTTGTGGAAAAGGATGGTAAAGCCAGGCACCAGCTAGAATTTATGTACTAACCTGGGCAATGTCAGGGATAGAGGTCTGCTTCTGCACAACTTTGCACAATAGATGCTCATGTGCTGTGTAGAAAATTTTGAACAAGAAAATTTGCATGGAACCCGAAGGAAAAGATACCCACACCTCACTGAGGTATAGGTAATTTTTATCGATTCCTATCTATGTTTGAATGTTTTTCCATGCGCAGTATTGCGGTATATCATTTGTATTCTGCTGATGTTGTATTATATTTCTGTTATATGAATATTTCACTGTGCCGTTTTATGATATGCCTTACTGACACTTTATCATACTCTCGCTATTGCTAGTATTTCTTTCTCAAAGTTTATCTCATTGCTCTAATCGTCTATTATGTTGACATGTGGTCATTATGTTCTTCATAAGCCTGCTACTACAATGTAAGTTGTCTGTCAAGTGATACCTGTTGTACGCTGCCTCTCTTCATAAAAGCCATTAATAAAGCCTAATTAATAACTAAATATATGCTAAACTACATGCCTTAGAAAAAATGCAATAGTAAAAAAATAATTAATTGGACTAATGAAATAACAATCCTTTCATCAGAGGGATAGTGTTGAAAAGATGCTTAAGTAAGCAAAAGAAAGAAACAAGTGTCACAGATCTGCTGTGCGTTAGCATCATACGATGAAAAGATTTGAACAAAGCATATGAATGAGAAACTAGAACAAGTAAGGTATCCTTTAATATATTTTTATGGAAACTCAGACATGTGAAATGAAAACTTTTTTTTTGTTGGCTTCAGCATAATGCTTCCTATACTCCAAAATAATAATGTCAGTCCATTTATAAAAACATATTGAAAACCTAAGTTCTCATTTTCAAGGGGGACAGCAAAATAATTTGAAAGAGTGAAGGAATTGCAGACAAATCATTATTTTCAGAAAAAAAGCCCAGGGTTGCAATGTTGATTCTATCAGAACACTGCTCTGGGGAGGCCTTGCACTAGGCCAATAGGTCACTGAATGGAATTTAAAAAGCATACGGATAAAATTAGGTTTGCAGTATGAAGAATTGCTTTATAAAGGAAAAATGGGTGCCTTTCTTGCTTCTAAAGAAAATTTTCTGTTCTCTTTTGAATAATGGCACAAAACAGAAAGTATAGTTCAGTATTTCCTTAGACAGTAGCTCCTTTGCGATGCTAAAACCAAGATTTTAATAATAATTGCCTTAATATAATTTGTATTATTCCTAAAAATGTGATTATCTAGGCTAAGATCTTTGATATTTGTTGTCTCTATTCTCTGAACTGCATTATTGATTGCAATATGGAATCCTGTCTTTTAGATTCATCAGAAAGCTAGGGTAGGTTTCAGGCACTTTAATTGTGATGCATACATTTTTGTTTCTAATTTATATTGGAGACAAACCTTAATCAGCATTTTGCAGGCTGAGCTATATCAAAAAGAAACCACTTTACAGAGTCAAAGGCTATTAGCCCCTCTTAAGGAAAATGAAACGACAGCTGGAGATTTTGATCCAACATAGCCACCACGAGACATTACAGTCCCTAAACGTCCATGGTCATGGCCAGTGGGTAGAGAGAGAGCAGACCCAGGAGACGTTATAAGAGTAACAGTTCCAAGGTAAATGAGGTTTCCCCTAGAAAGATATAGACCTGTCTCTGCAGCCAAAGAGGCACAATTTTTTTCTCAGGCTAATCAAAAGGAACGTGCACACAACTGGAGCTGCTAGAAGACAAAAGTATGGAGATTAAGAAGCTGTGGCTGTGATATATATTCAAGCAAATGCTCCCACGGATGTGTTGCTGCAGGGAGGGGGCAGGAACAGGGCTGGAAATGGGCTGATACTGGTGAATGAGAGGACTGGGACTGGGCCTGGGCCTAGGTGAGGGGGCTGGGGGGACTGACAGCGTCTGATATTGGGGCTGGAAATGAACTGATATAGGGAATGGGGGGTCTTACTGATACTGGCAATTGGCTGATACTGGGAATGGGGATCTGGGACTGGAATAGACTGATACTGGGGCTGGAGATTGGTACTGGAAATGGGCCGATATTAGGGCTGGGGGTACTGGAAATGGGCCGATACAGGGGCTGGGAGCTGATTGATACTGGCAATGGGCTGATGCTGGGATTAGAAATGGGCTGATACTGAGGATGGATTACAGGAAGTGGATTGATATTGGGGCTGGGGGGACTGGAAGTGGGTTTGTACTGGGGCTGGGAGTTGGTACTGGAAGTGGACTGATATTAGGACTGAGGTCCTGGAAGTGGACTTGATATTGGGGCTGAAGAGACTGGAAATGGGCTCTTCCTTATCGTCTATCTAATCCAGTCCAGTATGTGTGGGTTTTCAGCCTCCACCAGCAGCTGGGGAATGAGTATGTCAGGTTTCTGATGTCATTGTACAAGAGCTTTCTCCATAGGCTCCAGATATCAGTATTGGAGTTCCCAGAAGCTGGGAAAGCTTCCCTGTGGCATTAAAAAAATAAGAAAAATAGAAAACAAAGAGAGAAAAGAAAAGGAGGCTGAAGCTTACTAGCAGAAGCTGAGTAGCTATCGGGAGCTTAACGGCTGGGCAGTTTCCTCTGAAAACCATTTAATGGTGGGGGCTGGCAGATGGCAGGATCTGCCTCTAAAGCACTGGGACCCTTGAGTGGGTCAGGTAGGGTTGCCAACTGGCCGGTTTTCAGCCGGACTGGCCGGTTTTTCCACGGCCAGGCCGGCTGCCGGCGCAGAGGCAAAACCGGCCCTTTAAAAGCCGGTTTTTTTGCTCTGGCCGCAAGATCGGGAGCGGCCAGAGCAAAAAAACCGGCTTTTTCTCCGCTTCAGAGGGAGCCGGGGAAGCCCGCGCGAGGCCCCGGCTCCCTCTGAACAGCCACCAACGTGAAGAGCCTTTACCTTCACGCTGGCGGCTGTTCCTGTGAAGCCGCAAATGCTGGGAAAGGTTAAAGTTTGCCCTTTAACCTTTCCCAGCATTCGCGGCTTCACAGGAACAGCCGCCAGCGTGAAGGTAAAGGCTCTCTTCACGCTGGTGGCTGTTCAGAGGGAGCCGGGGCCTCGCGCGAGCTTCCCCGGCTCCCTCTGAAGCCTCAGACAGCCGCGATGCTGGTCGGGGGGGGGGGGGCAAGGACTGCAGTGGGTGTGTTGGGGGGGGGACCTGGACTGGAAAAGGGCTAAGGGGGGGGGACTTGGACTGGAAAAGGGCTAAAGGGGGGGGGGGGGGGGACTTGGACTGGAAAAAGGGCTAAGGGGGGGGGACTTGGACTGGAAAAGGGCTAAGGGGGGAACTTGGACTGGAAAAGGGCTAAGGGGGGGGGACTTGGACTGGAAAAGGGCTAAGGGGGGACTTGGACTGGAAAAGGGCTAAGGGGGGGGACTGGACTGGGAAAAGGGGCTAAAGGGGGGGGGACTTGACTGGAAATAGGCTGTGATGGATGGGGGGGGACCTGGACTGTAAAAGGGTATGGGGGGGGGACATGGACTGGAATGGGTTGTGATGTGGGTGGAGGGGACCTGGACCAGAAAAGGGCTATGGGGGGGGGGGAACTTGGACTGGAAATAGGCGGTGATGGGGGGGGACCTGGACTGTAAAGGGTTATGGGGGGGGGACATGGACTGGAAATGGTTGTGATGAGGGTGGAGGGGACCTGGACTGGAAAAGGGCTATGGGGGGGGGGGAACTGGACTGGAAATGGGCTATGGTGGAGGAAGGGGGATCTTGGACTGGAAATAGGCTGTGATTAGGGGGGCTAGGACTGCAAATGGGCTGTGATGGTGCGGGGGGACTCGGACTGCAAATGGGCTGTGATGGTGGGGGGGGGGGGGGCCTAGGACGGAAATAGGCTGTGATGGGGGACTTGGGACTGAAATGGGCTGTGATTGGGGGGGGGAGCTAGGACTGGAAATGGCCTGTGATGTGAGGGCTAGCAGGAAATGGGCTGAGAAGAGCTGGAATAGACTGAAAATGGGCTGATGTGGGGCATGGGAGAATGGGACTAGAAGGGAGTGGAATGCTGGTGGGCTAGAACTATAAGGGAATTGATTTGGGGGAGGACTAGAATGGATGGGGAATGAGAAATGGAGAGGGGAAAAATATTTTGTGTGGAAGAAAAGTCTATGATGGGCCCGGTATTGGGAGAGTAAGAGGAGCTTGAGAATGGAAGGGTCAAATTAAACGGATGATAAAGGAATAAGGAAAGAAATTGGGGGAAAGAGCAAAAGGGAAACATCAGTATGTTAAAGCAGAAATAGAGAGAGATTGGAAAACATCTAAGAGAAGAAAGGACAAATGGATAGCTCGCAGAAGACACGAAGAAACCAGAAGGAAAGTGACTGGAGCAATTGCAGCTGAAAAATAATAGGCCATTCAGAAGGTAGAAAAATACTTTTTATTTTGAATTTATTAACTGTAATATGTCTGGTCTGGGAATTGTGTATTGCTAACATCTTTGCGTTTTTTTGTTTAGTGCAAGAGGAAATTACTTTATAGTTTTATTTCTTCAGTGTTGTACATTTCATGTTTGGGATTTTGGGGTTCCCAGTTTAATTATTATCTGACCAAGGAAGTTAGCCTACACGTATCCTCGGTAATTTTTGTGGGTGGGGCTGGGGGCGAGGCAGGGGTGGGACTAGGGGCGGAGAATGGGTGGAGCATGGCGAGCCACAGGTGTCGGGTTTTTCTCGGTGAAAAAGTTGGCAACCCTAGGGTCAGGTGCAGCCCAGGGTTCTAGGTCCCTTCCCTCCTAGTCAGACAGTCCAGCATTCCTCTAAGGGGGCTCTGCTGACTTTCCTAATTTCCTCTCTTGAGTTCAATCTTTGGTATTTACTGTGCTTTTAAATTCAAAGTAAAACTAAAACTGTAAACCCAGTGATTTTCAGTGTTTTATCAGCAGAACAGCAGGACGTTTCTAGTGCTGTGGGGACTTTGCCTTTCAGTTCAGAGCACCTGGATTAGTAAGTACTTGTCTTTTTATCACTCCTTCAGGGTTTTTTTTCAACATACACTTTTCTCCTGCATGTTACAGGCAGCTTCCTGCTGTTGTGTGTTGGGGTGGGGTGGGGTGGGGGGGGAGGGGAGGGAGGGGGAGCTGTGGTTTGTTTGTCAGAGGGTTTTGCAGAAGTTGTGTTAGACAGGGAAAGTTGCCAAGTCTTTTTAATGTCAGGAACATGAATTCTACTTCAGAATTAGCATTACAGGATCCTCTCAGTCTGGAACTGGCACAGTTTTCGCGGGAACAGCAGCCATTTCCTCTCCAGTGGCCATTTCACCTCAGCAAGCAAAGAAGTGCCATAAAAAGCAGAAACATTTAGTTTCAGCATGAAAGACAGCAAAAACTACTGCTCCCAGGCAGGCTGAAGAGATTTCTTCCACAAAGTTTATTCTAGCTTTGCACAAAGCCTTTTTATGAAAGTGAACACTTGGGGTACAGGTTTCCAAGGCTTATGAGTCAGAGAATGTTCCTAATACCCTGGAGAAGACCTCTCTTGCTGTGGAAGTTCCTCCAACTAAAAATAAATGGATTGAGGTTGATTCTTGGTTAGACCCTGATTCACCTCTGTTTCTATACTCAGAGGACCTCTGGGGTTGGGGGAGGAGACAGCGACAACTGAACTAGAGGAATGGGAGAACCCTCAAAGGGAGGATCCCAATGTGGTTAGAGATTTTTACAAGGAAGAGCTGGCCATGCTGATTGCTCACTCGCTGGCTGCGCATAACATTATACTGGCACCAGCAGTAGCAAAGGAGCCTCTGGAGGACCCACTTATGCAAGGGTTTAAGTCTTCACAATTTACTTTTCCAATGCACAGAGTAGTCAAGAAAATGATAGAAGCAGAATGGGAGGTGCCAGAGGCCAGCCTTAGAGGAGTTCATAAGAACATAAGAAATTTCATACTGGGTCAGACCATGATCTATCAAGCCCAGTATCCTGATTCTAGCAGTGGCCAATCCAGATCACAATTACCTGGCAGGTTCCCAAAAGGTACACAATTTCCATAATGCTCATCCTGCGCTAAGTAGTGGATTTTCCCGGTCCTCTTTAATAATGGTTTATGGACCTTTCATCCAGGAACCTGTCCAAACTTTTTTAAACCCAGTTACACTAACAGCTTTTACTACATCCTCCGGTAATGTATTTCAGAATGTGATTACGCGTTGAGTGAAAAAATATTTTCTCTTATTAGTCTTAAATGGGTTACATTGTAGCTCATTGCGTGTCCTCTAGTCTTTCGACTTTTTGATGGCATTAACCCATTTCACTTCATTAATTAATTTATAGACCTCAATCGTATCTCCCCTCAGCCATCTCTTTTCCAAGTTGAAGAACCCTAACCTTTTAAGCTTTTCCAAATAGGAGTATCCATGCATCCCTTTACCATTTTGGTTGCTCTTCTCTGTACTTTTTCTAATTCTTCTATATCCTTTTTAAGATACAGTGACCAGAATTGCACACCATGGAGAGATGCAGAGGCATTCTAATATCCTTGTTTTTATTCTCTATTCCTATCCTTTGCACTCTGACGTCAGATTCCCTGGTCTGATTTTGCACTTGTCCACATTAAATTTCATCTGCCATTTTGATGCCCTGTCTTCCAGTTTATCACTATCTTTTTGTAATTTTTCACAATCCTCTTATGTTTTAAGAACTTTGAATAATTTTGTGTCACCTGCAAATTTGATCACCTCACTCATTATTCTTATTTCCAGGTCATTTATGAATATGTTAAAAAGCAGTGGGCCCAGCACAGCTCCTTGTGGTACTCCACTGTTTATTTTTCTCCACTGAGAAAATTGGCCATTTAGCCCCACTCTCTTCTTTCTTTTAAACAGTTCCTGATCCACATTACTACACTGCCTCCTATCCCATGACTTTTTAAGGTTGCCAAAAGTCTCTCATGAGGGAGCTTTTCCAAAAGGCTTTCTGAAAATCCAGATACATTGTATCAACCAGCTCACCTTTGTCTATCTTTTTATTCAAACCTTCTAAAAGATATAACAGATTAGTAAGACAAGACTTTCCTTGCCTAAATCCATGTTGGCTTTCTTCCATTTAACCGTGACTATATAAATGATTAGTAATTTTATTTTATTTTTTTAATTTTTTATTTATATGAATTTAATAAATTTTGACATCCAGACAATATCCATGAATGAAATGGAAAAATGGAAAAAATAGAAACATCAAATACAAAAGGAAAAAAAATACAGCCATCACATACTCATTTTTCCCCATTATCAGACCACAAAAAAAAGGAAATAGGGGAGTACAAGAGTAATTTTATTCTTTATAATGATTTCTACCATTTTACCTGATACTAACATCAGAAACACCGGTCTATAGTTTCCCATATCACCCCTGGAACCCTTTTTAAATATTGTGGTTATATTGGCCATTCTCCACTCTTCAGGTACTACAGATGATTTTAATGATAGTTCACAGATTACTAATAGTAGGTCTGAAATCTCAAATTTCAGTTCTTTCAATACCTTCAGATGTATACCATCTGGTGCAGGTGATTTGCTACTCTTCAATTTATCAAATACTTGTAATACATCTTATTGTGTTTTTGATATTTCTTTCAGGCTTTCTGATACATCACCTTTATATACCATTTCAGGCATGGGTGAAATCTGTAGGTCTTCTTCAGTAAAGAGTGAGCTATGGCCTTGTCCACACTTGGCACCCTTTTACCCCTTTATTATCCAATGGCCAACTAAATCTCTCACAGGGGGTTTGCAATGAATGCACTTGAAAAAGTTTTTATTATTCATTTTTGCTTCCATGGCTAGCTTTTTTTCAAAATCTCTTTGCCTTATCAATGCCTTGCATCTGACTTGCCAATGCTTATGCTATTTCCCTTTTTCACCATTTTGCTCCTTTTTCCATATCCTGAAAGATGCTCTTTTGGCAGCAATAGCCTCTCTGATCTCATCTTTATTCCATGCAGCTTTTTTGGCATTCATTCAACTATTTTTAAAGCGTGGAATACATCTGGTCTGGGCTTCCAAGATAGTACTTTTAAACGATGCCCTTTCTTTATGTAAATCTTTAACCTTTGCAGTTGCTCCTTTTAGTCTTTTCCTCAATTTATCATGGTCTCACTTTTAAAAGTTAAATGGTGGTAATGTGGATTTCCTTGCCATCCTTCTTTCATTAATTAAATCAAGTGTGATCATGTCCAATTGGTTGTCCTCCTTCCACAAGGTCTCTGAGATACCAATTATATTTTACCTCTCATTTAGAGCTATATACTTTAACTCTCCCATCTTATTTATTAGACTTCTATCATTTGTATACATGCATTTTAGAAATTGTATTTCATTTATATTCATCTTTTGATAGGGGTAATTTGGAATCTTTCAGCTCTGTACTGAAGGGCATCTGGGTTACTTTTATCTTTATTGGAACCGCTGTTAGGATATCCTAATTTCCCTCTTTTGCTAGTATCCTTCAAGGATGCATTCTTCTGAACCATTCGCTCTTGGGCGACTGTTGACTTTCCCCCATTATCTAGTTAAAAAGCTGCTCTATCTTCTTTTTAAATGTTAATGCCAGCAGCCTAGCTCCATCCTGGTTAAGGTGGAGCCCATCCCTTTGGAAGAACCCCTCCCTTCCCCCGAATGTTTCCCAGTTCCTAACAAATCCAAACCCCCCTTCTTTGTACCATTGTCTCATCAATGCATTGAGTCTCCAGAGCACTGCTTGCCCATTGGGCCCTGCGAGTGGCACGGAAAGCATTTTAGAGAATGCTATCTGGAAGTTCTGTATTTCAAATTTCTTTCTAAAAGCCTAAATTTGGACTCCATAACCTCTCTCCCACATTTTCCTGTGTCATTGTTACCAACATGTACCAAGACAGCAGACTCCTCCCCAGCACTATCTAAAACCTTGTCTAGGTGACGCATGAAGTCTGCTACCTTCACACTAGGCAGGCATGTTACCAGGCGATCCTCGCATCCACCCCCCCCCCCCCAGCTATCTACATGCCTAATGATCAAATCACCCACTATAATGGACATCCTAATCCTTTCCTCATGGGTACATGGCCCTGGAGAAACCTCCTCGGTGTGAGAGGGTATTACAGATCCTAATGATAGGATCACTTCCTGCCTTACCAAGGTGATTCTCTCCTTTCAGTGACCTCTCTCGTCCATGGCTTTGGTGGGAGTGGCTGACTTGGATTTAGTGGCAGTTACAGAAACATGGTTCACAGAAAACCATGACTGGGATGTAACTATACCTGGCTATACTTTATTCAGAAAGGACAGGGTAGGAAGAAGGGGAGGAGGAGTGGCACTATATGTAAAAACTACTATTAAAGCTTTGGAATTACAGAGCTTAAAAGGGAGAGAGGAGGCATTGTGGGTTAAACTAGAAAGAGGGAAAGAGAAATCTATTTGCATTGGTGTGATATACAGACCTCCCTCACAAGAGGAAGAGGTGGACAGAGAGTTAATTGAAGACATACGCAGCATTGCTAGGAAAGGGGAAGTGCTACTGATAGGAGATATCAATATGCCAGATGTTGATTGGCACATTCCTGCTGCAGTATCATCTAGAAGTAAGGAGATCCTGGATTCTCTACAGGGAGAACTATTCAGGCAATTGGTAACAGACCCCACACGTGAAGGGACCATACTGGACTTGGTGCTTACCAATGGTGAAAGTGTTTCTGATGTTGTAGTGGGAGATCATTTTGCATCCAGTGATCACCAGATGGTGTGGTTCAGTATTAGGACTAGGGCTGTTAGAATCCATTCCAAGGTGAGGATCTTAGACTTTAGGAAAACTAACTTTGCGAAGATGGGCCAATACCTCAGGGAGTCGTTAGTGGGATGGGAACAGCTGGGGGATGTAGAAAAACAGTGGGCAAAACTGAAAGGGGATATTTTAAGGGCAACCAACATTTTTGTTAAAATGGTAAATAAAGGCAAAAGGAAAAGGAGACCGCTATGGTTTTCTAAGGTAGTAGCTGAAAACGTGAAGAAAAAGAGGGAGGCCTTCATGAAATACAAGAGATCACAGAGAGAGGAAGACAGGCATCTGTATTTGAAAAAACTTAGAGAAGCTAGCAAAGTAGTCAAGAAGGCAAAGATTCAAAAGGAGGAGGAAATAGCCAATGCAATAAAATGGGGGGATAAGACATTTTTCAGATATATTAGTGAGAAGAGGAAGGGCAAAAGTGGTATTGTCAGACTCAAGGGTGCAGGGGGGGAATATGTAGAAGCTGATAAGGATAAAGCGGAATTGCTTAACAAATATTTTTGTTCTGTGTTCACAGATGAAGAACCAGGAGCAGGACCTCAGAAAACACCCACAAATAGGAACAGAAGCGAGGGACATCTTGAACAATTTTCAGAAGACTGTGTTCGTGAGAAACTAGCTCAACTTAAAGTAGACAAAGCGATGGGACCGGATGGGATACACCCTAGAATACTGAGGGAACTTGGGGACGTTCTAGCAACTCCACTGACTGACCTTTTCAATGCCTCATTGGAGTCGGGAGTGGTGCCAAAGGACTGGAGAGAGGCTCATGTGGTGCCTTTACACAAAAGCGGAAGTAAGGATGTGGTTGAAAACTACAGGCCGGTTAGTTTAACTTCGGTGGTGAGTAAATTATTGGAAACGCTGCTGAAAGAGAAAATAGTGAGGTTTCTGGAGTCCAGCGGATTACAGGATCCGAGGCAGCATGGATTCACCAGAGGCAGGTCTTGTCTGACAAATCTGATTGATTTCTTTGACTGGGTGACCAGGGAGTTGGACCGAGGTAGAGCTCTAGATGTGGTGTATTTAGATTTCAGTAAAGCCTTTGACACTGTTCCTCACAGGCGACTTATAAACAAACTAAGCACCCTAGGGATAGACCTTACAGTTACTGCTTGGGTTAGAAATTGATAGGGTGGGAGGCGACAAAGAGTACAAGTAAATGGAACTCACTCTGAGGAGAAGGATGTTACCAGTGGTGTGCCCCAGGGATCTGTCCTTGGTCCGATTCTTTTTAACATCTTTGTTAGTGATATAGCGGAAGGGCTGTCGGGTAAGGTTTGCCTCTTTGCAGATGATACCAAAATCTGCAATAGAGTAGACACCCAGAAAGGTGTAGATAACATGAGGAGGGATCTAGCTAAGCTTGAAGAATGGTCTAGAATTTGGCAGCTGGGATTTAATGTTAAAAAATGTAAGGTCATGCATTTGGGCTACAGCAATCCAAGGGAGCAATACAGTATAGGAGGTGAAGTACTTTTGTCCACTAAAGAAGAGCGGGACCTAGGCGTGGTTGTGTCTGATAATCTTAAGGTAGCTAAACAGGTAGAAAAGGCGACGGCAAAAGCTAGAAGGATGCTTGAGTGCATACGGAGAGGAATGGCTAGCAGAAAAAAGGAGGTGATAATGCCTCTGTATAAGTCTTTGGTGCGACCTCATTTGGAGTATAGTGTGCAATCCTGGAGACCGCACCTTCAAAAGGATGTGAACAGGATGGAGTCGGTGCAGAGGGTGGCTACTAAAATGATTAATGGGCTTCATTATAAAGCATATGAGGACAGACTTAAGGATCTTAATATGTACACATTAGAGGAAAGGCAGGATAGAGGTGATATGATTGAGGTGTTTAAATACCTCCGTGGCATAAATGTTCAGGGAGAAAGCCTCTTTCAATTGAAAGCAAGTTCTGCTACGAGGGGACATGGGATGAGGGTGAAGGGAGACAGATTCAGGAGTGATATGCGGAAATATTTCTTTACGAAAAGAGTAGTGGATCCATGGAATAGTCTCCCAGTGGAGGTGGTAGAGATGAGGACAGTAACTGAATTCAAAAAAGCATGGGACCAACACAGAGGATCTATAAAGGTAAAAAGTGGACTGTTGTAGTTGTTGATATGGAAGGACAGACTAGATAGGCCATGTGGCTTTTTCTGTCATCATGTTTCTATGTTTCTATGTTTCTAACTGTGAGACTGCCAGATTGGAAGTGGGGATTCAATACTACATCCCTGTAGGTCTCGTCTATGTACCTCTCTGACTTTGTTCTCCAAGTCTGCTACTCTTGCCTTCAGAGATAGTACTTGTTTCCTGAGGGCAGAAAGCTCCATGCACCTGGTGCACATGTAAGACCCCTCACCAACTAGGAGAAATCATACATGTGACACTCAATGCAAAAGACTAGATAGAAGTCCTGCAGCAAAATGGGGTTGTCTGCATCTTGGTTTTAAAATTTTGTTTA
Organism: Ichthyophis bannanicus; assembly: GCA_033557465.1. Classification (NCBI taxonomy): domain Eukaryota; kingdom Metazoa; phylum Chordata; class Amphibia; order Gymnophiona; family Ichthyophiidae; genus Ichthyophis; species Ichthyophis bannanicus. The sequence goes on from CM066044.1 coordinate 118,941,948, forward strand.
GCTATTTAAGTTGTTTGAATTTACTAGGGATACTAATACAACTATACCAATTACCTTTAAGGGACTTTGTTCATCTCAAGATTAATTAAATTCAGGGTCTTAACTCACATATTCCAGTCAGTCTGGTCTTCTGGGCCTGGTGCTTGTGTCAGGGTTGATTAAGCCCTTGAGGCTGCTGGCGTACATGTTTTATTTTTCAATATGTTCAGGGTGGTTTTGAGTCGGATGCAAGATGCAATTGGGAACCAGTTCAGTTGCTTCAGTATTGGGGTGATGCGGTCATGCCTTGTTGAGTCCATGATGATACCGTGTTTTGTGCCATCTACAAGGGTCAGATTGTTTGTTTAGGTAGGCCGATGTATATGGATTTACAGTAGTCCAAGATTGGTATCATGATGGCTTGGCATACAATTCTGAAATGGTCTTGATTGAGGAGGGGTTTAAGTCTTCGTATAATGGCAGTTTTGTAGAGTGCATTCCATGTGGTCTGGTTTATGTGTGAATGAAAATTCAAGTTCTCTTCTGGATTGAGTCCCAATTATTTAACTTCATTTTCAATGGATATAGTCTGGTTGTGCAGGATGATGGACTGGGAGAAGACAAAGGATGCATTGCATGTGATGATGGGGGCTTGGTTTTGTTATAATTTATTTTCAAGTTATTGTGGGAGAACCAGTTGGTCGTGTCTTGAAGGCAGGTCATTATTGTTGTGTAGTCTGGGCTTCTCAGGTTGATGGAGGTATAAATCATGATGTCATCTGCGTACACTGCGAATTGGATGTTATATTTCTTAATGACGTTGCAGATGGGGCATATGTAGAGGTTGAAGAGCAGAGCTGATATGCAGAATTTTCTTAATGAAATATTTTGCCAGATCCTCTGGCATTGGCCCTGCACTTTGACATGAAGCTTGCTGAGAAGTTAATGACAGTAGTCATGACACCACTGCAAATATCTGTTTTGGGTGATTTGCTGTCATCTTAATTTTATTTGAAAAATAGTCCTTTTGGCCATTATAAATTGGAGTGATATATTTGATGTCTTCCTTAACACTAGAAGCCCCAAAAGGAATTTTACCTAGAAACCTCAAAGTGCGTCAATTGACGCATTATCACGATGACTGCATTTAGCATGAAATGCAGATGTGAATTAATGTGAAGTTACTTATTTGTTAAATACATGCAGTATGTGATGTCATTACATGACGTTATCATGTGTTTATTGTTTGTAATGTCGGAGTAAAACTGTAAACAGTGATTGAGATGCACCACCTAGTGGGAACATGAATTTAAACCTAGAAGCCCCAAAGTACGTCAATTGACGCATCCAAGACAATTGAGTGTGTCAATTGACTTACTTTGGGGCTTCTAGGCATAAATTCATTTTCTCGCTAGGTGGTGCATCTGTCATTAATTTTCAATGCACATATTTGAACATCTTGACCTTAGTAACAGTCATGGAACATGACTGGCATGGTTCTAGCAGTGGCACTGGTATACAGCTTCGAAGATGCATTTGCGTCAATTAACGCACTTTGGGGCTTCTAGTGTTAAATTGTATTAATGCCTTAAGAGAACTAGTCTTCCTCCAGCATTTTTCTGCATGCTACAATTTTCTCTTCAGCAGGTATAGGCCTTGGTGATACCTGGTTTGGTGAGATTTGAGTGGAGCAGAATAAGACCTAAGTGGGGCAATGCTAACTAATGCTGTTGCCAGCTTCTGATTCAACATCTTAGCTTGTTCATGTACTGAAAGTACCTCAAACTCTGGGCTGTGACCCATGGTAACTGTTAGTATGTGGCCAGCAGTGTTGTCATACCTTGGTTTCTGCAGTAACTGTGCAATGCGTGTTGGGATGGTAAATGGGCAGGTTAGGGATAGAGAGTAGGTGGGGTGAGCATCTTGCAGTCAGTGTGCCCCATGCTAACTGCAAGACAAGCCATTAGCATGAGTTCACTTGCCGCCATCTTCATAGATGGAGATAAGTGTACCCACACTGATCTTAGGCTGTATTAGGGCAGGGTGTACCATGTCGAATGCTGGAAACATGCTTTCGAAACCCCTGACAGTTAACGTAGTTGTGTTGAACCTAACATGCCATGATTTTGAGCTTTATGGGTGTGTTAGGTGCCAAACTATAGCACCCTTTAATAAAAGGGCTACTTAGTGTTCAATAACACAGGTACACTAAAAAAATTTTTTTTTAAACTGCCTCTAATGTTTCGATTGATTTTTACGTTTTTTGGTGCGCTGAATCCACATCTGGTAACCAATTTGCTCCATCACGTACAGATTTTTTGCTACATTGGGTTAGCAGTTTGAGGTGAACGTTTCAGATTGAGTGCGATCGAGATAAAAGTTTCTTGGATGAATTCTTTATACTAATTGTTTAGTAGTTATTCAAATAAGAATAAAGAAAATTGTAACAAGGCAGCACATAAGAATAGAGTAATGTCAACAAAACACACTGTGATGGTAGCAAAATTGTCTGCACTTAAAACAGCCACATACATGTGCACAAACATTGAGCATATAAGAGCGAGGTTAGACACAAAGCAAAGCAAAGCAATGTGCAAAAAATGTTGTACAGGTATGTATGTAAGAATAGAAAACGCAAACCGCACCATTGCAATACATGAAGACAAACACCCGATGGTGTGAAAATAAAATTCTAATAAATGAGATCCGACACTGTGGTAATAACTAGCAAATTTTTATTTCAAAGTTTAGTAAAAACACGATATTTGTCAACACAGTTTAGATTTTAAAGTCATTCTTGGGTCAATCAATCTCCTGGTGGGCCCGTTTCTTCTTCCCCCGAATGCTTCTCTTGGTGCGCTGCTTGGCGTATTTTTCATCTGGGGTTTCCCGCAGCAACAACCAGCAGAAATCAGCCATCATAGTGGTGTTCCATCATCCTTGGTACCTTCTCTCTGCGTCCTTGATGTCCTGGTGAAACCTTTCACCTTGTTCTTCACTGTACGCCCCCAAGTTTTCGGGAAAGTAGTTCACATGGGAGTGCAAGAAATGGACTTTCAGGCTCATGTTACAGCCTTGTTCTTTGAAGGCATTGAGCATCCTGGCAACAATATCCTTATAGTTCTCATCCCGCCTGTTCCCCAAGAATTTGAGAACAACATCCTTGAAGGAATCCCAGGCTTCTTTTTCCTTCTCAGACATCGTTTCAGCGAATGCTCCATCTGAAATGAGTTTCCTTATATCAGGGCCAACAAACACTCCTTCCTTTAGCTTTGCTTCAGAAAGTCGGGGGAACTTTGAGCAAAGGTACCGAAAGCACTCACCATCTTTTGGAAGGGACTTGATGAATTGCTTAATGAGACCCAACTTAATGTGGAGAGGTGGTAATAGAATTTTATCACGAGGTACCAAGCTCTCATGAAGAACATTTTTCTCACCGGGTCTCAAATACTCCCGAATTGGCCAGTCTTTTTTCCCCCAGTTTAGGTCGCAGGCCCGGCTATCCCACAAGCAAAGGAAGCAGGGATATTTGGTGAAACCGGATTGCTGCCCTAATAGCATGGATAGAATTTTAGTCTCCACAAATCATCCACTTATGCTCATCATAACGAATCTTCTGAAGAATCAGGGCCAAATTCTCGTATTTTTCTTGGAGAATAACAGAGTGAGCAATAGGAACTGAAGCGAATGTGTTGCCATTATGAAGAAGAACACCTTTTATGCTGTCTTTTGACAAATCAATGAACAGCCGCCATTCAGCAGGATCATACTTGAGTTTAAACTTTTCCATCACTCCGTATATATCGTTGCAAAATACCAAATCTTCCTCTTTGCTGAAATACTTCAAAAATTGTGTCTCGCGGTTGAGGTACCAATAAAAAGTTGTTCCTGGTGACAATAGATTTTTCTGTTTAAGCCGAGAACCTAGCAGTTGGGCAGCATCTTTTGGGAGTCCTAAATCCCGGACTAAATCATTCAATTCAGCTTGAGAGAAAAGTTCAGGTTTCGGATCTGGTTCAGTTTTAAACTCGGAAGTACTGGACTCATCGGGAAAAGCCATCTGATGAGTCTCATCATGATCAGAACCGTCCACACAAATATGATCCAAAGATTTTGGTGGTTCAGGCACACAGGTACTTCGTTGCTATGAGGCATAGGCCTAATTGCTGAGGGAAGGTTGGGGTAACTTATTACGTTCTTATTTTTTAAGTTGTATCCCTTCACAATGCAAGAGCAAAAATAGCAGTCACTGCTGTGGTCTCTTTGTTCATACCACATCATAGGTATTCCGAAACGAAATGCTTGTTTTTTACCTTTCATCCATAAGCGTAGATCTTCCTCACATGTCTTGCACACTTTGTGAGGAGCCCACGGTTTGTCTTGATCGCCTAACTTCAAACCGAAATAGGCGAAATATACTTTTTTAATAAATGCAGAAATGTTCCTCTGCCGCTTTTTCACGGTATATTCCCCACAAATAAAACAAAAACTGTCCGGAGAGTTGACGCAACCTCTGGCTCTGTGAGCCATCACAAATACACAGCATTGCAAACTACAACTGTAGTGAACCACTTCGGAATAAAGCTGGATTACGACTGAGCAAACAAAAGGTAATAATGAACTTGCAAGAAACTAAAATTTGACAGGAACGTTCATGTCGCAACCACCGTGTTTGAGTGAGCGAACGAGGCGAGGCGAACAGGAAAGAACATGGGCCAGCGTGAGTACTGGATTTAGCCCCCCGCCTCCCAATTGTCCTGTTAATGTATAAAATGAATACAAAACACTCTAAAATATCATGAGGGAGTGTTTCTAGTTAGTTAACCATTACAACCTCTATTTTGGGCCAAGAAAATAAACTGCAGTCGGCTAAAAAGAAATTATGTGAACATTCCTTATATGGGTAAGAAATCTAATTTTGCATGAAAACGTGACGTGATGGAACATTTTGGCTATTTTTCCTGGATTCAGCACCCCAAAATCTATAGGAATCAGTTGCAAAACTGGAGGCAGTTTTTTGGTAGTGTACCTGTGTAATTCATTGGTTACTGTGCATCAAATTAATTGATGTGCATTAAAAATTCAAAAGACCATGGAGCAGGCACAGAGGATCCCTTTATAGCAAGAGGATAAAAACAACATAAACTTAACTATCTTTTATACTTCAACAAATAGAGAGGTCTGACCTGCACGGAGTGGCGAGTACAACCCTGAACAAAGGCATGGGGCATGGCCTGTACGGAGCGGTGAGTACACCCACTCTAGTCACCTGATTGGGCAAACTAGATGGATGATACTGGTCTTTATCTGCCATCATATACTATGTTACCTACTATAACAAATGTGTAAAACTAACTGAACTCGCCCTAAAATGAGGGAATAGTAAGTGAGATCTCAATTTCACATGCTGTTAATGCTCATCTTAAACTTTCTTTATGACAAAAAGAACTTTCTTATGAAATTAATTTGAGGTAATATGAACATGCAAGATATCAAAGTGCAATTTTATCAGGCCAGTGAGATTTCTTTCTGTATCTTTCTGTCACATTGACGTTGCAGCAGTATTTTAGAAAAGGCTATTCTTAACATGAAGCCTTTTCTAAAATAATACAGGAATGCACATGCATTTGCTGATACATCAAGCCAGAGGAGTCATTTTTCAAATCGAGAAGTGGGAAAAATCAGTGGGGAAACTCATCAGCTTCTATGTGTACTGTAGATACCACACTTAAATGTGAAAGTTGGTATTTCACAGCTTACATACTGTTTGTAAGTGTGGGTACTTTCTTGTGTATGTCAGCCATTTTGCAAATCTACTTACTTTCTTTTTCTAATTTCAATTTTGAGGGAGAAATAAACAATGATGGAATAAGAGGATAATTCCCTTAATCCTTCCTGTAAAGGGCTGGCCTAATGAGCACCTTCAAGAACACTAAACATTCCAGGGATCAGCTGTAAATCCCAATGTGGACAACTGCAGTCATAAATGTGTATTCCCTATATGAAATGGGGACTATACATGTAGATTTTTGGCCCACCCAGACTACTCTCTAAACATGCCTCTGGCATGCCCCCTTAGAATTTCTAAATAGGAACAACATCCAAGTATAAATTCAGCCCTTGCTAAAATTACCGATTCTATGTGGATGACGTCTCCATGTGTAAATGGTTGATTTTACATGTAGAAATTGTGACTAAAGCTTCTATAATAATTCACTGGTCAACACTGAAATTGTTACTGACTTTAAAAGGCCCTAATCTGTAGTATCTTGGTGAGCTGAACACGAATATAACATTAAAAAAAATTTATTGGCTCTCGTTTTGAAGATATTGCATGTAGTTCATTTTTGATATGTCACTGTGTAAATTTATCCAGTAGGACATCAACAACATCCCAAATAAGCCTTGAATGATGTAATATTGCATTGCATCGCATTGCATAATACCAGCTTGCACACATCATCCAGAGCTGATTGCATCATTTTCTGATGCAATGCAATACTACTGCCAGACGGCTGCTGAAGCCATCTGACGTCAGCAGTGTACTATACGCAGTCAGAAAGGAAAGTAATCTGGTATTCTGTTCCGATATTGAAAGCCTCATAAATGCCTTAAAAATTACTCATGACCCACAAGACTGGAGACTATATATAGACTCTTTGAAACTGAGTCTGATGTCTGTGCTTTTGAACAGTGGAAACCGTCTTCCATCTATTCCAGTAGCGCATGCCGTCCACATGAAAGAGACATACAATAACTTAAAGCATCTACTGATTTCCATTAACTATTTATTTTATATTCTCTTATATACCGCGCTATTCTGCATCAGTGCAGTTTACATTGAACAAACTGAAATTACATTGAACAGGGCATTATAACTTGGAGATAACTATTTTACAGGGAACATGGGCTATGGAGGGTTAAGTGGCTTGCCCAAGACCACAAGGAGCACCTGTGGGACTAGAAACCCCAGTCCTTCTGGCCCATGGTTGCTGTCCTCTAGTGGGATTTGAACCCATGACCTTCCGGCCTGAAGTACCTTGCCCCAACCACTAGGCCACTCCTCCACTGAGAAGAAACTTGCTACGGAAGCAAAAACACGAAATAAAGACTTTTTCAAGTACATTCGTAGCAAAAGGCCTGTGAGAGAGTCAATTGGACCATTAGATGATAGAGGGGTAAAAGGGGCAGTAAGAGGAAACAAGGCTATAGCAGAGAGACTGAATGAATTTTTGCTTCGGTCTTTACTGAGGAAGATGTAGGGATGTTACCCAAGACTGAAGTGGTATTTAAAGGTGATACTGCAGAGGAATTGAGAGAAATATCGCTACACCGGGAAGATATATTACAACTATTTGATAAACTGAATAGTAGCAAATCACCTGGACCGGATGATATACATCCCAGAGTGTTGAAAGAACTGAAATATGAGATTGCAGACCTGCTATTGGTAATCTGTGAACTTTCATTAAAATCATCTGTAATACCTGAAGATTGGAGGGTCGCCAACGTAACACCAATTTTTAAAAAGGGTTCCAGGGGTGACCCAGGAAATTACAGACCGGTGAGCCTGACGTCAGTACCAGGGAAAATGGTAGAAACCATCATAAAGAACAAAATTACACAGCATGTAGATAGTCATGGCCTAATGGGAGACAGCCAACATGGCTTTAGACAAGGAAGATCTTGTCTTACTAATCTGATATGTTTTTTTGAAGGTGTGCATAAACAGGTAGACAAAGGTGAGTCGGTTGATATAGTGTATCTGGACTTTCAGAAAGCTTTTGACAAAGTCCCCCATCAGAGACTTTTGGCGAAGCTAAAAAGTCATGGGATAGGAGGCAGTTTACTATTGTGGATCGGGAACTGGTTAAAAGATAGAAAGCAGAGGGTAGGGCTAAATGGCCAATATTCCCAATGGAAAAAGGTGAATAGTGGAGTACCCCAGGGATCTGTACTGGGTCCGCTGCTTTTTGACATATTCATAAATGACCTGGAAAAGGGAATACCTAGTGAGGTTATCAAATTTGCAGATGACACAAAACTGTTTAAAGTTGTTAAAACCCAAGAGGATTGTGGAAAACTGCAGGAGGATCTGGATAAATTGGAAGACTGGGCATCCAAATGGCAGATGAAATTTAATGTGGACAAGTGCAAAGTTATGCACCTAGGAAAGAACAACCCACACTATAGTTACACGATGCAAGGCTCCACATTAGAAACCACCACCCAGGAAAAAGATTTAGGATTCATCGTGGATAACATGTTAAAACCCTCCGCCCAGTGTGCAGCGGCGGCCAAGAAAGCAAATAGAATGCTAGGTATCATAAGGAAAGGGATGGAGAATAAAACAAAGGATGTTATAATGCCTCTGTATCGCTCCATGGTACGACCGCACCTTGAATATTGTGTGCAATTCTGGTCACCGTATCTTAAAAAGGACATAGCGTTATTAGAAAAAGTACAGAGAAGAGCCACCAAATTGGTGAAGGGGATGGAAGGCTACTTCTATGAAGAGAGGCTAAGAAGGTTAGGGCTCTTTAGCCTGGAGAAGAGACGGCTGAGGGGAGATATGATAGAGGTCTATAAATTAATGAATGGAGTGGAACGGATAAACGTGGATCAATTGTTTACGCTATCAGAGTATAGAAAGACTAGGGGACATGTAATGAAGCTACAGGGTAAACTATTTAAGACAAATAAGAGAAAATATTTTTTCACTCAACGTGTAATCTAATTCTGGAATCTGTTACCGGAGGATGTAGTAAGGGCTGTTAGTATAGCTGGGTTTAAAAAAGGTTTGGACAAGTTCCTGGAGGAAAGGTCTATAAGCCACTATTAAAAAGGGACCCAGGATATCAATGCTTGACCCAGTACAAGCATTGTGGAACCTGTGTCTTTTGGGGATATTGCTAGGTACGTATGACCTAGATTGGCCACTGTTGGAAACAGGATACTGGGCTTGATGGACCTCGGTCTGACCCAGTATGGCATGTCTTATGTTCTTATGTTCCACTCCACTCCAACTATAACAAGTACAGCTGGCACCTCTGTGGTAACTTGAAGGTAGTTGCCCTTTTAATGGGACTGCAGCAGGGATATATAAAATACATGTGTTTCTTATGCAAGTGGGATAGCCGAGCAAGGGATTGGCACTACTTGTGGAAGGAATGGAATTGCAGACAAAATGTAACAGTTGGTGAAAAGAATATCCAGCACCCAGCTCTGGTTGAGGCTCACAAAATCCTGCTGCCACCCTTTCACATCAAACTAGGTTTGATGAAAAACTTTGTGACAACCATGGTCCGCACTTCGCCAGCTTTCCGATACCTGCATGGAAAATTTTCTTGACTTAGCGAAGTAAAGATTAAGAGGGAGTTTTTGTGGGTCCTCAGATTCGAGAGCTCTTCCAAGATGACCAGTTCAACAACTTGCTGCACTGTGATGCGAAACAAGCATGGAATGCTTTTCGTCTAGTGTCAACAAACTTTCTCGGGAATGGTAGGGCAGAAAACTACAAGGTACTAGTAGAAGACATGCTGAAGCAGTATCAGAAACTTGGCTGCAATATGTCTCTAAAGATCCATTTCCTTAATTCCTATCTTGATTTCTTTCCTGACAACTGTGGTATGGTTAGTGATGAACAGGTGAACGTTTTCACCAGGATATCGTAACGATGGAGCAAAGATACCAGGGAAAATGGTCCACTACAATGCTGGCTGACTACTGCTGGACACTCCCCAGAGAAGCTCCCGAACAGCTGTACAAGAGACAGGTGAAAAAAATCTAAGAAGTAGTCTATGACTTGGTTTTTTACAGGTATTAACCGAAGGCCTATTATATTTACTATTGACATGCATTTTGTGATGTAAACATTAATTCTTGTAGATTACAAAAAAACTAGAGACAACTTTCAATTTCACTGTCATATTCGTGTTCAGCATATAAAAATTGATAAGAAATGACTATTTTTATTTCAGTAACATGACTTTTGTAAAGGTTTGTTGACCAGTGTAACCTCCATATTCTATCAGCAATGCCATTCTTGTTTTTTTTCTTTACTATTGTCTAATTGTCTTGCATTAATATTTTTATTAGTTGAATGGGAATGTCCCAAATGATCACAGCTTCATTTTCTGCAGTTATGTCAGGGCCATGATCCTAGTCTTTTTCGGATATCGCGATGTTATACTGTATGTTAAATCGTTTTCAATGGCTGAACCATGTCACCTTGTTGGGCCTCTTTGTATGCAGGCATTTTTATATAGACATATCACATCTAACAATGAAATGCATACAGTAACTGTTTCCTGTTATGTTCTATACTATCTGAATGTGTACGTTTTGCCAGTTTTTTTCTGTGCTAGCAATGATCCATCTCACTGTAGTCCTTTGCCATCTACTACAGTTATCAATATTTCATCTTTAGGTTTGTTTACCTCTGATTAGCCATTTCTATTAGGTTTAGATCTACTTTACAACTGATTATTGAAGTAATGTTTTCTGTTTCCCACTATATTTAAGATTTTATTGTTTTCTTATTTTAATGTGCTAGTCTTCTTCTGAAAAGCTTTTCTTTTCTCTTGTTTTGTATATATTCTAGTTTCTTTTTCCTTCTGTGCTGGTGAATTCTTATTTATTCCATCTATTCATTGAAACACTTCTCCAAGTTTAAGGATGGATACAAATTATTGCAGTTCAGTTTTGTATTTCAGCATTATTTGAGCATTTGAGTATGATATTGTTTAAGTATGCATGGAGATCTATGATGGTTATTCTATGTGTAACCTATTTCTATAAGGTCAATACCTCATTCAGATCTTGAGATATAGGGGCTTGTTTACAAAGCCGCGGTAGCGGTTTGCGTTCGTAATCAGAGCCGCGGCCCCATTGATTTCAATGGGGCCGCGGCTGCGATCGCGATCGCGAACCACTACCGCGGCTTTGTAAACAAGCCCCATAGAGTCTTAACATATATTGGTTCTTATAGATTAGCTAGTGGCTATGGAGACGCTTCCTTGTTCTTAGATCCAATTTTTAAGATTGCAAACTGATTGATGACTTGTGTCATTTTTCATGCCATTGAAATATTTTTCAATATCAATTTCATTCTATTGTAATATTTGTTGCTGATTTTTACTCTTAGTAGCTTGATATTGATTGTTGCTCTTCCATCTGTACTTCTGAGGCTGATTCTGGAAGACTATTTTATAGAAGCACATAGTTGGGCACCTATGTTGACTTTCTGATACTTAAATATAGGTGTTCTCTTATAAAATACCCCCTCCACCATTTATGGACATGCTTATGCTATAAAACATACATGTATATCACAACTACACCCCAGTTGTACATAGCTTATACCCCCAAGAACATTTGAACACAGATTATGTAAGAATACCCATACTCTTGTCAGCATGTGCTATATTTATGCTGGTATACTCCTGTACAATTTTATAGAAGTAATTTTCTGTGTATACAGTATGATTTACACTTGTTTCATAATCATCATCATATTGTGTTCCTACTATATCTCTGTGCAGTCAGTGGGGCAGACTGATTAGCCAATGCCACATCAGCAGTTTCCATGGGGTCGGAGCATCAAACAGTGTAATAAATGCTGCATTTTCTGTGTAAGTCTAGTCACATTTGGTTGGTTTGGTTGTCAGTCTCCACTTTACCATATTCAGTTAACATTGTCCCACACCCTCCGTGGATGATTCAATGAAATTCATATGTTAAACAGAGTCTCTCCCAGGTAGGAGCCTCTCCACGCTATTGGCTACTTCCCTTCCTTCCCATCCTCCCCCTCTTCACTCCCCACTTTCCCCCTCTACCTCTGCTATCCTCTCTTCCATTTCTGTGATCTCTGAAGAGGAAACTGCACTCCTTCTTTCTTCCTCCAAACTCACTACCTGCTCCTTTGATCCTATCCCCACCCATCTCCTAAGCCCCATCTTCCCACTGTTGTCCCTTCCATCTCACATATTCTCAACCTATTGCTCTCCACTGCAACTGTCCCTGAAGCCTTCAAGCATGCTGTAGTTGTTACACCTCTCCTCAAGAAACTCTCACTTGATCCTAACTGTCCTTCTAATTATTGACCCATCTCCCTCCTCCCCTTCATTTCTAAACTACTTGAATGTGTGGTTCACCACCGCTGCCTTGACTTCCTCTCCTCTCATGCCCTCCTGGGTCCTTTACAATCTGGCTTTCGTCCTTTACACTCTACTGAAATGGCTCTTGCCAAAGTCTCCAGTGACTTGTTCCTGGCAAATCCAAGGCCTTTACTCTGTCCTCATCCTTCTTGACCTCTCTGCTGCTTTTGATACTATTGACTGCAACCTTCTCCTTGATACCCTGTCCTCGCTTGGTTTTAAGTGGTTTGTACTATCCTTGTTCTCCTCTTATCTCTCTCATCGCTCTTTCAATGTTTGTTCTGGTGGCTCCTCCTCCTCTGCTGCTATCCTGTTCTCGGTTGGTATACCCCAAGGATCTGTCTTGGGTCTACTCCTTTTCTCTCTCTATACCCAGTCCTTTGCAGTCATCTCTTCCCATATCTTTCAGTACCATCATTATGCTGATGTCACCCAGATCTACCTCTCTAAGCCTGAAATCTCTCCGGCAATCCAGACCCAGATCTCTGCCTGCCTTTCTGAAATTGCTTTTTGGATGTCTCGCTGCCATTTGAAATTGAACATGGCCAAAACTGAGCTGCTTATTTCGCTCCCCCCCCCCCTAAAACCTCTTCTCCTCTTCCTCCTTCTTAGTCTCTGTCGATAACTCTCTACTCCTCCCTGTTTCCTTGGCGCTCAGCCTTGGAGTTGTCTTTTACTCCTCTCTCTCCTCCACACACATCCATCTGATAGCTAAGACCTGCCGTTTCTTTCTCTGTAACATCAAAAAATCCACCCATTCCTTTCTGAACACACTACCAAGACGCTTATCCATTCTTTAATCACCTCCTGTCTAGACTATTGTAACCTACTCCTTGATGGTCTCCTGCTGAATAATCTCTCTCCCCTTCAATCTGTTCAACACTTTGCTGGGCGGCTGCTATTCCTCCAGCTTCATCATGCCCATATTACCCCTCTTGTCAAGTCATTTCACTCGCTCCCTATCTGTTTCCGCATCCATTTCAAACTTCTCCTGCTGACTTATAAGTGCATTCACTCTGCAGCTCCTCACTACCTTTCTTCTATTATCTCTCTCTACACCCCCCCTTGGGAACTCCGCTCTTCTGGCAAATTGCTTTTAACTGTGCCCTTCTCTTCTATTGCTAACTTCAGACTTTGCTCCTTTCCCCTTGCTGCACCTTACGCCTGGAACAAACTATCTGTGTCTGTACGCCAGGGGCCTTCTCTGACCCTTTTCAAATCCTGGCTGAAAACTCACCTCTTCGCTGCCGCTTTTGGATCTTGACTCGCCTGATCATCTTGTTTCTTTACCATTCTCCCTAGGTGTATCCCTGTCTACACCTTCTGTGTTGTCTGTCTTGACTAGATTGTAAGCTCTGATGAGCAGGGACTGTCTCTTACATGTCTGTGCAGCGCTGCGTATGACTTGTAGCGCTATGCAAATGCTCAGTAGTAGTAGTAGTAGTATCAGTTCCCGTTGTCACATTGTCTTTGGTTAATACCCATAGACCCCACATTTGTAGCTGGGCCACGTCATAAAGTTAACCCAATGTGTATGCCTTGTAGTGAATGATGCAAAATGTCTAAGTAATTACGGATATTGACGTAAACTGCATAGGATGTTCATAGATCTGTTTTGGGGTCTATACATTGTTTTAAATATAGTAAATGAAATAATATTTAATTAGTCAACAGTGTCTTTGAATAACATCACTTTGTTGTTGTACCAAACAGAAAAAAAGCCCCAGACATTTTCTGTGGAGACAGGATTGCTAACTGGATCCATTCATTCAGGAGGATATTATGTCCTTATGTAAGTTAATCCAGTCCCGTATAGACTTCTAAATCTGGTTTTCTTGCTGAACTCCCTAAGAATAGCAGGACTATAAGTTCATGCATTCAGTGGACTAAGACCAGGATTGGGTGAATTAATCCAGAAGAAAATGGAGTTAGCAGTCAATGATGTATAGTGCTTTCTTTGCATCCACTCTCAAGGCATGCACTTTGCTACGCGATAGATGAAAAGACATTTGCACAAAAGACTTCATATATTTGTTACAGTGGTATTCATCTGTAATTGAATTCAACAAAGTTTTGTATGGGAGAAAAGGCAAAGATTGAAGGGAAAGGTATCAGTAAATATTACTGTATGTGGTAGCTTTCTTTTATCTCAGCATTAAGGTTGTTAACATTTTTAAGCTGCATAATTTGAATAGACATAGGTACATATTCAACCTTGCTAACATTAACAGCATTTATATCTATCTGATCATGGTTTTAGAATACAATAGTCAGTTGCTAGTGGAAATGAAATAAATTAGACAAAGGTGACTAAGGCAAGAAGCTTCATCACACACAAGGCTAAGTGCTGCTGATTTTCAATGCTATAGCCAGCATTTCTTTTCTGCTAGAAAAAGGGAAGTAACATTACCTTTTTACAGGTCACTATTGTGTAACCCAATATTAAGTAAGGTGTGTAATTTACTAAAAGTCTGTGATAAGTTGGAGAAAATTTAAAGGAGGGTCACTAAACTAATATTTTCAATTATAAACTGTTTTGCTGCTAACCACACAAAAGGTGGTATATCAAGATTTTAATACACATAAACATTTAATAAACAAAAATTAGTGCATGGCCAGGACAATAAGTCTCAACGAGATATTGAAGTAGTTGAAGATGTGCCTTATAGAAGAAAGAAGGGAAAGGTGAGCTATAATAAAGAATTTTTAAAAGGACAATTTTCAAGCCATTTATCCAGATAAATAGTGATATGAAGCCTAGTTTTGCATAGGCCAACTGGGCCACAAAAAGAACTTACCAGTTTGGACGCTCAATATTTCCTAGTATTTTACAAAAACGTTAGCTGAACATGCAGTCTTTTGTAGAATACATATAAGGACATGCAAGGTACAGCCAGCAGGTACAATGGGAATATCCTACATGCAAGAAAAGAACAGCTTCGTGTGTTACGCGTGTGTATGCAATTTGTGTTTAAAAACATCAGCTAAATCATAATAATAAAATAAATACAGTAACAAATGTAATGTGTGCTTTTGAGTCATTGTTGACTCCTGGCGACCCAGAAGCTCCTGGGTTTACTTGGCAGTGTGACTGGAAGTAGACTGTCAGGCCTTTCTTCCAAGGCTATGGAGGGTTAAGTGACTTGCTCAAGGCCACAAGGAGTACCAGAGAGAATCAAACCCTGGTTGCTTGGTTACTAAGCCAGTGTTCTAACCACTAGGCTATTCTTCCACTGGCAAGTAAGCATGTAATTGCTGGATTTTGTAAACTGCACATGCAAGAGGATCCAATTAACGAGCCAAATTTCACACTTGAAGGGTTTTTTTGTATGTGTGTGTTTTTAAGGTTAGAGAAATAAACATAATTGTCCACCACTCACTCCTCAAACCCCAGGTCCAAATCAACAGGTAGCTCACACTTACATGTGATTTGCAGGAGGTACAAATGCCAAGAGGAAATGTTTTACCATACGTGTCTTCCTCTTGCAAAATGAGAAGTGCATACATATTTTAGAGCCCCTCCACACCATGCTCAGAACACGTCTCTTTGAAATCTGTGCATATTGCAAACATACACATGTAAGTAGTGGCTTTTCTAAAATCCGTATTATACATGTATGGTAAGCTCATTCACACTTGTAAATATGTTTTTTACACATGCAAATACTGTCTAACCTTTCTAAAATGACCTAAGGCTTGGCTGAAAATTGCACTCCTGTACAATATCTGATATCTGAAGAAGTCTTTGTAATGAAACATGGCATATTGGACCAGCATGAACTTTAATGACTTAGCGTGGGAGTTACTTATCTGCAGGAAAAAATAGCATTTTACCGCCGCATAATTTACTGCACAAGTCACTGTCTTGTAGATCCTCAGTGTGCATTGACTTGTGCAGTAAATTTGTTTTGGCATTGTTGCAGCCAGTAACATTGTGGGTTCCTGGTCACAATAATGATGAGATAGTGGGTCTTAAATGAGTGGGTAGAAACATTTTCTCTCCTATCCTCCAAAAGCCCTGACTTCTCCAATAGCATACTTAATTTCCCCATCCCTTGACTTCTTATCAATTAGTCAGGAGCACATCCCATTCACTGCTGCCCTATCGGCTCCAAGCTTCAAAACGTTGCAGTCAAGAAATCCAATGATGTGTTGCTATTGACAGAACGTCTATGGAGGACATGGATAAGATTTTCAAGTGCAGAGATATCTCTGCATACAAAGGTTTAACTTGTCCAAGCCAAGGTATTTCCAATGTCATATGGTTGTGAAAGTTGAATAGTTAAAAAGAAAGACAGGAAGACAATGTATGCCTTTGAATTATGGTGCTGGCGAAGAAAATTGTGTATGCCGTGGACTGCCTGAAGAAGCAATCAGTCGGTACTGGAGGAGTTAGGTGGAGGGTGAGTGCATGGATGGATGAAAGGGAGGGAGGGGATGGAGAGGAAATAGTGCAAGTGAATAGGAAGGGCAGGGAGTGGGTGCAAGAAGAAAAAGTACAAGAGAGATAATTGCCTACATACCACAGCCACACATGCACAGAGTCTCCCTATGTGCGAAGACACACACACACGCAGAGCCTCACATACACACGCATTCACCCATTCACATAGCCTCTTTACTTACATGTGGATATGCATACACACACAGAACTTCCCAACTTCCCTATCTCAAGGAATAATACCCGAACAACTTAAACTAGCCTCAATAAGGCCTATCCTCAAAAAAACAAACCTGGATAAGAACAATCCAGCGGCTTTTAGGCCAATCTCTAGCATACCATTCCTAGCCAAAGTAATAGAAAAAGCAGTACAGCTACAACTCCAAGACCATGTTGACGACCATGCCCCACTCGATCTACATCAACATGGCTTTCGCCCCAACCATGGAGTTGAAACACTGCTGCTATATCTGTTCAATGATATCACCCAGACCATAGACAATTACAGCCAAGGATCTTTATTGATCTTCTTAGATATTTCAGCGGCTTTCGACACAGTTGACCACACTATCCTCCTATCAAGATTGGAAAGTATCGGTATCTCTGGTACTGTCCTTAGTTGGTTTAACTCTTATTTAACAAACAGGCAGTTTCAGGTTAAAATTGGAAACAACACTTCACAGCCTACAAATATCAAGCAAGGAGTACCTCAGGGATCTGCGCTTTCTTCCCTTCTATTCAACATTTTTATTCAGCCAATTTGTCAAATTATGGCAGCCCATCAAATAAGTTATACGATTTATGCAGATGACATCATGATTTATACACCGATTGATCTCATTAACCCCGACTACAGCAAGATCACAAATTGCCTTGACAACATGTCTTCCTGGCTCACATGCAATAACCTTGCCATAAACTACAATAAAACAGAGGCGCTTATTGTCACTCGAAACACCGACTTCAACCCCCCACCTTTCATTAAATACAACAACATTACAATACCAGTTAAGGATGAAGTTAGATATCTTGGAATTACCCTCGATAAAGGTCTAACCCTCCAGTCACACATCAGAAAAACTGTGAGGTCTGCATACTACAGAATGAAAGTGATTAGACGCCTCAAGCCCTTACTCTCATATGACCACTTCCGGTCTGTCTGCCAAGCCTTAGTAACTCCTATTCTGGACTTTGTAATCCTATCTACTACGGTCTTTCAAAACACTCACTTAAACCTCTTCAGATGGCTCAGAACATGGCAGCCAGAATTATTGCTGGCTCAGCATCTCAAGATCACATTACCCCTACTCTCAAAGAGCTCCACTGGCTTCCAATAAGCCAGCGCGTCAAATACAAGATAGTAATTAATATATTCAAGATCAGACATAAATGCTCTGCTTTTAGCCTTCATAACCTCTTACTCCAGAATAACAACAGGCCAAGACGAATAACTACATCAAACACCCTCAGCACCCCAAGTAGTTTCAGAAAAGCGTGTAAATGTACTACACAAAGGGCAATTTCCTTATCGGCCCCACTTATATGGAACTCTCTCCCTCCCGATGTGCGATCCATGGATGATTTAAAGGAGTTCAGAAAACAACTGAAATTTGTACTCTTCACTGAGTACTATGGCACAGACATCTAACAGTCTCTATTATTATAGCCTGCATATAACTTGTTTTACTGTAACGGTTCCTTGATGTTGCGTATCCCAATTTTACCTTCACTCTTTAGTTTAGTCAGTGTATGCCCCCCTGTCTCTGTTCTCCCTTCTTGTGTCTGGTAACCGCTTTGATTTAAGGAAAAGGCGGTATAGAAAACCTGTTAAATAAATAAATAAATAAAATAAACAAGTGCAGCAACCTGATTAATGCACATGGAGCCTCCCGACAGCACATATGCAGCCGCTAACCCCTGTAGACACACAGGGCCGGCCTGTCCATTGAGCGAGAATGTTTTTTGCACAGGGCCCCGCGTTTCTGGGGGCCCCGCACAAAGAACATCCCGCTTTAAAAGTAAATTAAAAAAAAAAAAAAAAGCTGGCTGCTGCTGCGCTAGCGGCAGAATCGAGTGTCCCGCAGGGTCCTCCGCTTCCTGGCAGAGAACTCCCTCCCTCCCTTCCTGTCTGCTTGCTTGCTTGCCGCCCTCAGTCCCTCTCCGCTTCGGCTTAGAGCCATAAATGGAGAGCTTCTCCCTCGCGACTCTGTTAAGCCCACCGGGGCAGATGGGAAAATTCCCATAAGCCCCAGCGGGCTTAACAGAGCCGTGAGGGAGAAACTCTCCCTTCGCGGCTCTAAGCCAAAGCAGAGATGGACTGAGGCAGGCAAGCAAGCAGGCAGGGAGGGAGGGAGGGAGTGCTCTGCTGGGAAGGGGGGGGCCCCCGTGGGACACTCAATTTCTGCCGCTGCCGCAGCATCGGCAGCAGCCAGCTTTTTTTTCATTTTAATTTTCCCTGGGCTGATGGGAGGGAGGGGGGGTTAGGACTGGTAATGGGCTGGAGGGGGGTTTAGGACTTGAGGTGGGCTGATGGGGATAGGACTGGTAATGTGCTGAGGGCTGATGGGGGGTGTGTTTAGGACTGGTAATGGGCTATGGGGGACTAGGACTGGAAATGGGCTGATGGGGGGGTTAGGACTTGAGGTGGGCTGATGGGGTTAGGACTGTTATGTGCTGTGGGATGATGGGGTTTAGGACTGGTAATGGGCTATGGGGGGCTTGGAATGGAAATGGGCTGAGTGGAAGGGGGGCTTGAACTGCAAATAGCTGATGGGGAGGGACTGAGTGGAAGGGGGGCTTGAACTGCAAATAGCTGATGGGAGAGGACTTGGAATGGAAATGGGCTGAGTGGAAGGGGGGCTTGAACTGCAAATAGCTGATGGGGAGGGGGCTTGGAATGGAAATGGGCTGTGAGGGGAGGGAGCTAGGACTGGAAATGGGCTGAGTGGGGTGAGCTAGGACAGGAAATGGGCTGATGGAGAGGCTAGGATAGGACTGAAAATGGGCTTTGGGGGGAGCTAAGATTGGAAATGGGCTGTGGTGTTGGCTTGGATTGAAATGGGCTGAGTGGAGGGGAGCTAGGATTTGACATAGGCTGATAATGGGACTAGAAATGGGCTAGGGGGGGTGGAATTGGAAATGAGCTGATGGAGGGACTCGGATAGGACTGGAAATGGACAGGGGAGCTAGGACTGGAAATGGGCTGATGGGGGGCTAGGACTGGAAATGGGCTGATGCGGGGACTAGAAGGGAGCGGATGCTGGATTGGGCTGGAACTAGAAGGGAGCTGATTTTGGAGGAGGATTAGAATGGGATGGGGCTGGGAGAGTGAAATGGAGAGGGGAAAATATTTTGTGTGGGAGGGAAGAAAAATCTACAATTTGCCGGGTATTGGAAGAGTATGTAGAGATTGAGGATGGAGGGGTAAAATTTGAGTGGATGAAATAGGAATGAGGAGAGAGCAAAAGGTGAAAGATTAGTATGTTAAAGCAGATGTAGAGAGAGAATGGAAAAAAAAAACTAGAAGAAAGAAGAAAGGACAAATGGACAGCAGATGATGGAGAGTTAGCAGAAAAGAAAGAAACCAGAAGAAAGTGGCTGGAGCAATTGCAACTGAAAAAAAATGCACAAAAGGTAGAAAAATATCTCTTTATTTTGAATTTATTAACTGGAATATGTCAGCTCTCGGAAACGTGCATCATTGACGTCTGTGTTTTGTTTAGTAGAAGAGGAAATTAATTTATAGTTTTATTTCTACAGTGTTATTGTACATTTCAAGTTTGGCTTTTGGTGTTCCCAGTTTAATTATTGTCTTCCTGTTTCTAAATTGTGATTCCTTGTTTGGTGATGGTCTATGTTCTGCATGTGTAACTGAGCTGAGGTATTCTGTTTATGCAGTTGCTATTTGACATTGCCACTTGTTCTCTTTCCCCAGTAGGTCATGTATTGTTATTCTCTGAAATATACTGGTTTAATATTTGCAGTGTTGCCTTTTGATAGGTAGGGTATGGTGCTTTGTGAGTCCTGGTAGTGCTGTTACGATACGGTGGGTTTGCTATGGGTTTTAAATATGCAGTGTTTGTAGTACCCACTGAGATTGTGCTAAGTGCACCTGCACTAACAGCTGTTTATGGTTAGTGCATGCTGAAAATACTCACGCTAACCGTGAAGCTCCATCCACGCCCACAACCTCTCCATTCCCCACCTGATCATGCTTTACCCAATTAGATCAGGATTTTTAGTGCAGGTCCCCACATTAACTGCTAGCATCAGGTGCTTACCATTTAGCACACATTAGCAAACATGCACTTTTCAAGTTGTGTGAAACGTGCTGGTATTTTGAGTCATTTTTGATAGGTATGTGCATTCATTAGTGCACATCCAATTTGCTAGTGTGCCTTAAATTGTGGAGGGGATATTCAAAGCCATTTAGACAGTTTACAGACCTTCAAACCTCCTAAATGACTCTCAGCAGGATATTCAGGATGTTAGTGCTGCTGAATATCACTGGTCTCGCCCCCTAAGAGCCCCACTGCTAGTCAGCTAGCTTTGGGGTGTTCTGGGAGCAAAGGTGATGCGACACTCAGGGATAACCAACTAGCACTGATATTCAGCCACTAGCCGGTTAAAGTTAGGAACATGAAAAGCTCACCGGCCACTTTAGCAACTGGCCTGCGGATGAACATTGTCACTAGCACCAGCTGCCACTGAGTATCCCCCCAGGGGCACTAAATTGATTTAATACTTGTTGAGAAATATTGTTAAAATGAATGTTTGAAACAATGAAAAAAATCTGAAAATTGGGGAATACAGTAAAAGCCAAACAAACCAACAATGAATTCAAAATTTTTGCCCTGTATGCATCACTAATTTTTGAATGAATGTACCACGTGTTTGGTAAATTCGCACATTGTCTCAGGCTAATGATTTTAAAAAATCTGTCAAATTGACAGGTGGTTGCGATACATCACATTAGATTATTCAATAATATATGATGTTCCTTTCTCCTTTATTGAGAAAGAAAGATTGTAAATGGGATTGTTAGGATAGTGTTTTATTATTTACCTTCCCTAAGCATGGACTTTTTGTTGTTAATATTTGGTTAAAAGTAAAAGCAGACTTCTTTTGCATCTATACTTTTGGCTAGAGAGGACATCACAAGAAAAAAGGGAGAGGGGATCTTACCAATAAAGATCCAGACAAAAAATAAAAGGGGGAGGGGTTAATGAAATTGCCACAGATTATATTAATTGCAACAGAGTACATTTATTCAGCCTGGCATAGCCATGTTTCGGCTTGATATGCCTGCATCAGGGACAATTATTGCAATCCAAGAAAAATATGTATACAACCAAATTGTGGCAATAGCAATGTTCTTTGCCGTGTGTCTGTGAGTAACAGCAAGGAGCATTGTTGTTGCCACAATTTGGTTGTATACATATTTTTCTTGGATTGCAATAATTGCCCCTGACACAGACATATTGTACCAAAACACGGCCATGTTGACCTGAATAAATCTACTCTGTTACAATTAATTTACTCTGCGACCATTTTATTAACCCCTCCCCCTTTCTTCTTTTAGAGAGTACATCTTCCTGAATGCTTTTTAGGTTGGGAGAGAAAAATGGTAGGCACACACTATTTTCTAATTCATTTTTTTGTTTTCAAATCAAAATGAAAGAAAAAAATGGCCAAAATCAGTTAGTTTTGTGTTTGATTCCCTTTTGAAAGGGATCCAATACCAAACTCAAAAGATGCTTCCCTCCCAACCTGCAAAAATAAATTGTCACCAGCACCCCTCAGATTCCTTCCCATCTTTTACCCAATATGTAGATCAAACTAGAGCAGGAGTGATTCCCAGTTGCTGATGCCCTGCTGCTGTTGTACACTCACCTGGAACCAGCTGAATAGAAGCAGTATAGTTTTCAGTGTGGTTATACCCATGCATTGCATGAGATTCATGGGGGAAGAAGAAGTTTCACTGCTGGAGAGATGCAATTTATTCTCGCAGGTGGGGCAAGGAGGAGAATGTCCCAAATATGACACAGTTTTTCATTTTGTTTTTCCCTTTTCAATTTTGCTTTCCTTTTCGTCTTTGCTATATCATTCTAGACAAGCGGGTTAGCCTCTCTTCCCAGTGAGTCTTTTGACATGGCTGGGGTAAAAGAAATTGCTGAGCAGTGGTTCTGGATGCACCAGCAGCCATCCACAGCTGGAATAACTTGAAAGAAGGAGATTTAAACTTGATTGATATTGACTTCTTCCAGACCATTTAAAGTCATGTGGTAGCCGCAGCACAGCAGGGCATTTAAATTGAGCTGTCAGCAACTATGCAGAGGGATTTTACTTTCATTTGCTTTGGAAAAAAAACAGGCACTACAGCAATGGATAGAGGTGAGCCGCATGGCAATGGAAATGAAACCTCAGATGTGGTGAGACTGTTCAGTAAGGATAAGCTCCCTATACTAATCTCTAAGATGGTGAAAGTTTTGAAGATTTGATATTTAGCTCATGGCTTTACGGTAGTAGTTCAAGGTGGGTTCCATCAGGTATTGTAGATATTTCCCTGTCCCTGGAGGGTTTAAAATTTAATTTTATACCTGAAGCAGTGGAAGGTTAAGTGACTTTCCCAAGGCCACAAAGAATGCCAGTGGCCTCCTTGATCATCACCAGAGGAAATTTGCAAACCAATAGCATATGCATCTCTGCACTTATTCATAAGGCATTATAGACTCAGTATTCGTGACAATGAGGAGGCAGCCTTCGGGGCTATGATGTAAAGAGCATCATGGTCCCTGCCCCCATCTGGTTTGAGGTTGCTATGTTAAATCCCACTTGTCTTGACTTGTCTGGCAAGGACAAAAAGGAAAGGAGATTTATATGTGTCTAATAATTTGCATTCCTTGTGTCCCTTCAGACCAGTCTAGAGGCCCTTCCACAGAGCCACAGTTTGCTGCTTACTGGGGAAGGTCAGAGGTTACTGTGTATGTTTGAGCTTGAATGTGTATACAGCATCCCACAAGCATGATAGGATTGATTCATGGAAGTGAGCTCTAGAACCAGAGTCTAATGGTAGCCACAGTAGAGGTGGTTCCTTCATTGTCAACAGCAATACTAGGGAACTCCCATGCTGCACCAGCCCCAAGTATGGTGTTGATCTGTCTGCACCCACTGGGAAGAGAGGCTGGCCCACTTGCCTGGACTGAACAGAAGGACTAAAGGAATGCAGATGATGAGGTACAAATCATTTTCCTGTATTTCATTTTTAAATGAAACAAAATTAATAAACAACAAATGAAATTTAAAAAAATGAAATAAAAATGTTAGCAATATATGCCTCTTGAAAATAGCACATGTACATGACATTTACCCTCCCTGGTCACCTGCACAGATGCCTTTAAGTTTATGCTATTTTTTGGAAGAGCAACAGCGTATGCAGAGTATCTTTGAAAAGCTTCATAAAGTGCCCATGTTAAATATATCTGTGTTGAATGTAATTACATTGGTAGTAGTAGGTGGCTTGGTTATGCCCTCTAAAAAAGATAAGAAGGATAGATTTTCAGAACCCAGCATTTTTGGTAGTGATTCCAAGTTTATGGAATCAGCTGCTTGAGGAAGTGCGGTTAGAGGGGTCTTTATTGCCATTTTGATAGAAAATTAAAACGTATTTGTTTGCCAGCTGTCAGTTTTGATAGGGTGCTGTGAGATGAACAATGTATATAGCGGGCAAAAGCAAGGGCTTGATGTTTGTTACCTATTTAAAATATTTGAGTTTGTTAATGTTTTGAATATTTTTTTATTTAGTTTTTTTTGCATATGTTTTATGTATATTATGATGTTGTGAACCACTTTGAATGTTTATAAATATATAAAATGAATAAATATTTAAGTTGACATGAAGTGGGCTCAGAATGAACATGAAAAAAAGACTTTTCTACTGACAGGGAAAGCCTGTAGGAGTCAGAACAATGGCAGAATTCAAGCATTCATAGGACAGAAACTAATGGATCTTAGTGGCAGGCTTTGTGAAGAGTAAACTACTGCTAGAGTAATCTCTGTGACAGTACAGTAGGCAGGCGCAAATATGCAGACTCAGTGAATTAAGAAGACATCTACTCCTACTACTATTCATCACTTATAGAGCGCCACACACGCAGCGCTGTACAGCTAACCAGCAAGTTAGCCAGAATACAAGAGACAGTCCTTGCCCATCAGAGTCATGCTCATCGGAGCTTACAATCTAGTGAGAACATTACAGAGCATAGGTCGGAATAGTGCAAGGCACAATATGGTCAATACGTTATGGTCGTGAGAGTTGACGGGGGTTAAGATAGAGTAAGGATAGAAGTCAGGATCTGAAAGCGACGGTGAAGAGGTGAGTCTTCAACCTGGATTTGAAGAGGGCCAGGGAGGGCGCCTGACATATAGACACACAGGTAGGCTGTTCCAGGCGTGAGATGCAGCAAGGTGAAAGGAGCAAAGTCAGGAGTTAGCGGTGCGGGTGAACGGCATAGAAGTAATCTGCTAGCGGAATACAGGTTCCAAGAGGAGATGTAGGGAGAGATCAGAGATGAGAGGTATGGACGGGCCGCAGAGTGAATGCATTTATAGGTCAGTAGGAGAAGTTTGAATTGGATGCGGAACTGGACAGGGAGCCAGTGAAGCGACTTGAGAAGAGGAGAAATGTGAGCGTGACGAGACTGGCGGAAGATTAGTCGAGCCGCGTGATTTTGTATAGATTGAAGGGGGAGGAGGTGGCTGATGGGGAGACCAGCGAGGAGTAGATTGCAATTATGTGCTCACGTCTTCTTATGTTTTTATTTTATGTTTGGAAGCACTATTTCTTTTACAGCACTATTTAAAACAAACAAAAAGAGATTAAATTGGGCAATTTTTAAAATAGGTGCTTTCCCTGTAAGTCTGTGGGTACCACAATGAAACTCACCATGCATTTTCTTTGAAAATTCAGGGCCAGCTGGTGCTGTGGCTACTTCTGAAAATATAGAAATTGCACCCCATGTATTGGCTGCTGAATCTGCTCTCCCCCACTACTTTGCAGCGTTGGTAAAATCACTCACATCGTGAAACTTTTACATACAGATTCCATTCTTACCTGGATAGAATCATTTGAAAACTGTCCTCATATTTTCTCACTTACAAAACATATTATTATAAATGTTGAAAAAAAAGAAACAGCTTGCAGCTAAAGTCAGAAACATGGGGAAAAAGGTAAGACATTGGAAATTAAAAGAGGCAAAACTGCCTTAATCAATAATCTAATCCAAAGGCATTTATGCAGTCTATTTATAACTCAACCATTATTTTCAGAGCCAGCAAACCAGTCATCCATTAAAGTCAAAATGTATCCAAGTCATAGACAAAAGCATCCAACCATATAACAAAAATGTTAATCTAAATCCTTGTCCATAATAGTTACATTTAAACGATAAGATGTACATTTTAAAAAAATACTCTATTTTAGTCTAGAAAAAAAATCAGTTTCTCTTTAAACATAAATAAATGCAAAACATAATTGTATCCTCCTGCATAACCAAGGGCATGATGTAAGGTTCCTTCTGGCTCCTGCTGGTTCACCCCCCCCCCCCCAACTCAATACATGAATATTGCACTTCCTTAGTGTTTTAGCGCAGCAATGCTTTATTAGTGGGATTAACTGGCCACAGCTTGCAGATCATAACCCCAACATTTTACATCATGAAAATAAACAATAACAAGGCACCTACTCTTCGTGCATGGGACCCCATGGAGGGGCACCATACTATTGTCTGGTTTTCATGATACTTGGTCCACACCATGACCGAGGAGTACTTTTCCTGCCGCCAACCACTCCAGGTTGGCACTCGGGTGGGCCCCTATGCTTTTACTGCTCATTGGAACTGAACTCAGGCATCCC
Organism: Ichthyophis bannanicus; assembly: GCA_033557465.1. Taxonomy (NCBI): domain Eukaryota; kingdom Metazoa; phylum Chordata; class Amphibia; order Gymnophiona; family Ichthyophiidae; genus Ichthyophis; species Ichthyophis bannanicus. Next base: position 118,968,439 of record CM066044.1, read on the forward strand.
TGGCCCTGGTGCCTGGCTTCCTTGTTACCAGGCCAAGGCACCCCAACCCAGTACTTGAGCCCCCCATAATATGTGGTATCCCCCCTCTTCTCCGTGAGGTCCCACTCCTTTCCCTACCAGCTGTGATGTACCTCCCCCACCCCTTTATGCCCTTTCTGCTATGGGTGAAGAGGGTGGGACATAACTCCAAAAAGGAGGTGGCACCCTTCACCCCTGGCCTTTATCCGGCCTTGTCCCCATCCCCTCCTTGCCTGCCTATCTCCATGCTGCCCGATGGAGCCCTCCCTCGCCCAGCAGCCCAGTTATGGGCTAGCAATCTTTCTGGCTGGCTCCCCCATAATATGTAGCACCTCCCCTTTTGTTGGTGAGGTCCCGCTACCACGAGGGCTGTGGCCCGACTTACCCCATAGTGAGAACTGAACCAACTGCCGTCCGCAGATCAGCATTGAACACATCCAAGCCAATATCATCCCCATCCCCTTTATATACCACTATAGCCCCTGCTATAATGCCCTCATGCTTGAGCACCACCCCATTAAAGCCCTGATAAAATTCCCCACCTCTGTTGGCTGCTCCAACAATATGGAACAAACTACCGGACGACCTGAGGGCAACTACTGACCTCAAAGACTTTAGAAAACAGCTTAAAACCATGCTATTCATAGAACACTATGGACACATCACATAACCTCAGAGAATGTATAACAGTACATGATACCACCCAAACAATGGATGTAAGAAAAAGTTTTTAGCACCACTGTATATAGACCACCTTGTATATAGCTCAAACCAATCTAGCACACAATACAACACACACTCAACTAAACTTCACCCTCACTGCATGTATAACACACACACTTTACCTGATTGTTTGCTGTGATACCACCTTGATTATTAAGATAAGGCGGTTTAGAAATACTGTTAAATAAATAAATAAATAAATCTAGGACCAGATGATGCCCACCCGCAGCTTAGCACATATCTAAGTCAAGTCTCTCTTGATCTTGATGATCAGGGCAATGCTGTTGGTGGACAGTAAGCTGTTGCCACCTAGATGCAACACAATGAAATTCAGAGAATGATTCACCTGTCACTGGTTAATGAGCGTGGGCCACAGCTGGTCCCAAAGCATCCCCCACTGCCCTAGCCACTGCATCTTCATGGTATCCAGGGGAAGCCGAGCTGCTTTCCGAGGTGGCTGCCCACTGTTCTTCTCCTTGCCCAAAAGATGTAGGAATGCCCAATTATCCAGACTGTGATCCCTTTGTTACCTAGTGGAATAAGATGAGAAACACAGAGAGCCCAGATCTGCCCACCCCAAAACTCCATCTGTGGACTGTAGTGGCCGTGCCTATCCTGAATGAATGCAGAGTCAGGCCTGCTTTTTCAAACCCTGCTCTTTCTAGTGCCCTGTGGCACATAGCCTTGAACTGGGATAGGCAAGTACCCTTCTGAGTGCCCTCTCTTTGTCAATTTTACTCTGCACCGCCCTAATGCTGATGTTAGGTTACCCACCACCCGTGGCTGGAGAGACTGTTATGTTGAAACCGGACAAAAAACATAAACTACTTAAGCCGCCTTCTGTTTATCATAATACGTTGTCCCTGTGTCATCAACCTAATCCATAAGTTGATGCCTTTTCTGTCCCAGCTAAACCCTTGGTTCCCTGCTATCTTCCTGCAGAACTGCTCATCATAGTATAGCCAGGTGGTCCCCCTGTAGACCCTGTAGGCATCACAAATATTGTCTTATGATAAGAAATGCCATACTGGGATAGACCAAGGTCCATCAAGCCCAGTATCCTGTTTCCAACAGTGGCCAATCCAGGTCACAAGTACCTGGTAAGTTCCCAAAGGCCATAGATTCCACAATGCTTGTCCTGTGTTAAGCAATGGATTTTCCTGGTCCTCTTTAATAATGGTTTATGGACCTTTCCTCCAGGAACTTGTCCAAACTTTTTTTAAACGCAGCTGCATTAACAGATTTTACTACATCCTCGGTAACAAATTCCAGAGTTTGATTACGTATTGAATGAAAAACTTTTCTCTTTTTAGTCTTAAATGGGTTACATTGTAGCTTCATTGTGTGTCCTCTAGTCTTTCTATTTTCTGATGGTGTAAACAACTGATCTACGTTAAGCCGTTCCACTCCATTCATTAATTTATAGATCTCTATCATATGTCCCCTCAGCCTTCTTTTTTACAAGTTGAAGAGCCCTAATGTTTTAAGCCTTTCCTCATAGAGGTATCCCTCCATCCTCTTTACCATTTTAGTGGCTCTATTCTGTATCTTTTCTAATTCCGCTATATCCTTTTTAAGATACAGTGACCAGAATTCCACACAATATTCAAGGTACAGTAGAACCATGGAACGATACAGAGGCATTATAATATCTTTGGTTTTATTCTCTTTCCTTATGATTCCTAACATTCTATTTGCTTTCTTGGCCACCGCTGCACACTGAGCAGAGTGTTTCAATGTATTATCCACGATGACACCTAAATCTTTTTCCTGGGTAGTGGTTTCTAAGGTGGTACTTTGCATCATGTAACCATGTTCTTTCCTAGGTGCATAATTTTACAGTTGTCCACATTAAGTTTCATCTGACATTTGGATGCCCAGTCTTCCAATTTATCAAGGTACTCTTGCCCTTTTTCACAATCCTCTTGTATTTTAACAACTTTGAATAATTTTGTCTCATCTGAAAATTTGATCACCTCACTTGTTGTTCCCATTTCCAGGTAATTTATGAATATGTTAAAAAGCAGCCGGCCACGCTGGTTAAGATATGGAAGGCAGTGCACCAGTTCACTGTCGTCCTCGGTATGCTATCTGCCTTCCTGCTAGCAAATTTGCACTTCCCACGGCAGCTCATACAATTGCAATTATTTTTGTTCTGTCTAACCAGTAAGAAGAATATGTCAACATGCTCACCCTTCCATATCTTCTCCCTTTGGGCCATGGGCACATGACTATCCAGTGCACTAGTGAGGAAGAAATATTCGGCTGCTCTTGCCTCGGACACCAGAACCACATCCCCATCTTGCGTACCTGTCGCTTCACTCCTGTCTGCCCTCTGTGTCACTTTCCCTGGGGTGCATGCTTTGGCAACTGCTACAGTTGCCTTTTGTGGGATTCCTGCTCTGGCCCCAGGGCAGGCATGACTCTTCCTGTGCTATGCCTTGCGTAGCATTGCTTTTTGCTGCCATCTGCACCAGCTTTTGAAACAATCACAAAATACCTGGCTGATCACCCCAGCCACCCCCTTCACTCACATTCATACCCACCAGTTGTGCCTCCCTCCTGTTCCTCCTACCTCCCCTGAATACCCACATTGTCCCACATTTCACATGTGAATTGTTACTACTCACCCATCTGCTCATGTCCCCTCTTGTGAGAGGCCTTGCTTTCCTCAAGCAAATTCATAAGAACATAAGATATGCCATAGTGGGTCAGACCAAGGTCCATCAAGCCCAGTATCCTTTTTCCAAAAGTGGCCAATCTAGGTCATACGTACCTAGCAGTTTCCCCAAAAGACACAGGTTCCACAATGCTTGTACTGGGTCAAGCAGTGATATCCTGGGTCCCTTCTTAATAATGGTTTATGGACATTTCCTCCAGGAACTTGTCCAAACCTTTTTTAAACCCAGCTACACTAACAGCCTTTACTACATCCTACGGTAACAAATTCCAGAGTTTTATTACACGTTGAGTGAAAAAATATTTTCTTTTATTAGTCTTAAATAGTTTACCCTGTAGCTTCATTGCATGTCCCCTAGTCTTTGTAAACCGCTCTGATGCCTTGTCGCCTAGGGCGGTATGTCAAATGCTAATAAAGATAAAGAAGAATCTGCATGCATTCTGCTCCATGGAAAGCGGCCAAGGGTCTCACCTTGTTCACAAGATCTTGAACTCCCAATTCCTTCTGCCAGTTGCCATCAGGCAACGGCGCTGCAATCATGGGAGTTCAGGCTGCTCACATAACCATTTCTCAGGCTGAGCTCAAACTCTTTGTGCCTTTATGGGGTCATGCCGTATGTTCCTGTCCTCTGCCCCAGGTGCTGTGTGACCACCTCTGGCACCAAGCTTCGTCTTCCCCATGCTTGCCTTGTGCTATGCCGCTCTGGCCTTGGCCGTCTTGCTACCTTGCTCTGGCCTATCCGTCATCTTCTGCTTCTTTTTTGTGTGTCCTCTTGCTTTATCCTCGCTAATCTTTCTCTTTTCCTTCTTGGCCCACCGCTGACCTCCATTCTCCTTGTCTGCCTGCCCCCCGGGCTATACCTTTAATTCAGCAATGCCTTAAAATGTAGTGTCCCTTTAAGGCTCTGATCTTTGCTGCTATCTCTTACTACTACTACTACTACTACTACTACTGTAGCTGTAGACATGGGATACATCTAGGGGGACTGGTAAGGAAACACAAAGGAGATCAGGTGAGTCACGATCCAAAAGTGGCAGCAAAGATGTGAGTTTTTAGCCTGGATTTGAAAAGGGTCAAAGAAAGGCGCCTGACATGCAGATTCAGGTAGTTTGTTCCAGGCATAATGGGCAGCAAGGTGAAAGGAGAAAATTCTGAAGTTAGCAATAGAAGAGAAGGGCACAGATAGAAGTGATTTGCCAGAAGAGTTGGGTTTCAGAGGCGGGGTTTAGGGAGAGATAAGATGGGAAAAGTAGTGAGGAGTAGAATAATGAATGCACTTAGATATCAGCAGTAGAAGTTTGAACTGGATGCAGAAATGGATAAGGAGTCAATTAAATGACTTGAGAAGAGGGGTAATATGAGCATGATGAGACTGGCAGAAGATTAGCTGCACAGCAGTGCTGAACAGATTGAAGGGGAGAGAGATGATTCAGAGGGAGACCAGCAAGGAGTAGGTTACAATAGTCTAGACAGGAGGTGACTAAGGAGTGGAGAAGAGTCTTAGTAGTGTGTTCAGAAAGGAAAGGGAGAATTGTGTTGATGTTATAGAGCAGGAAGCAGCAGGTTTTAGCTGTCAGTTGGAGGTGTTGGATCTCTTAAGCTCCGCCCCTGCTGTAATGTCATGGAATTGAGGATGGCTGCTAACTACTGGCTAAGTCCGTGTGTCGTCATCTCTCTCTTCTCCAGCAGCTTTCCCTGGTCCACAGAAAGCAACTAGAAGGAGAAACCAGGACATGCTGCCTGATGCTGCTGCAGGTAGGCTGCTGCTGCTCCTCCTCCATTCTGCCTGTGGCCCATCTGCAGGGCTGCTGCTGATCCTGCACATGGTTGCGGCCCCAACGGGACTCCCCGAGTATGCGACCAATTCTCCTGCATACCCTGCAGCTGGCAATAAATGTTCTATTTTGTCCAGGGTGCCTTGCGTCGGCAAGCCACTGTTTCCCTGCTGCCTGGCCACTCCCGCCGGCCACATGTATTTATGCCACGGTTCACCTCATGGCTCCCTGCTGGCACCACTCACTGCTGCTGGTCTGTTCATGGTGGCTTGTTTCGCTTGCAGCTCCAACTTGTGGCCCCGGCTTGCGGCTCCAACTTGTGGCTCCAGCTCCAAATTGCAGCCTCGGCTTGCAGCTCGAAATTGAGGCTTCAGCTCCAAATTGCAGCCCCTGGTGTGCGGCCCCAACCAAAAGGGGGCAGCACCCTTCAGCCCTGACCTTTATCCAGCCTTCCCCCCTTGCCATTCCCTGCTCACCTATCCCCACACTGCCTGATGGAGCCCTCCCTCGCCCAGCAGCCCGGTTATGGGCTAACACCCTTGTGGCTGGCCTCCATTTGTAACCACTAGCCAAAAATATGCACAGGCAACTATCCCTTATCATGAACCGTTTGTGGAACAAAAATGCATACCCACACACGATTATTATAGGGTCAGTATGTGCACGCTCAGACACACACGATTATTATAGGGTCAGTATGTGCATGCTCAGACACAAATATTTTTAGATAAACTGGAACAATTTATGAACAACATTCTGGCTGCTCTCAGATTTCAGTATTACCTCTTGAAATTCTCAAACACACAGGCAATGCAAACTGCTCTCTCAGGCAGTCATATTAATTCCCTAGACATACATACAAACAGCAGAACAGTTTGTATCAAGAAAGTATGTTGATTTTCCAGCTTCTGGCCCAGACATATAAAGGAAACTGAACCATTTTTCTCAGAAAACTCTTCAACTCTCAAACATACATAATCAGAAATAAATATGCCAACTCTGCAACTCCTCATGTACATGACAAAGCACTAGTCGTCTGAGTAAAGTATATCCTATCCAAACCGCCAAAGCACCACTACTACTACTGAGCATTTGTATAGCGCTACAAGTCGTACGCAGCACTTCACAGACATGTAAGAGACAGTCCCTGCTCATCAGAGCTTACAATCTAGTCAAGACAGACAACACAGAAGGTGTAGACAGGGATAAAACAAGGCTGAAACGTAAAGAAACAAGGAGATCAGGTGAGTCAAGATCCAAAAGCAGCAGTGAAGAGGTGAGTTTTCAGCCTGGATGTGAAAAGGGTCAGAGAAGGTGCCTGGCGTACAGACACAGATAGTTTGTTCCAGGCGTAAGGTGCAGCAAGGTGAAAGCGAAGTCTGGGTGTAAGGAAAGATAAGAGAGGAAAGCACCAGTCTCACCTCATCTGGTGCTTCCTTATCAGATAAAATACTTCATCCCTTAACATTCTTCTTTATCAGCAAAATAATGTTGCCATATTATGGGGCCCTTTTACTAAAGGTTAATGCATGTTAATGAAGTTAACGTACATTAAGTAGTACCCATAGAACGAAAAGAACTCAAGGCACTTAACACACATTAACTTCATTAATGCATGTTAAATTTTTTAGAGATAATGGTACCTGGACTAGTTAATTATTTTAGCTTCTAGGAATATACTTTGGAGGAAAGGAGAGAGAGAAGACTCTGGAATGAGGGGTCAAAAGATGAAGTTGAACGGGTGATTGACTCAAGAATAATCAAGGAAGTATTTCTTTATAGAAAGGGCAGAGGTGACGGAGACAAGAACTGTATCTAAATCCAAAAGAGCATGGGACAAATAAAGAGGGACAAGACGGGACAGTAGAACATCATAATTCTTATGGATAGGCAGACTGGATAGGCTTTCTTGTCTTGATCTGCCATTGCTTTCTGTGTTTCTTTGAATAGTTTTTTCTTCTTTCCCTGCCTAAGATCATGAAGTCCCAGTGCACTGATGATCTCTTAGCTACAGTTCCTTTTCTTTCCCAGGTGGAGGTTTGAAACATGGGTAATAAACTGATATTGTTATTTCTAGTGGCCCATATTAATGATAATGCAATAGACCTCAGCATAGGGTTATACTGTAAAATAACTTGTGGATAAAAAAGTGTCAAGGACTTGTTATATGTATATAATTTTCTGCACTACGTATGAATTATAGAAGATATGCATTTTCTAAACTATTTGAGGTCATTGTTGTCTTCATACTATAGTCCATATTTCAAACTGTTAGAACTCTTAACAAAGAGATTGGTTTGTTCATTTTTAAATTAAATATAATATTATTACTAAAGAAACCATTATTAATTTGCAGTTCATCAGAAAAGAAATGAAGTTTGTGTTGATAGCTAAGTAGTTCTCTATGCCATTGAAGGAACACAATTATTGTAGGAGCTAAATGAAAAAAAAAGATTTAATTTAAAGTTGAGCTATTTTTCTCTGTCAAATAATATTGCAGCTTTGCTGAATTTAGCAGGCCTGTGTAGATGTGTTATTGAAAATATGGGGTACACAAGATAAACTAAGCATTGGGGAGGAAATTTATAAAACAATTTTTGCATGCATATACCGTAACCTAGCAATTCACTCAGTAACTGTTGCTCGCTCCCATCAATTACTAGACAAACATTATGCAATAATGTAGTGGCAAACTTAGCTGCATCTTCATTAATTCTTAACCATTTCAACATAACAGCAAATGTGAGACTGTGCCATCTTAGTCTCTGAAAAGGGGAGAGGAGTGGCCTAGTGGTTGGGACAAGTTACCTCAGGCCAGAAGGTCAGGGGTTTAATTCCCACTCAGAGACAGCAATCTTTGGCCAGAGGTACTAGGGTATCTAGTCCTATAGGCACTCCTTGTGGCCTTGGGTAAGCCATTCAATCCTCTTGCCTCAGGTACACATGTAGATTGTGTGCCCTTCAGAGACAAGGGAATATATCCAGTACTTGCTTGTAGCATTTGTAAACCATTCGAATGTCTTTCAGCCTGGGCAGCATATCAAGAAATTAAAACAAAGATAAAGCTAGGCAACAGAAAACCTACCCATGCAAAGCCCTTCTGCAGGAAGAATGAAGGCATGCTCAGATGACAGTCAGGAAGTTCCAAAGAAGCTCCACCTCCCACAGTCTTTCCCACTTACTTCCAATATGCTCATCTCTCTCTCCATCCCACAACCTCCCCTCTTCAGACCAAATCACCCCTTCTGCTAGGAGGGTGAACTAACTCTGGGGGCTCAGCCATGTTATGCCCCCCTTCAACTCCTCATGGTGGAAGGTGCTTTACTTATATGTGCGTAAACGGCTTCTTATCAAATTACCACAAGAATAAAAGTACACACAGTGCAATTAGGAGCATATTTTCCTACAACTTTAGAATAGGCATGTTCAGGGGATGAGTTTGGCAGAGTGTGGGCATAATGGGAGAACAAAAGAGGAAATCCTCTGCAACAAGCAAAGTCCAACAGAAGAGTGGAGAAAGACCACAGCCACACCAACATGTTCTTCACAAACACAATTTTATTAAAGGGACCCAACTTGGCTAAGTTTCAGCATCAAAGCCTGCATCAGGGGTCAGTCAAAATGTGTATAACTTCCTAGTTGATCACAATGCAGGTTGAGTGGTAAATCAAACGATGATCAGAATCAAAGGCTGGTCGCAAAGCATGGTTGAATCATTAGTCCTTGGTCCAGAATTATTCTGAGGTATCGCACCTGTTCTTTAACCTGCAACTGTGCTTTAGGTGTCTTTATGTGCATTGGCAGAGTGAAAGTTGTGTCTTTGGTGAGATATAAGATCTCCGTTTTTTGGTAATTCACCGTAAGGTTGTGTTTTACTAGCCATTGTGTGAGTGCTATGAAACAATTGATTAGAGAGGTGTATACTGGTTGTAGTGTGGAGAATGGTATATATAGCATTGTCATCTCCATATATATGGTATAGGACGTTATACATGTATAGTTCTAGTGGAATTTTAGAAAAGGATCTGCAAAATATGGAACCTTTTCTAAAATACATATAAAGATATACAGGAGTGCATGTATATTTTTGTTAGCACATCAAGCCTGAGGAGCCATTTTACAAATCTACATGTGGCAAAAATTAGTGGAAGCAATTCGGCAGCTTATTTAGTCTGTCTAAAAATGCCATGTCATGTGGATACCATTCCTTTATGTAAATGCTGACTTTTCCATGTACAAATTGCAAATACGCTTTTAAAATAGCTCCCAAAGTCAGCTGCACTGAATATACAGCTGGAGGGTAACATTATAAATCCCCACATAGTTAAAATACATTTTTAGCTAAATCAGGGAAAATACGTACAGAAGAGCCCAGAAACTGCTCACTGAAGTTCCGAAAATACATTCGCAAAATCAATGCTTTATCGGTCTCAAGTGCCAATGTAATAAGAAGTGTAGTGCGCGCAGTAATAACCTCTAAGGAGCTCTCAAGAAAACCAGTAAGGTCTCCCGTAGCCCCAATAGAGACAGCATTAACTTCCTGAACCCCCCTACCCACAGACAAATACTGGGCTCTTGTCAACGGAGGAAGGTCCTCCCTGGAGATTTTCAAAACCTCCTGGAAGTACTTGCGCACCATTTCCAACTGAGACGAAAATAATTCTTAAGGTATAAACCTAGGGTTCTATCTCTTGGTGGGACCTTCTTGTTAAAATTTCCTTCTCGTTGTTGTGTATCTTATTGAGAGCAAATGTATATGTTTTTTGAACCCAGTCAACTCCTGGATTTTCTGAATGCTAGAGAGGAGCCTGTTGTTGTTGTACCACCCCATACGGCTGACGTTTAAGTCTTGCACTGCCTGTTATATATACATTTATTTTTCCTTTTGAAACTTTCTGATGCCTCCTGTATTTTTGTGGACTGAATAGGGTAAAGTGATATAGTATGTATTGCCTTGTGTTAATTTTTTGGGTTATTGCTACTTACCTGTTTTTTCTTTCATTCTTGTCGAATGTATAATTAAAAACTTAATAAAGATATAATAAAAAAAAATACATTTTTAGGCACATATTTCATGCATTTTTATAAAGTCAAGTATGTGTGCAAATGTCCAAAAATGTGCATTAATGAGGTACAATCACTTACACCATCGCTAGGGATGGTATAAATGCCCAAATCTAGGGGGCCTTTTACTAAATCCCATTAAGAATATCTCAGTGCATGTTCTTACTACATGGTAAGTGCACAGCTTTCACAGTAACTGTTGAGGGCATGACCAGAATGTTTTGAGCAGTTAACACACAAATGTAGATGCACTTAATAAGCCTATAGAGGTATTGTTAGGTATACCCACATTAATTGGCACATTGATGAAGTGTATCCTCTAATGATGCCCATGCTAACTGGAATGTGTACACCATGCCCATACTCTCCCCCAACCCATTCTATAATAGAGCACAATTGCGGGTTAATGAGCATTTTAGTGGCCGGTAGCTGGCATGACTGCTAAATACCATTCAGAATGACCAGTTACCACACACTAAAATTCACATTAACTGGGTAGAAGAGTTTAGTAAAAGGGCCCCTCTAGATTTCTAAGGAACAAGCGTAAAGTATAGGATTTTATCATTTATGCATGCAACCTTGTGTTCTGCCCAGACTTCACCCCTGTACATGCCCATAGTGAAAGCACCTGCAATTGGATGTGTGAGCATATGAACAGAATATCAAGCACATCATTTACAGACATAAGTGGCCATTTACATGCATATATGACTAAAATGCCTAGATTTACATGCATTTGTCATGTGTAAAACTAGACAGATTTTTATAAAATAACCCTTAAAATGTGGTCAGGACTACCTCAGGTATCTCTTTAGTTTGGGACTACTTTTCAGCAGGCCTTATCTAAATTTAGAATTTATCCTGTTTAGTGAGGGGGTCATTCTGTCCTGTGAATAGCAGGGATGGAAAGTCTGTAGGAACAACACGTTTGTACAGAGAGGCTTAGACGGGGGCGGGAGGGGGCCTTCCAGAGGTGGAGCAAGGATAGGTTCTGAGGTTTGTCCTGTACGTCTGGGGCTGTGAACTTAAACTGGAGACTTATCCAACCGCAGAGGTAGAATGTCACTCTGGACGTTGAGGCATCCTGTTGCCGGGCCTCAATGGAAAGGTAGGGGGTTGCAGGAAGTTCCCCACAGCCGGACCCTGGCCATGGGAGGCCAGATCGAGGGTCCAGCTGTGGGGAATGAAGAGAATCGGCAGCGTCCAACATTTGTGGCTCCTGATTGGAGCTGCGATGCCATGGCGACAGGACGCCCTGGCACTGTGGCCTCATTCAGGAACCTGAATGAGGTAACTGGGCAAGTGGCTGTGCGTGCAGGCCAATCGGAATCAGGCCCCGGCCTGCACGTTCAAGCTCTATATCTATGCGTCCTGATTCTGATTGGCTGCACAGGGGCCTGGATGCCCTCATTGGAATGTGGCTCTGATTGAATATCCCTGCTATACAGATCATTTCTTGGTGCCCTGCTTGCTCTACTCTTCTTTCACCCCTCTGCTTTACAGATAGTGGCAGAGAATTTAGATGGATTTTCAGCCTATCACTATCCATAAAGTGCCCGATTTTCAAAGGCATTTACACAGGTAACTGCCCCAGTTACCTGTGTAAATGCCATATCTGGGGTTTTCGAAGGGCCCTTCAAAAATCCTGGATATGTCCATAACGTGCCAAGATGCTATGCAGTTAGCATTGAGGCATGTTAGGGGCATTCTGGGACAGAGGAAAGGGCTAACTGGGTAGCACCGATTTTCAGTGCTACTTGCTTAGCCCTCTGTGCCTTAAAGATAGGCGAGGTTACCCAGCTAACTCCTGCGGCTTTCAGGTTGTGTGGTGAGACCCGGATTTTCAATGCCAGGGCCACATATGACTCAAGCATTGAAAATCCGGGTTAGGCGGAAGGGGGGTGGGCTATATGCCGACGTGGCGCATAGCACCACCCAGTTGAAAATCGGGCCTAAAGTGGCTAACCATCTTAAGATAAGAAAGTTAAACATTTATTGGCCAGCTGTAAATGTATAACTTCTTTTGAAAATGGGCCCATGTGGTTTCAAAGAATTCAATGTAATGGTTCTTTAGCATGTTTTGTTTTTCCCTTATTAAGTGAAAAAGAACTTTACTTTGCATTGTTTCTAACTCATTTGTTAATAATGAACAAGAAGACAAATTCAGCAAATGCTGAAATGAATGTTATTTGGCCGGTTCAGTGGCCAAGTGACATCATGGTATGCTCCATGTTAAATCTGGAACCCCTTACCTGGACGTCTCTGCCATCAACTTATAGCAGTATTCACTAGCTGAAATAAGGGTGTATTTGTGTCAGATTCCAAAGCATCTTTAAGAGGATGGTGTCTTCTCTTTAGCTCACATATTACAAAGGTAGGAATCTGGCTCAAAAGGGTCTGTTTTGTCTCAATTTTAAACAAAGTTTTATGGCTTTTTGTGTGGATTTTTCCGTGTTTTTGTCCATAATAATCTTAAAGGCATGCTTTCTATGCATGCATTTTTTATGTACACAAGTTGATTGCTCATGTTCATTCATAGGTTTACATGTCTACAAGAAATTTGCCCATGCATTTTTTTTAGGAGCTCAAATGAATGGAATATGTGCTTACAATGCCCACCCCCTATACATAGGACCATAGCAAGCTAGAAATGCACCCTGTGTGACTTGCGGACCTGATCCTTCCTCTACCCTCAAAATCAACAGTGCACAATAATCTTGCCTTTATTGGGTTTCCTGGAAGCCTCAGTAATTTATTTATTTATTTAGCTGCATTTATATCCTGTTTTTCACCGGGTCAAAGTAATGATATAATGATGTCCGTGCTCCTTCTGTACGTGGGCCCTGTGCAGCCACACCACTCGCACAGCCCTTAGTACAACGCCACCTATACCGAAGGTAGCAAATGATGTTGTGACAGGATCCAGATGGTTGGAAGCTTAGACATTAAGATAGCAAGGATAACAATGGAAATATTCTCCAGATCTAAATCAGTAATTCAAGTGACTGACCCTTGTTCTTTGATTTCTAATATCATTTTATGAGTGCAATAAATTCTAGTTTAGCAAAACCATTTCAAAGTAATAAGCCTGTTAGAATTGATTTTTTTCTTTGGACAGCACATCAATGTACCATTTATGAATAATGCCATTTACTTGAATAACAACCCTTAAATGCAGAGGTTTATTAAAAATAAGGAAAGACAACAGAACATTTGTATACCTTGTGTTATTGAATTTCCTGAAATGGTGAATGTATCATACGTTCTCTTTTCAGTTCAATATAGTTAGGCAGATCAGAGCTACTTTTATAGTCACTGATAACTCTAAAAAATGAATGATATTAAAGCAAAGGGAAAGAGAATCCAGAAAATCCTTTCTGAAGGTCTACAATATATAAAATACAGATCTTGAAGAGGAGAGGAGCTCATCTTCTGCTGATGTATGTGCAACTGTTTATATTACTGCAGCCGTTGCAATAACCTGAGGTAGAACCTGCCTCAATGCATTATGGGGTGATTTTGCTTTCAGGCTTTTCTCTGATGGTTTTGATAATCATATTGTGACATGTCAGCATCAGTAGTCCTTAGCAGCTAAGCAATTTTGATTTATTTATTTATTTATTTAGCTGCATTTATATCCCGCTTTTCACCGGGTCAAAGCGGTTGGGGGATACATTTAACACGAGGGGATATGAGACACATACACTAATACTTACAGGGAACATTGGCAATGGAGGGTTAAGTGGCTTGCCCAAGACCACAAGGAGCACCTGCGGGACTAGAAACCCCAGTCCTTCCGGCCCAAGGTTGCTGTCCTCTAGTGGGATTTGAACCACTGACCTTCCGGCCTGTAGTACCTTGCCCCAACCACTAGGCCACTCCTCCCTCATATATATAGTATATATATAGTATATAACTGATATATATAGTATATATAGAGTATATAACTGATATACTCAGATTTGTTCTTCAGTCTTACTTGAATTACTACTGGAAAGATGTGAGCTAAACAGAAATGTAAATTATTAATAACTAATATGCATCTATGTTCTGAGAACATTTTCAATATTTAAGTTCAGAGTCCTATTTACTAAGACACGTGTGTCCATGTTTATTAAATATTAGCACAAAAGGGGACTGTTGTAGTGGGTGATATGGAAGGGCAGACTAGATAGGCCATGTGGTTGTCTTCTGTCGTCATGTTTCTATGTTTTTATGCTATCTGTTCCAGTCTCCATCTTATTCCTATGGGCATGGTAGGAGGCTGTGTGTGCTGATATTTAGTAAACATGTCCTATGATGTTTAAAGTAGGTTTTAGCACACATTAAGAATGCACTGGGTTAACTGTTAACACACACTAATTGCTGTATTAAATACCTAGGGGATAATTCAATATGGCCTTGATTCTGTAGGGTGAATAGCATGGCTGGATGTCCCGATGGACGTCCAGCCCCACTATCCACCCTCAGCCGATTCTGCCTCCGGGCCCTGCTGCACATACAGAACCACTGTACATGCTATGGGAGATGGGGGTGGGAATAGGTGGATCATGGGTGGGGCCGACCCCCGGATTCACAGGGCTGATTCTGGTGACAGTCCTGTACGTCTGGGGATTGCCAGGGGGATGGCCAGCTTATTCCACCTCGGAGGAATAAGCACTGTCTGTCCCCTCCCCCTTGATCGGCCAGCCAGTCCCCCAGCGGCAATGGCAAAGAGCAGGGGGAGTACCCGCTGCCCGATCTGGGTCCCAGCTGCCCCCATCAGGGTCGGGAGGTGGGGAAACGGGGGGAGGGGGTCCAAGGCAGCAGGCAGATTGAGATGTGTGTGGGGATGTATCCCCACGGCAATGCAGGGGCACACTGGGCCATCTCCACGGTCCTGATCCTGCACCCACAGGGACGTCTTGCTCCTGTGATGCAGAATCTGGTCCTAATGGGCCCGTCCTGCTTAGGGCCATCCTGATGGCGCAGACTTGCCTCTTGCTGAATCAAGCTCCACATGTTTTTACAGGCATAAATTACCTTTTTAACAAAGTCAAATCCACATGGACCTGATTTTAGAGAATACTAGTGTCCGCTGACAGATGTAAAGGTAAGCCATGGTCACTAACACCAGCTCCAGAGCAGGTGTAAATGACCGTGCATATCTTACGTGCATATGCTCATATTCTATAAGCTACACATGCAAGTGCACACTCCGCCCAAGCTCTGCCCATTTGCATAGTCATTGTGGAGGGTAATTTTATAAACCCCCATGTAGGCAATGCATGTTAGTGTGTGCATATCTAAGATCTAGTTTGACATAAAGCACTTGTTTACTTTACTTTAAAAACTAGAGATGCACAGGCATGCCTCAGCCTAGTCATGCGGGTTATGCCTGCTCTAGAGGAGGCTTAACTGCACATAACTAGATTGGCAAAATTTTGGGAACCTGCCAGGTACCTGTGACCTGGATTGGCCACTGTTGGAAACAGGATACTGGGCTTGATGGATCTTGGTCTGACCCAGTATTTATTTATTTATTTTATTTAGCTGTATTTATATCCCGCTTTTCACCAGGTCAAAGCGGTCAATTGGGGGATACATTTAACACGAGGGGATATGAAACACATACACTAATACTTACAGGGAACATGGGCAATGGAGGGTTAAGTGGCTTGCCCAAGACCACAAGGAGTGCCTATAGGACTAGAAATCCCAGTCCCTCCGGCCCGAGATTGCTGTCCCCAGGTGGGACTTGAACCCCCGGCCCTCCGGCCTGAAGTACCTTGTCCTAACCACTAGACCATTCCTCCCAGTATGGCATGTCTTATATTCTTATGAAAAGGCACATAGGGTTTGATATTGAAAGGAAATCTGCTAACTCTTTTAATCTGCTTGGCTGGGATGTCCATGGGTGCTGCCACTGCATTCTGGGGGTGGGGCGGCATCTGGGGATAGCTGCGCAACGGCAATATTCAGCTGTTGCCTTGGCAGTGAAAGTCAAATGCAGTAAAGGCTGGCCTAACTTCCACTGCTGAAGCTAATTTAGCAGAAGCTGAATATTGGCTCCTGGTCCTCTACTGGCCAGGTACTGGCTCTGTCTCATTACCAGAGCTCAAAGATCACCATGGGGGCCACGGAGACCAGCCCTGCTTCTGTAATTTCGATTCAGGGATCATTCGGACCCTTTGTACTTGGGTCGGGATTAGTTGTGGGGAGCACCCGATTTTGCATCTACCCTCTACTAACTACTCTTGGAGAATTTTGGATCCTCAAAGAGGTAGTTCCTCCACCCTCCTTGGAGCTTCCTTTCTGGGGTATCCCTCTCTGAAATGTTAGCTTGGGACCAGAAATTTGAACTAATACCATTGAGGGGAAACATTTTTATTAGATGACTTCACCAATGGCTTCAAACACTACTTTGAAATCACTCTTCAGTGTTGAAAGGATAGACTATTGCATGATTTAAAATGATATTTTTTTTGGTTCAGAGAATCAGAGCATAATTATTAAATTAAGAATGCCCTTGTAAAAGTACCCTAGAATAGAACATAGCCATTTGCAGTTTCCATATACATCGTATTGTTCTACAGTTGTGGTCAACAGTATTGGCACCCTTGCATTTTAGGTAGATAGAATTGGAAATATTCCAACTGTATGTCATCATAATATTTTAATAGTACTGTATGTTCAAAGTTATACAACAAAAAAAAATATATCTGTGCAACTTAGATGTAATTTCTGAGAAAAACAAGCACAATATGACCTGCATAGGATTAATGGACCCTTCACTAATATTTGGCTGTACAACCCTTGGCAATGATGACAACCTTCAAATGCTTCTTGCAGCCATCTATACATTTCATACATCTGTCTGCTGGTAGTTTCTCCCACTCTTAAACTTTTGAATGAGAACCCCACTGCTCAAAGACAGGTATAAAAAAGCATGCCTAATCTTTGCCTAACCCACCTTGAGAAACCATAATCCCTATGGAAAAATGTTCTGTGGACAGATGAAACCAAACTTGAGCTTTTTGGCTGTGCAGACCAGCGACACATTTACAGATGAAGAAACGAAGCTTAAAAGGAAAGAAACCACCCTTCCTAAATGTTAAATATGGTGGAGTTTCCATAATGTTGTGGGGCCGTTTTGCTGCCTCAGGAACTGGAGGCCAAGAATGTATCAAAAGAATTATGAAGTCAGACTACCAAGGTATTTTGGAGTGAAATGTGCTACCTAGTGATAGAAAGCTAGGTCTGGGTTGAAGGTCATGGATCCTCCAGCAGGACAATGACCCAAAACATACATCCAAAGTACAAACGAATGGTTAAAAAGGAAGAAATGGACTGTTTTTAACTGGCCAGCAATGAGTCCTGATCTCACTCCAATCAAGAACCTTTGGAAAGAGCTGAAATCTTCCATTGGTAAAAAGAATCTTGGAAACATTCATGAGCTGGAACAAATTGCAGTTGACGAGTGGGAGAAACTACCAGCAGACATATGTACAAAACTTATAGATGGCTACAAGAAACATTTGGAGGTTGTCATTCCTACCAAGGTGTGTGCAACCAAATATTAGCGAAGGGTGCCATTAATCCTGTCCAGAACATATTTTGGTTTTTTTCTCAGAAATTACTACATCTAAGTTGCACAGACATCTTATTTTGTTTATACCTTTGAACATAATATTAAAATATTATGATGACATGCCAGTTGGAATATGTCCAATTATTTCTCAAGATACTTCACACAACATACCTAAAATGCAAGGGTGCCAATAATGTTGACCACAACTATAGTAGCAATCCGTGGAACTCCTCCTGCAACCTTTGGAAAGTTTCAGCATTGTGAGAGTCTGTATTTCCGTAAGGTACATTAGAGATGCATGGTTTCTTGCTGCATTCAGCCAACTGTTTCTGCCAGGAGCCACTTTTGGCAGCAAGGACACTGAATTACTTGGCTTCAGCTAATTTGGAAGGGGAGTCTAAGGATACTTTGTCTATTCAAGGTGATGTAGTTAATAATGTTATTGCTTCAAAAAATGATTTATGTAGGTCTTCAGGGTCTCACCACTTTAACAAAAATCACTTGTATCTGTATTTTCAGCAGTTAACATTAAATTGATCCATTCTGTTACCTTCATCTTTTTTTTCGGTCAGCGCATCATTTCATGCAGTCTAACTCTTCTTTCTTTTCCTTCTCCTATGGCCACAGGTCTTTTTATGGGTGAGTGAACCTCTAGCTTCATTTTCACATTTGTCTTCATGTGATATCGTGCAGTCTTTTTAAAGGTCTGGAGACATTAACTGAGGAATAATACCAGGGTGGGCAAAAGGGAGCTCTGGCTGAAATATTTGTTTTCATTGCACATTGTAATTACTAATGACCATGAATTACAGTGTAATTGCCCATTTTGGATGTCTCCTGTTGACATTCAAATCGTATTTAATTGTTCTGAACAAGACTGCTATGGCTCTCCATTAGTCCAGTGCATCAATTCCCTCAGGGTGTCAGAGGTAGGAGATGCCGGCAGAGATAGGAATGAGCTATTAAAAGTGTCTGAACAAAAAATGTGCAGTTAAAGAAATCTTTCCAGCCCTATAGTTTGATGAATCAACATTTTTGGATGAGCACTAGATTCTGCAGAAGGCATTCCTTCTGACAAAATGCCAGGTCATTACAGTGTCTAGGAGCTTCTCAATACAGAGGGCAAACAAAGAGAGGCAAACTCTACTGCAAACTACAGCACCAAAAGAAGAGCAGACGAGATACAGAAGGAAATACATAATGAATAAGGGGTAGATTCTGAGCCTCATTTAGCGGGGATGGACGTCCGGTTCAGACGTCCATCCCTGCTAAATGCCCGGGATCGTATTCCCTGCCCAAAGCTGCCTGCACACACATTAGAGATGTGCGAGGAGGTCTGGATGGGGGGCGCCATGGAAGTGAAAATCCAGGTTAAGGGGTTCGATGAGCAGGCTATGCACCAACACGGCGCATAGCTTGTCTAGATGAAAATCGGGCACTATGTAAATAAAAATAACAAAATGGCAAACTGGCCAGATACATTGATTGGTAAAAATTCTAATATTTATTTCCAATAATACATTCAAGTATAAATAAGTATAATGCAAACACAGGGTGATCCTCTGTGAAGGATCATTCAACCAACATATTTTGGCATAACACCTGCCTCAGGGAACATGACTTAAAATATAATTCATGTTATGTAATTTCAATTGTTTTATTAAGTATAAACTGCCTTGCCTCTAAACAAAAAGGTGGTGGAGAAATTTAAAATAAACATAAAAATATAGGGCAACCCATAGATAATGACCAGTTGGTAGGTTCTAAAAATAAGAAAGCGGAAAGAGGAAAAGGGAAAGGGATGTATATGAGGCTAAAAGGACCTTATACGGCACTACAACTTGGCAATCAATGAAAAAATGTATTGCACATATGACCTGCCACTGTTGACCTCCTTCCAACAGTAAGTTATGTCGGAGTGGGGTCAGAAGCAGCAGGCCATGTGTGCCAATCACATGGCCTTCAATGGGCACTGAGCCAAGCTGTTCCCCCGACTCCGCCAACAGAATTGATGGCAGCGGGGGAACTCAGTGCAGGAGGTGACAAAGCTTGGCAAGGGGGAGCAGCATGACTCTATGTAAGGGGGGGGGGGTGGCACAGCGCGGCAGGGGCTTCTGCCTGGGGCAGCAGAAATCTTTGGGCCAGCCCTGCCTAAAGGGGACATCCTTGATTGTAGTACCAATGGAGCGTAAAGAGTCAGCAAAAGTTTGAACTAAACGAAATAAAATGGTATCTCTCATAAAAATGCATATTAAACATCATGAGGGTGATTTTAGAAAGGCCGTCCAAGTTAAATTGGGGATGTCTAGGACAGAACATAGTAACATAGTAAATGATGGCAGATAAAGACCAGCATGGTCCATCTAGTCTGCACAGCACGATGGCAAGAGTAGGTACACCTGCCACTCCGTGCAGGCAACCCCTCCCCATGTCCCTGTTTAGGAGTGAACCCATGCAGGACACCTCTATTTGTTGAGAAATCAGATGGTTCAGTTTATTTTGATTTTATCCTGTTGCTGTAAAGGGATCCACTGTGTCTGTCCCATGCAATTTTGAATTCCATCACTGTGTTTGCCCCCACCACTTCAATCGGGGGGGGGGGGGGCATTCCAAGCATCCACCACCCTTTCTGTGAAAAAGTATTTCCTGACATTGCCTTTCAATTTACCACCTTGCAGCTTCCTGTTATGCCCTCTAGTTTTACAGCTTCCCCGTCTTTGGAAGAGGTTTGTTTGCTCATTATTTCCCTTTAATTATTTAAAGGTCTGAATCATATCTCCCCTGTCCCTCCTTTCCTCCAAAGTGTACATGTTTAGGTCTTCAAGTCTCTTCTCATAAGGCTTCTGACGCAGGCTCCAAATCATTTTGGTCGCCTTCCTCTGAAATGTTTCCAGTCTTTTTACATCCTTTGTAAGATATGGTCTCCAAAACTGAACACAGTATTCCAAGTGAGGCTCACCAGTGACTTGTACAGTTGCATTAGTACATCTTCCTTTCTGCTGGTGATTCCTCATTGTATGCAGCCCAACATCCTCCTGGCTTTTGCCACCGCCTTGTCGCACTGTTTTGCCACCTTGAGATCTTCAGAAATAATCACACCATGGTCTTTCTCCTGATCCATGCACACCAACCTCTTGCCCCCTATTGCAAACATTTCCCTTGGATTTCTGCTACCCAGGTGCATGACTCTGCACTTCTTCACATTAAATCTTAATTGCCAAGCATTAGACCATTCTTCCAGCTTTTGTAGATCTTTCCTCATGTTAACCACTCCCTCGGGGGAGTCCACTCTGTTGCAAATTTTTGTGTCAACTGCAAAAAGACAGACTTTTCCATTCAATCCTTCAGCAATATCACTCACAAATACATTGAACAGTGCTGGGCCCAGGACCGACCCCTGGGGCACCCCGCTAATGACCTTCCCTTCATCCGAGTGAGCTCCATTTACCATCACCTTCTGTCATCTGTCAGTCAACCAATTTCTGATCCAATTTACCATCTTAGGATCCATCCCCAAGCTACCGAGTTTATTGATAAGCCTCCTATGAGGTACAGTATCAAAGTCTTTGCTGAAATCCAGGTAGATGACATCCATGGCATGCCCCTGATCTAGCTCCCTGGTCACCCAGTCAAAGAACTGAATCAGATTTGTTTGGAAAGATCGTCCTTCAGTAAAACCATGTTACCTCAGGTCTTGCAACCTGTTGGTTTTGAGAAATTTCACTATTCGCTCTTTCAGGATCACCTCCATGACTTTTCCCGCCACCGAGGTAAGGCTCACAGGTCTGTAGTTTGACGCTTCTTCCCTGTCACGACTTTTGTGTAGAGGTACGACATCAGCCATTCTCCAGTCCTGAGGAACCTCTCCTGTTTCCAAGGATCTGTTGAAAACATCCTTTAACGGCCCTGCAAGAACCTCTCTGAGCTCTTTTAGTATCCTGGGATGTATCCCATCCAGTCCCATGGCCTTGTCCACTTTCAGTTTTGCAAGTTGTTCTAACACCTCATCTTCTGTGAATGGTGTGGTAACTACTTCATTCCCATTTTTATATTTGGGAGTCACAGGTGGTCCTTCTCGAGGACTTTCTTTAGTAAAAACAGAGCAGAAGTACTCGTTTAGCAATTTCGCTTTTTCAATGTAATTTTCCACGAGTCCATTCGCAGCACTTCTGAGTCCTGCAATTCCACCTCTGATCTTCTTCCCTTCCCGAATATACCTGAAGAAGGTTTTGTCACCACACTTCACATCTTTAGCCATCTTTTCCTCTGCCTTTGATTTTGCTATCCTTATTTCTCTCTGTGTCTCTTTGAGTTTGATCCTGTATTCATTTCTGTGTTCCTCTGTTTGCGAGCTTTTGAATTTTGCGAAAGCTGTGTTTTTTGCCTTTATTTGAGCAGCCACTTCTTTGGAAAACCAAATAGGTTTTCTTCTCCTCTTGTTTTTGTTTACATTTGTTACATATTTATCTGTTGCCCCTTTTATTGGCACCTTTAGTTTAGCCCATGGCAATTCCACTTCCCTTATCTCCTTCCACCCTGTCAGCTCCTCCATTAGGTACTCGGCCATTTTATTGAAGTCGGTGTTTTTGAAGTTTAGGACTTTGAGCTTGCCATGTCTGGCCTGTACCATGGCTTTTATCTCAAACCACACCATGTGATGATCGCTGCTGCTCACAGGGGCACTCACGCAGACATTCGACATGCTGTCGCCATTGGTGAGCACTAAATCCAGTGTTGAGCTTTCCCTGGTTTGTTCCATCACCATTTGTCTAAGTAACGCATCTTGGAGAGCATCCACAATTTTTTTGCTTCTTTCCAGATTTGCAGAAGGAGTAATCCAATCCACATCAGGTAGATTAAAGTCACCCAATATGATTGCTTCCCCCTTTGTGGCTATCTTGGCAATATCTATAAACAATTTGTTATCTATCACTTCAATTTGTGTCGGAGGTCTTTAGACTACAGCAGTATGGATGATAGTGCCATCTCCTCTTTCCAACACAATCCAGAGTGCTTCTTATTTTCCCCATGCCCCCTGCATTTCAGTAGCTTTAATGTTGCTTTTGACATACAAGGCTACTCCTCCTCCTCTTCCATTTTCTCTGTCTCTTCTGAATAGATTATTGCCAGGGATGGCTATATCCCAATCATGAGATTCATTAAAACATGTTTCTGTAATGGCCACAATGTCCAAATCCATTTCCACCATTAGGGCTTCTAGGTCTGGAACTTTGTTGGCTAAGCTTCGAGCATTTGTGCTCATTGCTTTCCAGCATTTAACTGGCTTGCATGTATTTAGCATTGCTTTTGTTGTCTACATCTTCCCACTTGTTTTTAATGTGTGGTTTAAATGTGTGGCTGTTTTCTGATTTTAATCTGCTTTTGCAGGAGGTGACGTCCAGAGCTTGACCTTCCACATCCGTTACCCCCTTGTTCTAGTTTAAATGCATATCCACATATTGCTTGTATTTTTCTTTATGCATGGTAGCTGACCTGAGACACATAGGACAAGCTCTGAGGTTCCACATGATTTGTCTTGGAATGAAAATATTGCAGTTATTGCACCGAATACATTACATGCTGAATAAGCAGTCCTAGAAGGAGAAGAGGAAGAAGGAAGGAGGAAGAAGATACGGGCTCTAACCCAAGTTAAAAGGATAGATGGCAGTCCTAGAAGAAGAAGAAGAAAGGAAGAAGAAGAGGTGGGCCTTAACCCAAGTTAAAAAGATAGATGGCAACCTATGCGGCCACTATAGAGGCAATGCAGCCCCTGGGGTGGGTGGCGCGAGGGGTAGGGTGGGTGGGAACCTAAATGTCCCTGGCCAGTAGGCTGTTCCTGAACTGGGGGCACCCACAGATATCTGCTCCAAGTCTACCCAGAAAAGGAGACAGTCAGATTATCCTCAAGCTTAATTTATAACTACAGTTAAACTTTATATTTTATTTATTGATTTATTTATTTATTTTAGTTTCTTATATACCGCACTATTTAGTATCAGCGCGGTTTACATGGAACAATGAACAATAATGAAACAAATGTTATGTTTTACAGAGAACAGGGAAATACAACTTGGATAACTTAGGGGAAACATGCACATCAACTATTTACATATGTAACAGTAAGCTTCTGAGAATGGATTATTAGCAATTCCCACAAAACAGATTCTATATTGGTAAGTAGAAAGCATCAGAGATAAGAAAGAAAATTAGAGTCTTAGCTTTGTGAACACAATAACATGCAGGAAAAAGTCAGGGACATCAATCTTTCCAGATATTTCTGGAACATAGATGTCCCCAACATGGACATGTATGCATGCGGGAGCCACATAGATGTCCCCATTAGGGATGCTTGGGATGTGAATGTCCATCTCAGACAAGTTAGCATAAGGGAACATCCACTGGCATAGCAAAGGGAAAGCATGAACCCCTTTTATTTATTTATTTATTTATTTAATTGGATTTCTATACCGCCTTATCATACAATCAAAGCGGTCTTACAAACAAAGATATTAAGAGTATTAGTGAGAAAATGTAAAGAAATAAAAGTTAAAGTTATGGTATAATGTGTTAGAGTGAGTTGCATTATCTACATAGTGAGCTATACTATAATGTGAGCTATTATACAATATGTATATGATTTACATTCCAGACAAATTAAGTTAGTTAATTGCATGACCGTATTCGTTGAAATAGTGTAGAATACAGGGGGGATTAGTGTAGCTCCTTCTCCACGTCTTCCAATGTTTGCCTGACAAAACAGGAACTTTTCAGATGCCTGGAGCAGGTTTAACTTGAGATGTTGTTCAGAACATCCTAGGGTATTTCTGAGGTCAGGCGAGGACATCCAGTTTCTTAAGAATGGCTCGGACACACCTCCATCACACCCCCATTCAGATTTGAAGGTCCTTGCACTGGGCTCATCCACAGAACCAGACTTTAAAATGGCTCCGGGGACATCTCTGTGACTTGAACAACTGCATGCTCATTAGCAGATATCCACATCACAAATAGCGCTTTTAAAATAACACCCTTTATATGATAAAAATTTTATATAAAATATAACATTAAAAATAAGAGATACAAAATAATAAATATGATTAAAAATAAGAATTGTGATAATGGAGCACGTTTACTAAAGCACACTTATAGTTAATGTGGGGTTTACTGCATGTTAAAAATCCCACGCTAACCACTTAATATTGGTTGGGGAAGAGACTGAATGAGTTGGAGTGAGGGATGGGTGGTGGTAGTGCATTGTAGTTAGCATGGGTGCATTTACTGCCACCTCAACGGGTGATAGTAACCATACTCGCATATTTGTGACTATTGGATTAGCACAAGAGTGATGCTATAGCTATGTTAACTGCGAAGGAACATGCCACGCACATCTCCATTCATTAGCATGGGTCTGGCGCTATCTCCTATGCTAATTTTTGGAACTGAATGCATGCTAAACTACCGCATTTTAGCAAACATATCCCTAATAGTGCAAATGTTAGCATAAAAGTATGTGTGTTCCCACGTATTTAAGAACATATAAACATAAATAATGATTCCATCCATGCTTTACTCAAACCATGCCCTACAACACACCCATACACAAATCACACTTTTTATCTCTGCGTGTATTTTCCAAGCTTCGAGGAGTAGCCTAATGATTAGAGCTGTGGTCTGGTGACCCAGAGATCAAGGTTGGGTTCCCACTGGCAGCCCTCGTGGCCTTGGACAAGTCACTTTACCCTCCATTGCCTTGGAAGTAAGGCCTGTCACTTCTTGTTACACCTTGCCAAGAAACCCCAGGAGCTGCTGAATCAGTATTGACTCAACAGCACACATTGCATTTCTATTTTCCATGCATGAAACCTGGATAATTTTATAAAAGCCCTTTTACTTCCAAAAAAAATGCCTTTACATACCAAACATCCTTTATATAATTTCACATAAATGTATAAGTGCCGGCTACATCTTTGCACGTCTCCAATTCTAGTCCCCCCAGAAAATACATGAATATAGAAGTTATGCATTTGCAACCTGCTGACAAATGAATTACTTGCTTAGACTATTAGGCCCTGAATTGTTTTCTCCTGAATATCTCATTTATTTCTAGTTTTGATTAGCTAATACAGCTATGGAATTGTTAAGGTGGGAAGAACAGTTGCCCACATCTAACACAACGATCCTGTGAGCAGTGAGTGAGAATCAGCTGTGCCTACTTAGTTGGGAACTGTGTGTGAGAGAAAACTGCAGCCAATCTGAGCACTTTTCAAATCATTTAGAATCCCTTCAGCAAAGGCTCCAACGATCCTGTGAGCAGTGAGTGAGAATCAGCTGTGCCTACTTAGTTGGGAACTGTGTGTGAGAGAAAACTGCAGCCAATCTGAGCACTTTTCAAATCATTTAAAATCCCTTCAGCAATGGCGCGCCCGTGCCTTGCGGGCCCGCGCCTGAGGGCCTCGCAAGAGGGCCCTTTGGCGTGGCCCTTAGGCGGTGGACCGTGCGAGACCCACTATCTGCTGCTATATGCTCATTCTGTTCAGCGATATGCTGTTTGTAGTTAATGTAAGGTAATGTAATGTAAGTTATGTACTGTGTTCCCTGTTTGTACCCCTAGTGTTTTGTTGTGATGTAATGATAATGCAATGTATGTTTCCCTCACCTTTGTTTAACTTTGTGCTGTATTAACCGCTTTGATTGAAGGAAAAGGCGGGATACAAAACATGTTAAATAAAATAAATAAATAAATAAATAAAGAATTGAGAGTGTGTGTGAGAGCTGGGCCATAGCCGGAACCTTTTTTTGTGAGGGGAAGAGGGAACTGAGGGTTAACATGGAGGGTTCCAGATTTCACATGGGGGAGGGGGGGGGCTAATAGATAGTCCAGGCACTTACGCTTTCTGCAGCACGGTTGGAGCTCTCAGGCTTTTCTTCTCCAATTTGCAGCCGCAGCGTGTATGTTAAAACAGAACGTGTGCACTGTTGCAGCAAATCAGGGGAAGGCAATGGGGGGCATGATGCAAAAGTGGAGAGGCCTGGCTATGCCCCCCCCCCTGTCTGAGAGAGACACAGAACAGAGCTGCCAAGTTATGCAGTTCCTTAAGTGAGATTTTTTGCCACTTCTGGTTTTAAATTTTCATTGCAATGCAGTATGATATTTTTAGTCCCTGATTTTACTGATTGGAATCAGTGCTACGGGTCCCATAATGCATAAGGATGAGTTTGTCCAAAATCCAGGACTGGCTTAAAATCTGATTCATGGAACTAGGTAACTTGGCAACTGAGAGAATCAGGCTAAAAGAGCAGGTTAGGATTTTGTGAGCTTACTGTGAAAATGATTTCTTTGTTAAATTGTTATGGTTTCTGGGCCATACCTGCTTTGTGGCTGGACTGTACCTCTTTTGTAAGAGACTAATAGAACATTTTCTAATTTGGCAGCCTCTCCTGTACAGTGTCATCTCCTGCTTCTCATTCCAGTCTTGGAAGCGCACCTAAAATATCAATGTAGACCCCAAAAATGGAGTCCTGTCGCTGTAAATTTAGCAGATTTTTGGAAGGTAAAACTGGGACACCTGGAGGAAAGATAACATCTTGGAGTTTGGGGATTGAGGAGCGGGAGGGGGACGAGTTCCCCAGATTTGTAGAGAATACTGGTTCTTCATGGTACGAATACTGACATGCTATTGAGCACCCCTCCTGCTGTCAGTGTGGAGAGGGGGAGAGGGGAGGATCAAGAAGAATTTACGCTGCTTGCGCTCCTTTGAAGTGGCTTGTGGAAGAAGGAAAGTCCTGTGCCTCAGTCGACACCGAAACTGGGGCCAGGAGGTGATTTTAATCCATGGAGTCAGAGATATTAGTTTAAAATCAGGGGCAATCCCTGGAAATTGGGGACATCTTATAACCTTATGTTCCTGCAGCCTACTATATTTTCAAAAGTAAACCCTGCCTGGGGTTTCCCTCTAAGAATAATCTTGCAGGTCTATTTATGGTTTCAAAGTCACATGGAACCCGATGTAGGAAGAGGCACATCCATGACGTCCGGATGCACCCGATCAGAACGGCCCCATTAGTATCGATTCTGCACCAAGGGAACTACATGTTCCCGCCGGCGCAAGATCAGGCACTGAGAGGGCCCAGCATGCCCCTGCAGCCCCACAGGAGTCATCCTTGCCGCCTCACCATCAGCCTGCTGCAGTACTGACTCCCAGTTCCCCATCGCCTGATCCTTGAGAGAGGCAGCCAGGGCCTGGATCGGGCAGCAGGGCCTCACTGATCGTGGCTCCATTGCTCCTGGGGAGCTGCCTGGCTGAATCGGAAGGCCACCCTGCACTTATTCCACCTGGGGATCTTCCCAGTGCTCCCTGGACATACAGGGCTATAATCAGAATCGGCCTTGTATGTCCAGGTACCTGTCCTGCCCATGCTCCGCCCCCTCTCTGCCCTATTCTGCTCTCCCTACACAGCGGCTCTGTGCCTGTAGGGAGAGAGGCTTTCAGTATTAGGATTGGATGACTAGAGGGGCTGCACATCTCAGCAGGATGTACAGACCTGCTGTTCGCCTTGCAGAATCGGGCCCATAGTGTACTGCATGCTTGTTTAGCAAGTAATTAATTTCAATTAACTATAAGGCAATTCTTTCTTCTTCCTACTGTCTGTGTTCTCATTCAATACATTCAGTAGGCTGTCCTGAAACTGTATGCTTCCGTCAATGAATGATTTGCCAAATCAATTTTAATGCATTTTTTCATAGAAATTATAAACTATTTCTGAAATGAAATTTTCAGAAGAACCCAGTAAAGATGCATTGTTTTCAAATATGTTTCCACTAAATGCTAGCCAATGCTTTCTAAGAATATATTATACATAAATGTTAGTACAGTGGCAATGTGCAAAGAAATATGGGTTTAGCTCCTGACTCAGACCTTCTACTGTACCTACTGGCCAGGGCTGGGAGTCATAGTTCTTGCTGAGTGACTGCAGGGTTCTGGAAAGAGTCATACGGGCATGTTTATTAAAAAGCAGTAGTTTAACGTCGTGTGGGGGTGTGCTGGACCTGTGCTAAAGAACCGGTCTGCTTGGCATGGCCCTGTGCAGTTGGCACGGGTCCTGAACCACTCCTATGCTAAGCAGTTTGCCACTGTTAACACAGGTGCACTTAACGTCGCCCCCTGAGGTGGTGGTAATTGCATTCGTTCTAACTGAAACCTTGGCTGTTAGCATGCACTAAGAATGCCTGTGCTAAGCACAATGTCCATGCTGCTCCCCGAATCGTCCAGTCTCTGCCCCAACCACACTAAGCAGTTAACAAAGGAAGTTTACCGCAGTTGCATTGGTAGCATACGGTAATAGTTACTACAGCATTCCTGTTGCACAGTAAACCCCATGCTAACCATTAGGGCACTTAACATGTCCCATACTGCATTACCTCTTGCTAAGGTATGCTATTGCCATAGGTAGATGAAAGTAGATTGGAAGGGGAGATCAGATAGGGAGAAAATTCTAGTAATAATGAATGAAAACTTATGGCGCCAGATTCCAACCCTGCCTCCTATTGAGATGGAAGCCCAAAAGAGCAGGTTCCCTTTTCCTCTCCGTAAACATGAAATTAATGTACTATCGTAAGAGTGAATAAAGCCAGGTTAAGGCAATCTAACTTTAAATGGATGCAATGGAGAGATTATTCAGCATAAAATATACATTGCAGTCAGCACAACTCAATCAGGGAATGACACTGAACTTCTATCAAGTCACTGATGTTTTCCCCGGGCTTAAAAATTCCATAAATCCTAGAATTGTACTCAACTTATCTCGTATGGGATGATGACTTGATAGAGAGCTCAACTGAATGCTTTCAAGCAGGTTCAAACATTTCCATTTGGCATGCAATTGCACACACAGAAGGACGTCTAATGCTGGGAAAGGACAAATAATCCTTTTCTTTTATTAAAATCCTTGTATACATGTGACACAACTCACTGAAAAGATTTTAATCAGCCCCTTTAATAATGCAATTTTGGCAGCTATAAATATCAACAGATAAAGGAAATCCTCTTTGACTGCTAATATGCTTTCCTGAATGAATAAACTGAGGCCATGCTGTGTCTTGGAATGAAAAGCATATCTATGCCGAATGTGTAAAAACTCAGTGACTTATGATAAATATTTATAGACTGTGATAAAACATAGGCAAGCTGTTTATTGACTAGGAATTGTATGTGCAACAGCAAAACTATACATGGAAAAATGTTAGGGAACCAGGAATTTTTACTATGAAATGCAAGCCTGTACATGAAGAGAATATGCTAAGACTGATTAGCATTAGCCACAAATAGCATGCCGTTTGCAACGAATGACAGAGGGGTTGCAGGACCTACAAGCTCATTTTTACAAGGAACCTCCCAGAAGGTACCCTTTGAAAATCTGCAGAGTCTGGTATTGGTAGGAAGTAATTATCCCATAAGCTTTGCATGTGCAAGGAAAATGGTAGAAAGCAAACGTGGGGAATGCAAAATGAACTTCCTACCTGTCCTTTCTGCGACAATCCCTTGCCTTACCCCCAGTACATAGAGGGCTGGTACAATTTTCAAGGCAGTCTTCTCTATTTACTTGTAGAGAATCCCTTCAAAAATGACCTCTTATCATGCATGTTAAGTGGATCGTGACCAGCACTAGTCTATGCCCACACTTACAGTATATGATTGAGTACTTTAAGTAAAAGAAGCTTTAGTAATCATGCACAAAGTAGTGCGTTGTCTGTCTCCAAGCTCTATTTTGCCTGTGCCCACCAAGGCCCAAATACCAATGCATGCATGCTTTAATTCTAGATTCTCCAAGCCAACTGGCTCCACGTGAAAAGGCCAGTTAGATTGGTCAATTCTGGCACAAATAGTAAGGAACTCATTGTCCCCAACATCCCCTTGACTCCTTCCTACAAATCCACATGATGATCACTATATAAGACATTGGCCAGACAGCAACACATGCACTGATTCTATCTAAGCCCTTTCTCTCATGATTTTCCCATGACTACTCCTTATTGGCTGGACCTTCCTCCAGTACAGATACCTTCTCCTGACCATTGACACCACCTTCATTACCTACAAAGCTAATTTAAGCATGGGCATAAAGTTATAACTTATCTGTTTTAACTTTATGCGGATTTTCAAATAGGATCACTGAAAATACACATATAACTCCACAGCAATAACTTATACCTGCTATTTGTGCAGTTTGCCTTGGATGTATAATAGGGATATGTATAGGGAAAAAGTTGATTAGTTTAGCCTATTTTTGGTTTGGCACACACTCTTGGGTTAACCAACAAAAACATGCATTAGAACTACTTAACATATGCAGATTAAGATTATGTATGCTAATTCATAGCGTAATATCTGTTAAATCAGTTTTGCATGCACTACATTCTTTAAGGTACACTTAGGGGGGAATCGTTACTCACGTCCATTACCATGTGCTAAGTGCCGCCATGGCCCCAGGAATAGAATGGGACACAACGGTACTTAGCACATGCTAAGAGATATTAGTGCATATTATGCTTTATTAAATAGGGATGTGCAAATTTTGAATGCTTTTTCCATGTTTCTATACATTTTTTTTAATTGCATGCCTTCCATGCATGTGACAGCTTTTCTGCGCATGCAGATCAATTTTATGCACGTTCAATCATAGGTCTACCCTTATAGACTGATTTGAATGCACTTTTAATTTTTTGATGCCCAAATGAATACTCAAACAAGCCTGAAATGCACATCCCTATTAGCAAACATGCCTCTCTCCAACCAAATGTGCACTAATGAATGCACATCCTTAATGGATAAATACTTTGGGAAGTGGCTAAATATCATTGCTTTAAGCCCAGTCCCAGACCATTTAAAACTATACCCCAAATCAAAATGCATAGCTTTGACCACTAAGCAGCTTAAACAGCTAAAGTTATCCATTTAAGTATCTCATATTTTTTTAACACTCTTATGCAATTGGCACTGTCACCAGTCATATGGAGGCTAATTCTGTAGGTGGCTGTCTGGATGTCCAGAAATCCGGATGGCCCGGAGATGCACCCAGTTCTGCTCCTATGGAGCTGTCTAGCAGAATTGGGCCTGGACGTCCAGGATGTGCCCTGATTCCGGCACCCCGGACGTCCATGCAGGAGCCCCGATCAGCTAAGATGCCCATCTCCCTGCCACCCAACCCCCGATTGGGTCTGTCAAGGCCAGAGTTGGGCTACAGAGAACCCCTTGCCCCACTCACCATGCTGGTGCCTGCCCTGCTGTGCTGTTCCCCCACATCTAGGGGACGTATTCCATCTGCCTATCAATAGAATAGGCCCTGTACATCAGGTTTGGGGATCGCACCTCCAGCCTGCCCTCACTCCTCCCTCAGCCCGCCCCCTCCCACCCTCTGTTAGAGCTCCCTGCATATCTCAGCTATACGTGTGGGGAGCTCTGTTGCTGAATATGGCCCGGACATTTAGCAGGGACTATACATCCCACCAGGATGTATATTCCTGCTAAAGCCGGGTCAGAGTAGACCCAATAATGTTTCTGAATTTCAACCTTCATGAGGCAAATTTTCAGTAGCTGATCTGGCACCAATGTTTACATTATTTTGTATATTCAGCACTACTATACATATATGAAGTAATTTTAGATTCATGATTTGCATGTTTGAAAATGACCATTCTCACATCCAGGTCAAATCCACATACCAAAAGCCATTTTAGAAAGGTCTGAATTTGCCCTGTTCATATCCATGTCAAATGGAGACATGCCAGAGGAATGTCCAAGTGTGGTCCAAAAAAGATCCACCTGCTTCCCCTAATTTCGCAATGACGCCATATGTGTAGAACTGCCAACAGGCAGATCCATATTTAGACTGTCTCCTCGGCATGAATGGACATTGCAAAGGTTTTGGCCAACTCTCGACAATACAGATGACAGGGAAGTATCCTCTAAATTTCCCAATACTTTTCTCCTCCTCAAAGTATAGCAGGCAGATATCAAGGGCTCTTTGTGTACTATCACTCTGCTGCATATCCCTGTTGCACATGTATGTGGCAACATATCCATGTGCAGGTTCCAAAATACTGGTGCTGACATGTTTATGTTGCTGGGTCCTACTACATCTATATTTGAGATGTGCACATTTCTGAAATCACCCATCTCCCTACACATTCTGGATCTTTAGTCTTCATGGCCCCATTTTCTGGCACGTAAACAGACGTTTATCTTTCGGATCAGGTACATGTCAATTTTAGAATACATTTGCATGTACCATCTTCTCTTCTGCCCCTCCTACAGAATGTCAGATGTTTTTACTTGTACATCCAGGGTGCACCTAAATAGCTTATCTAAAATGTGCTTTCACAACAGCAGTGCTAAATATACATTTGGAGGGTGATTTTATAGTAGGTTGCCTGGGTTGAAGGCAAAGTAGGCACCTATTTTAAGGCTATGTTATAAAGACACATAGGTACTTATATGTGTTTATAAAATATTAGGGACAAAGTGGCAGAAATTGCACCTAGATTGGAGCCACTGACATTTGTGCTAATTCAGGGGCAGGCATAAATGTACATGGATGAAATATGTATGCAAACCAAGATTCTACCTACACTTTACCAAAAGTAGACCCTAGAACATGTCTACATGTGGGTTTATTTATTTATCTAAATTTATTTATCACCTATATAAAAGTCTAGGTAAGTTATAAAGAACATACAAAATAAAAAGGTAGCAAAACATGCAATGAAACCAAAAATATCAAAAAAATGTAACATTTAACAGCAGCAAAAAGTAGTAAAAATATCAGAAATTAAAATATCTTAAGAACAAAATATAGTATAAAACAAATAAATGATAAAGAGGGATGCCTCACAGTCTACTCTGTTTAAGACTATTTCATTCAATTACAAATGCCTGCATAAAAAGATATACTTTCAACTGCTTATGAAATGTTAAAAACTCTTTTATCATCCTCTACTCAGTGGGCAGCTTATTCCATTGGAATGGGTGAACAATACAGTATAAAAGGCTCTCTGTTAGAGCTTATTTAAATAAACCTATTGGAAGGATGGAACATGTGATAGGCATGAATAAAGGTGTGCACCATCTTGTCACTGTGTGTACTTCTATGTGTGAGGTTCTGCTACTAGCCTGCAATTGGCTTAGTTCCCATAACAACCTTACCCAATGAACATCTGACCACCAGCCAGCAGCTATTATTAGTAGGTTCCACTTGGCTAACTGGCTGCCTTAGCCTGCTGTATGCCTGCTACCTCCTTTCAGAGGTCATCTCCAGGATCTGCATATAAACCCAGCTTTGACTAGACCTCTTAGCCAGAGATCAGTCTGCATCTTAATAACGTTTTCTGCTTGGCCTCCTACTTCACTTTAGGAAGTAGGAGGCCACTTTTGATCCACCTTGTTGGATGCTCCTAGATCCTACTGCAGTCCCAGGTTGCCTTGGCTTTTGTCCTGCCTTGATCCACCTTGGTGAGAGCCCTGATGTTATCAGTGGTGTGCCCCAGGGATCTGTCCTTGGTCCGATTCTTTTTAACATCTTTGTTAGTGATATAGCAGAAGGGTTTTCAGGTAAGGTTTGCTTCTTTGCGGATAATACCAAAATCTTCAATAGAGTAGACACCCAGGAAGGGGTAGATAACATGAGGAGGGATCTAGCTAAGCTTGAAGAATGGTCTAGAATTTGGCAGCTGGGATTTAATGTTAAAAAACTGTAAGGTCATGCATTTGAGCTGCAGCAATCCAAGGGAGCAATATAGTATAGGGGATGAAGTACTTTTGTCCACTAAAGAAGAGCGGGACCTATGCGTGGTTGTGTCTGATGATCTTAAAGTAGCTAAACAGGTAGAAAAGGCGATGGCAAAAGCTAGAAGGATGCTTGGGTGCATACGGAGAGGAATGGCTAGCAGAAAAAAGGAGGTGATAATGCCTCTGTATAAGTCTTTGGTGCGACCTCATTTGGAGTATAGTGTGCAATTCTGGAAACCGCACCTTCAAAAGGATGTGAACAGGATGGAGTCGGTGCAGAGGGTGGCTACTAAAATGATTAGTGGTCTTCATTATAAAGCATATGAGGACAGACTGAAGGCTCTTAATATGTACACCTTAGAGGAAAGACGGGATAGAGGTGATATGATTGAGATGTTTAAATACCTCCGTGGCATAAATGTTCAGGGAGAGAGCCTCTTTCAATTGAAAGCAAGTTCTGCTACGAGGGGACATGGGATGAGGGTGAAGGGAGATAGATTCAGGAGTGATATGCGGAAATATTTCTTTATGGAAAGAGTATTGAATCCGTGGAATAGTCTCCCAGTGGAGGTGGTAGAGATGAGGACAGTAACTGAATTCAAAAAAGCATGGGACAAACACAGAGGATCTCTAAAAGTAAAAAGAGGACTGTTGTAGTTGTTATGGAAGGACAGACTAGATAGGCCATGTGGTCTTTTTCTGTCGTCATATTTCTATGTTTCTATGTTTCTGTGCTTACGTTTCCTGTCTCTTTGAAATTATACTGGTTTCTGCTTCTCCTCTGGGGTACTTGGTTTGGGCAGCAAAGGCTTGCGACAATCAGTACCACAGTACTCAACCTTAAGGGAAGGTGGCTGTTATGGGTGAAATACCTTATTCTAGCTACCCCTAGACCAGAAGTGCCCTGTCCTGTGAAGACCCTGTCCATGGAACTCACCCGCACACTATTCTTGGATCTTTCCTATTAATAAGAACCACCACATTATGTGCATAATTCTTGGAATAATTTTATAAAAGGCCTTTTACGTGTATAAAAAGGTCTTCACACATGGAAAATCCCTTTATAAAATTACTCTAAAAAAAGGGGATAGAACATCTCCCTTATGAAGAAAGCATAGAGAAAAGACAATTGAAATGGAATATCATAGAAGTTTAAAAAATTATGAGTGGAACATAATGCTAAGAACATAAGAAATGCCATACTGGGTCAGACCAAGGTCCATCAAGCCCAGTATCCTGTTTCCAACAGTGGCCAATCCAGGTCACAAGTACCCTGCAGTTTCCCAAAAAGATACACAGGTCTTACTGTTACAAGAGAATACTCATATTGTTAATGTTATGTTACTGTTGATACTTATTAGTTCTTGGAATAAGCTGATATATGCAAGTTCCTTGGATAAATTGAATTTTAATGTTAATAGTACCTCACACTGCTCTCCCCTGCCCTGCCTTTGCCTCACTCCTCCCGCCTCCCCTCCCCCTAACATAGCTTCTCCAACCTACTCTCTGTATATAGCACATTGTAGATAGCCCACCCTGTATATATTGCATCTGATAATCAAGCTATACATTTATTACACCTACACATGCACTACGATACAAACACAGCATGCCAACACCTCTACACTTTGTTTTTTGATTCGTTGATTTTAGGATAGAGTGGTATATAAATCTTTTTAAATAAATAAATAAAACATAAAAATAAAAACGAGTTCCATAATGCTTGTATTGGGGCAAGCAGTAGATTACTTGGGTCCTCTTTCAATAATAGTTTATGGACTTTTCCTCCAGGAACTTGACCAAACCTTATTTAAACCAAGCTACACTAACAGTTTTTACTACATCCACCGTAATGAATTCCAGAGTTTGATTACACGTTGATTGAAAAATATTTTCTCTTATTAGTCTTAATAAGTAGCTTCATTGCATGTCCCAAGTCTTTTTTTTTTGTATGATGGCGTAAAGAATCAATCTACGTTTACCCAGTTCCAATCTATTCATTAATTTATAGACATCTATCATATCTCCTCTCAGCTCTCTCTTTTCCAAGTGGAAAAACCCTATTTATTTATTTATTTAGCTGTAT
This sequence comes from Ichthyophis bannanicus, assembly GCA_033557465.1. Classification (NCBI taxonomy): domain Eukaryota; kingdom Metazoa; phylum Chordata; class Amphibia; order Gymnophiona; family Ichthyophiidae; genus Ichthyophis; species Ichthyophis bannanicus. The sequence goes on from CM066044.1 coordinate 119,005,136, forward strand.
TTATATCCCGCTTTTCACCGGGTCAAAGCGGCGTTACATAAAAAGGGGGGGGATTTACGTGTAGGGGTGGGGCCGTCACTGGGGAGGCTACATTGATGATTTCAACATAAGATATAGGACAGACTTTGGACTTGGACATGGTTGTGTTAGTAGAGTTTGAGTTGGGTGGTCATGGTGGTGAGATCAGAGGTTATTTCGCTTTTTGGTGGGAATCATGTTGAGGTATTCCTGAAACAGGATGGTTTTCAGCTGCTTTCTAAAAGATAGTAAATCGGTGTTATTTCGGAGACAGCTCGGTAGAGAGTTCCATAAGGATGGAGCGTACAGTTCGAAGGCTCGATTGCAGGTCCGTTGCGAGCATTTGGTTCTTTTGTGAGGGGTGGTGAGGGAGTTGCTGGAGGCTTGTCTGGTGGTTCTGCCGTGAGCTAACCTTTTAAGCCTTGCCTCATAGGGGTATCTTTCCATCCCCTTTACCATTTTGTGCCATCTGCAAATATGACTATCTCACTATTCCCATTTCCAGGTCATTTACAAATATGTTAAGAAGCAGTGGATCCAGCACAGATCCCTGGGGTACTCCACTATTCACCTTTCTCCATTGGGAAAATTGGCCATTCAGACCTACTCTCTAGTTTCTATCTTTTAACCAGTTCCTGCTCCACAATAATACACTGCCTCCTATCCCATGACTTTTTAACTTTGACAAGAGTCTTTCATGAGGAACCTTGTCAAAGGTTATCTGAAAATCTGGATACACTATATTGACAGGCTCATCTTTGCTACCTGTTTATTCATATCTTCAAAAAAATATAACAGATTAGTAAGACAAAAAGCACCTATGGCTAAAACCATGTTGGCTTTCTCTTATGAAACCATGATAACTACATGTTCAGTAATTTTGTTCTTTATAATGATTTCTTCCACTTTGCCTGGTACTGACGGTAAGGCTCACCTGCCTGTAGTTTCCCTTTTCACCCCTGGAACCCTTTGTAAAAATTGGCGTTACATTAGCTATTCGCCAATCTTCAGGTATTAATGATAGTTCACAGATTACTAATAGTAGGTCTTCAATCTCCTATTTTATTTTTTTCAAAACCCTCAGGTATATACCATCCACTGCAAGTAATTTGCTACTGTTTAGGCTATCAAATAGATGTAATATATCTTCCCGGTTTATTGATACTTCTTTCAATTCTTCAGATGCATCACTTTTAAATTCCATTTCAGTCATGGGTAATTTCCCTACATCATCTTCAGTAAAGACTGAAGCAAAAAATTCATTCAGTCTCTCTGCTATGGCCTTGCCCCCTCTTAGTGTTCCTTTTACCCCTCTATTATCTAATGATCCAATTGACTCTCTTGCAGGGTTTTTGCTATGAATGTACTTGAAAAAGTCTTCATTATGTGTTTTGCTTCCACAGCAAGCTTCTTCTCAAATTCTCTCTTTGCCTGCCTTATCAATGCCTTATATCTAACTTTCCAGTGGTTATGCTGTTTCCAGTTTTCGTCATTTGGCTCCCTTTTCCATTTCCTGAAAGATGTGTTTTTTGTCTACAACAGCCTCTCTGACCTCACCTTTAAATCATGCTGACAGTTTTTTGGAATTCCTTTCCCTTTTTTTAAAGCATGGAATACAGCTGGTCTGGGCTTCCAAGATAGTAATTTTAAACAACGCCCATGTTTGATGTAAATCTTTAACCTTTGCAGCTGCTCCTTTTAGTTTTTGCTTAACTATTTTCCTCATTTTATCATAGTCTTCCTTTTGAAAGTTAAAAGGCAGTGTTATGGATTTCCTTGCCCTTCTTCCTCCATTTATGAAATCAAATGTGATCATGCTATGATCACTATTGCCAAGTGGCCCCAACACCCTTATCTCTTGCACCAGATCTTGTGTACCACTAAAGACTAGGTCTGAAATGGCTTCCCCTCTTGTCAGTTCATGAACCATCTGCTCCAAGAAGCAGTCATTTATTTCATCTAGAAACTTTATCTCCCTAGCATATCCTGTCGTGACACTGACCTAGTTGATACCGAGGTAATTGAAATCCCTGATTATTATTACTGTATTGTTAAACAGAGAGTGGTTGTTTAGCCTATCAAACAACACAAACTCAAGATAATACTCCCTGAATCTAATGACCAGCAGATTGAAAACAAATCATAGAAAGTTTTCTTTCATACAGTATATAATTAAGTTATGCACTCTGTTGAGAGAGGGTGTGATCAAGGTGACTAACACAGCAGGATTTAAAAGAGGTTGGAAAAGTTCCTGTTGGAAATGTCCATAAACGTTATGAGCTGGATAGACCTGGGAAATCTACTTTTTTCCAATTTGCCCATACTTGTGGCCTAGACTGTCCGCTGATAGAAACAGGATGCTGGGCTGAATGGACCTGACTCAACATAGATTTAATTTTGGTCTTGTGAATGGCAGTAGTCCATTGAAAAGTGATCACAGTGGCGTTTGTGTACACTGTGATGTACATATCGCCTGCATAGACAGATATATAGTTAGATAAGGATCTTACACAAATATACATAGAAAGAGAAAGTGAAAATAAGTAGCGCTGGTAAGTGCCCTTCCTTCTGCCCAACCTACCCTATTTAGGATGGCCCAGTGGGGATATTCTCAGTAGTTTCCAGACATCAAGACCATGCTGCCTCTGGCTTTGGGCCCGAGTGTTGCCAGGTTTGGCATTCCTTTTGGCTGCAGCACCAGCATGCCATGTGTGTGTGTATGGGTGCTGAGATGTGGACAGGGTGGCTAGACCCAGTGGCTGCAGTTGAATGGTGTGAAGTTTCTAGGGTGGAACAGTCACACAGGGTGATTTGTGAGGAAGATTCCTCTGGGCAGAGTGAAGGTTTAAATCCTGGTGTGGCCCCACCTGACTTCCTCTCACCTCTTGCTTTTTCTAGATAGCAGTTTCTTCCCTCCCTCCAATCCCTTTTTGTTTTGTGTTGCTCTGTTTTGTTTGATTCCTCAGTTACGTTACTAGTTAGTTGACATTGTTATTGAAGATATTCACATATATTCTGTATTATCACAGTCGATGGGATCAGGAATGTACCAAGCTAGAAATACGCCTTGTGCGACTTGCAAACCTGGTGCTCCCCCTCCCTCCCAATACCCTTCTGTGCAAGGAAAATTGCTCTTATTGGGCTTCCTAGATGTCCAATTATGACACTGGTGCCTTTTTCGTTCTACTGCTCTGTGTGGCTGCACTGCTCTTATGGCCCTGGGTAGGGTGCCTGAGCTAAAAGGATGGGTTAACACAAGATAACACCTTGAAGGATACTAGCAAAAGAGGGACGTTAGGGTATCTCGATAAAGAGGTTCCAATAAAGATAAAAGTAACTCAGATGCTCTTAAGTACAGAGCACACAGAGCTGAAAGATTCCAAATTAGCCCTAATTTTCAAAAGGGAGACTAGCATAAAATAAGGAAAATAGCTAAGAAAAAACTAAAAGGAGCAGCTGCAAAGGATAAAGATTTAGTACTACTACTACTACTACTACTACTGAACATTTATATAGTGCTACAAGACGTATGCAGCACTGCAGACACATGTAAATGACAGCCCTGCTCTTCAGAGCTTATAATCTAGTCAATAGACAACAAAGTAGCTGTAGACATGGGATACATCTAGAGGGAATGGTAAGAAAACACAAAGGAGATCAGGTGAGTCAAGATCCGAAAACGGCAGTGAAGAGGTGAGTTTTCATCCTGGATTTGAATAAGGTCAGAGAAGGCACCTGATGAACAAACTCAGGTAGTTTATTCCAAGCATAAGAAGCAGCAAGGTGAAAGGAGTGATCTAGAGTTATCAATAGAAAAGAAGGGCACAGATAGAAGTGATTTGCAGAAAAGTGGAGTTCCTGAGGAGGGGTGTAAGGAGAGATAAGAGAAGAAAGGTAGTGAGGAGCTGCAGAGTGAATGCACTTATAGGTTAGCAGGAGAAAATTGAACTGGATGCAAAAACAAATAGGGAGCCAATGAAGTGACTTGAGAAGTGGGGTAATAAGAGCATGACTAGGTTGCTGGAAGATTAACCATGCAGCAGTGTTGAACAGATAGAAGGGTAGAGAGATGATTCAGAAGGATACCAGCAAGGGGTAGGTTGCAATAGTCTAGACGGGAGGTGACCGAGGAGTAAATAAATGTCTTAGTTGTGTGTTCAGAAAGGAATGGGTGAATTTTATTGATGTTGAGGAGAGAGAGGAGTCAAAAACAACTCCAAGGTCGCGAGCTGAGAAGACATGGAGGAGTAGAGAATTATCCACAGAGACAGAGAGGATGAAGGGGAGAGAAGGATTTAGGGGGGAAAATAAGAAGCTCAGTTTTGGCTATGTTCAATTTCAAGTGGCGGTGAGACATTCAAACAGCAGTATCAGAAAGGCAGGAGAGATCCTGGCCTGTATTGCCGGAGAGATTTCATGTGCAGAGAGGTAGATTTGGGCGTCATCGGCGTAAAGATGTTACTGAAAGCCTTGGAAAGCTACAATGTATATACATATACATCACATTGTACATAAGTTATATGTTAGCATTCCCAGTTCTCCCCTCCCTATGTTTGGTAAGAATATTATTCTGTAATGTGATAAAGTTTTAATTGTTTCTCTTGAAAGTTCTCTGTAAATTGAAGTTTTATTGTAAACCGCCTTGATTTTAAGATAAGGCGGTATAGAAAAATTGTTAAATAAGTGTCCCCATTTAAGACTAATAAGAGAAAATATTATTTCAATGCATAATCAAACTCTGGAATTCCTTACCGGTGTATATAGTAAAAGCTGTTAGTGTAGCTGGATTTTAAAAAGGTTTGGGCAATTTCCTGGAGAAAAGGTCCATGAAGCATTATTAAAGAGGACTGGGAAATCCATTGCTTACCCTGGGACGAGCACTGTGGAACCTATATACATTTTTGGGAACCTGCCAGGTACTTGTGACCTACCTGGAAACAGGATACTGGGCTTGATGGACCTTGGTCTGACGCAGTATGGCATTTCTTATTTTCTCATTTTGTTAAGTATGTGTTTTGCATGTAACAATCTTGTGGTTCCTGAAAGGTGGTCGACATTCCCTTGTTTCTTGCCTCTTGGATTGGGATGCCAGCCTCTGAAGTGGATGGCCTTGCTGGCACGAGGCAGGCCATTCGGCAAGCTGAGAGGTCTTGATAAAAGGATCAAGCTGTGAATGTCCATGGTGAGCCAACAGACATGTACCATAAAGATATTGTTCTGGCTCAGGCAGAAATGAACGGATGTTTAATAAGGCTGCAGCTTATTTCATCCAACCGTAGTTACGATATGACTGTAGCTTCATTGTCATTAATTACATATGGGGTCTGGTGTTCAGGGAATGGATGCAATAAAACATTGAAGTGTCAGATTAATTAAAAGGAAGGAAGGAAGGAAGGTGGCAGAATGTAGGTACCATTTTTGTCAGATGAGTAACTTCATTTAAACATCTTAAATTTCGCATCAACTATATTTTTTAATATTTGCAGCTGATGACTAAAGCAATTTTAATATTAATGGACTCTTTATGAGAATATAATAACACATCTATAGAAGTCCTGCATTTTGTGAGATTAGGGTTAATTAATGTAAACTACTTATTAGAGACAGCAAAATTTAATGTTGTCCTTAGTACTTATTTGTATTCGAATGACTACAAATGGTAATCTATTGCACTATTAATCTTTGGTCTGTGTTGTCTGTGTAGCATAGCTGTTGGTTTACACTGAGCCTGTAGGATATTAGGGACTGATATTCAAATGCCCTGGTGGTCAATCATGGTGAGTCAGCAGGATAGGGCCACTGAATATGTGGCCAGTTGACTCACTGGCCAACCCACTAAAGGCCTGATCCACGGAGGTGAATAGCAGGGCTGGACTTCAATGATGGGACGTCTAGCCCCCGCTGTCTTCCCTCAGCCAATGCTGCCTCCTGCTCCCACTGCACATACAGAACTGCTGTGTATGCTTGCACAGAGGCAGAGAGTGGGCACAGCATGGGCAGGACCAACCCCCCGACATATAGGGCCAATTCCAGTGACGGCAATGTATGTCTGGGGATCGCCGGGGGATGCCCTACCTATTCCACCTCCAAGGTGCAATAAGATCAGGATGCCCCTCTTATTCTGGACGGTAGTGCCTCCCCCCCCCCCCGAGCCCAGCAGCTCCCCCACTGGAGCAACAGGACACTCACAGTGAGTCCACGCCACCCGATCTGGGCCCCAGCGGCCCCCATTGGGGTCAGGCAGTGAGGAATCAGGGGTCACAAAGGCAGCGGGCAAATTATGCCACGGGGAGGACATCCCCTTGGCGATGCAGGGGCATGCCAGCCCGATCCTGCACCCATGGGACCGTCTTTCTCCCATGGTACAGAATCAGGTCCTAACAGGCCTATGCTGCCCGGAGTCACTCAGATGGCCCAGAGATGTCCCTTTGGGGATCGGGTTCCATGTGTTTTTGAATATAGATCCTTTGTTAATTTATCTTATGGTGGCAATTGTATTCATTAGAATAGAGTAGCACTGGTTTGATGTAATTTTATCCTGTTAAGAAGATCATAAATCACCAGCTTTAGCTAAATTGCTCCAATGGAAATATCCCAGCTCGAAACTTCACATGATGCCAAAGTATGTATTGGAATGTCATTTGGACTCTCCTTCTGCATTCTATGCATTCCTCAGAATTTTTGAGGTGGCATTAGACATCCCATAGATTTGCAGACTTGCTCTCAATCAGTGGTGGAGACTTTTTACTCCAAATGAGCAGGTAGCTGGTACTTGCGCATGTCTGAGCTGGTAAAAATGCCAACACAGACATTTCAAAAGATATGCCTTTATTGTCATTGTAAAATGGGAAGTACACACAAACCTTTTTAGCATGCCCAAACCATGCCCACTTGAAATCTCTACATCCCAACTATCTCCGTGTATAAATAACAGCTTTCTGAAATCACCATTTACACTTGTAGTCAATCTATATCTTTACATGCTGCTATTGAAAACAGAGTTGTTTTTAGAATAATCTTGTAAGTGTAGTAGCCAGTATCTATTAAGGCTGTCACTGTACACAGGTCACCTCATGGGAACTGCTAGTTGCCTTCTGCTTTTCTCATGGTCTTCATGCCCAAAGCTGTAGAAAATGCCTTAAGAAGAAATACTAGCGTGTAGATATGTGCCTGACAAACTTGTTTAAAAATATGCTAAAAGTTGGTGGTTTTGTCAAAATAGCTTGTCAGATTTTTTAAAAATCTGTGATAGGTGGTGTTTTCCTCTTCACTCCCAGTCCTCAAAGGCCACCCAAAGATCAGGTTTTCAGGATATCCGTAATGAATGCATGAGAGAGATTTGCATGGCCACTACCTCCATTGTATGCAAATCTATCTCATCTATATTTATTAGAGAGATCCTGAAAATCTGGCATGAGGATATGGGAGCAAAGACCAAAGGCACAAGGCGGTCAAACCAAATCCATGCCTGTTCTTTCAAACGGTGTTTTGGAAATGGGAAGAAATATTACGGACACTTTCTGGCAGATTTTGATGCTATCAGCTGGCAAACAGGGCAGGATTTACAGAAATCCTCTACTTGATTATGGAATCCCAACCAATAAAATCTGGAAAGAATCGTTTTCTTGTATTTTTGACCCTCAACAAGAAAAAAGAGGGTTATTGTTAATATCTTTCTCTGGAATGATTGGGAGACCAATAACTGCTCATACTGATGCTGGAAGGGACTGGAGGAGGAGACTGATACGGGGGGGGGGGGAGGTTAGGACTGGAAATGGGATGATGCTGGAGGACTGGAAGGGACATGATGCTAGGAGGGACTGAAGAAGTACTAATACTAGGGGTTAGGCTGGAAATGGCCTGGGGATGGGGCACTGGGACTGGAAGGGAACTGATTCTGGGGGTGAGGACTGGAAAGGGGCTGATGCTGGCAGATGAGGAACTGGGACTGGAAGGGCCGGATGCTGGAAGGGACTGCAGGAAGACTGATACTGGGGAACTAGGACTGGAAATGGGCAGATGCGGAGGATGGACAAATGGGACTGGAAAGGAGTGGATGCTGAGAGGGGCTGGAACTAGAAGGAAGCTGATGCTGGGGGAGGACCAGAAGGGGGTGGGGCTGGGACTGACAGCAGAAAAAGGGAAGCTAGAGGAGTAAGGATGGAGAGGGGAACAGATATTTTGTGTGAGAGGGAAGAAAAATCTGATTGGCTGAGTATTGGGAGAGTAAGTGAGGACTGAGGGGTGAAATTTGAGTGGATGACAAAGGAATAAAGAAAAAAATGGAGGAAAGAGCAAAAGGGGTTAGAGGCAGATGCACAGAGAATGGAAAAAATGAGAGAAAAAAAGGACAAATGGACAGCAGATAACGGAGAGTTAGCAGAAGACACACAAAAAAAAAATCAGAAGACAGTGACTGGGGCTATTGCAACTGAAAAATAAAATGCCCAAGCAACAAAAAGTAGAAAAACAATTTTATTTTAAATTTATTAACTGGAATTTGTCAGCTCAGGGAAATGTGCATCACTGACATTTTGCATTTTATTTAGTACAAGAGGAAATTAATTTATAGTTTTATTTCTCCAGCATTGTTGTATATTCCAAATTTGGCTTTTTGGGTTCCCAGTTTAATTATTGTCTCCATATTTCTAAATTGTGATCCTCTGTTCTTGGTGCTTTGTGAGTCCTGGTAGTGCTGTTATGATACCGTAGATTCGCTATGGATTCTAAATAAGCAGGGTGTATAGTACTTCCTAATGTTGACACTGGAATATAGTAATGTAGAAATTAGGTAGTCTCTTTATCCTCACTGCCCATGCAAATAGTATTGAGACACTAATTAAGAGGCATGTCTACTAAAAGTTAATGTGTATTCACAAATGTTAATGTGCGCTAAGAGCAGCAACACCCATTTATTTCTATTGGCCCAGTGGCACTTAACGCACATTAATATTTAGTAAACATACCCCTAAGTCATTGCCAGGACAAAATAAGAGGCTTGTGAAAGGTTCCTTCAGAAGCCCTTTAAAATTTTAGATGGGCAACATATACATTTTTAAATAAATAAATAAATAAAATTTATGCAAATAAGGTCCAGTGGCTATGCAAACGAGGCCCTTCAATGAGTCTCCACACATGGCACCGCATCACTCTTTGGCCGCATCTGCACAGGCCTAATTAAGAGGAATTTCCAAGCACATCTTGATAAATTGCCCATACACGTAATATATTACGGATTCCAGAGGGAGGCTCTCTTTGCCATGATGCAAGTACTATGCTGATCATTAGCAGTAAATTTGAGAGACAGAGATTATACTTCACATTCCCTGGCTTAAAAGTGAGGTTCATAACTGTCATGGTATGTTCAAAACTCACCCATTTGGAGAAACTGCCCTGAGGAAAATACCAATTGTATGGCCACTGTGTACTTGGCCATTGTGCTACCTCTATGATCCATTTAAAAGCTATTAAGAAAATCTCAGGCACATCACCAGGGTTTAATTTGACTAATGTGGCTTGTAGCCAAGTTGACTCGGTTCCGGGTCCTGTAAAGTGTCTTTTTGAAGCTAGGATTACTGACTCCTACTGTTCAGGTTGTTGAATTATCTTCTGAGAGTTCTCCATCTGCTGCTGCAGTTGTTGCTGTAGTAGAATTAGTTGGTGCAATAGCTGTTGCTGTTCTTGCTGATGGAAGTGTTAGTGTGAAAGCCAAAGGTGTGTGGGGGAGGGGGTGTTACTTTCCTTTACTAACTTCCCTTTGTAATCATAGCCTTTAAGTAGACTCCATTTCGGGTCTTAAATAGCCTGCTCACTTCTCCTGGATATAACAAAATCCCATTGCTGCCTTGACATGTAGTGCTCCAACTGATATCTAAATATATAAAAAATGCCAATGTGAATATCTATAATGATGACCTTCTTAAAGCTGACCCAAGAGACAGAAAGCTTTTTATATATAAGAGACCTTGAGAAAGGGCATTGTTGTGCATACAACTTTAAAGCACATATTAAACCCTTAATACCATCATCGGTTTCTACTTAAAGGCCGTGATTACAAAGCAAAACTGGAAAAGGTAAGCACACGAATAGAGATCGATGATGGTACTAAGGGTTTAATAACATGCTTGAAAGTTGTATGCACAACAATGCCCTTTCTCAAGGTCTTTCCTTATATACGAAAACATTTCGGTCTCATTGGTCAGCTTTAAGATGGGAACACACAACTAAGTTTAAGAAGATCATTATTATAGATATCTGCAGAAGTGTTTTTTTATATATTTGGGCTATGGTCTTGGGGGTATGGCTGCTTCTGTGTACGGATCATGGATTGGTACGTTTCTGGTGCTGGTGGGCTGGGTTGACTCAGAGGTACCCCGCCGAGGGTAGAGTCTGGAGGGAAGTGTGCAGAGATGTGAATATGGACCAGTGGGGAGCAGTAGCTTTGGCAACAGGGGGAATCAGGTGGTGGCTGTTGAACAGATGGTGGCAGACTGGCATAGGGCGGTTTTGGCGGCACTGGACAAGATGGCACCAGTCTGCAAAGCTTTGGTATGGAGTGCTAGGAGGAGCCCTGGTTCTCCAAGGAGCTCTGTGAGGAGAAGAGGGTGCTGCAATGGCTGGAATGGCAGTAGTGCAGGTCCAGGGCAGAGGAGGACCATAGAAGCTGATGGAGGTTGGCCAATAGATACAGGCAGCATGTGGCCTTGGCTAAGAGGCATTGCTTCTCAGCTCACATTGAACGGTCTGATAATCAGCCTAAGGATATTTTCCAAGTTTTATCTGGATTCATGGGATGCCAGGGAGGGAAACATTTGAGGGCAGCCATGGTCATTGATAATCTGGCTCACCACTTTTTAGATAAGGTTTGGGAGGTCATCCGGTGATGGTGGCTGTGCCACCCCCTTTATTGGGTCCAACGAGACTAGATTCTTTCTGCCATGTGACTGGTGAATGTTTGTTTGCTTTGCTTGCTGGGGTGCGGAAGACTTGGTCGGAGCTGGATCCTGCCCCTATCAAGTGCTCTATAGGGGCAAAGCAGGCCATGATGGAATGGGTAGGGGAATTGATTAATGTTTCACTGCAGCAGAGACAGGTTCCATGGCATCTTAAGAAGGCAGCAATGACTACTATGGCTATAAAGGTCAGCAGGGACGTAAAAGACTAGCAATTTCTGCCCCATTTCCAACCTGCACCTTCAAACAAAATTGGTAGAGAAAGGAGGTAGTGGCACAAATTGAGGGTTATTGGAAGATCATGCACTCCTGGACGTTGGGCAGGGAGGATTCCATTTGAGAAATGGGGTAGAGATGCTACATTGTACAAACCTGTTCCTTGTAAACCGCGCTTATGCCGAATAGTGTGGTATAGAAAAACAATAAATAAATAAATAATAATGCTTGACCAGATTCATGTGTGGCTGGATGAGGGACTCTTGGAACTGCTAATGTCTGTCGGCGGTGTTTGACATTGTGGCACGTTGGGAATTGGTGGCATGGTAGTTAAGAGGTTGGACTCCTTCATGTCAAATAGATGCTTTAAGGTGTGCTGTCCAGCAGGCTGCTCATCCCTCTATGCATGAGAATGGGGGTGCCAAAGGGCTCCCCCTTATCCCCTTTGTTGTTCAATATCTACTTACAACCATTGAGGGCCCTGGTACGCTCGTTTGGTTTTTGTTTCTATGCATATGCGGACGACCTCCAAATCTTGGCTCTGCTGGATGGGGATTTGGAGCCAGCAGTAGGAAGACTGAATGGCTGTTTGGAGCAAGTCTATGTGTGGCTGGCAAGTAGTGGTCTGGTGCTAAACGTTGAGAAAACCATGTGCCTGCAGTTTGGAATGGCTGAACGACTAGACTTCTGACAGCTGACAGCGATTTCAGGTTTTGAAATCCCATGGACTGAGGAGTTTAAATCCCTAGGAATGTTTTTGGCATGCTCAGACATTAGAGAAAAGCAGATTGGCCACTTGGTTCAGACGGCTTGGTTGAAGCTTCGACTTCCACAACTTTGAGATTAGTGGTATATACCTTGATACATGGGCTACTTGATTACTGCAACATCCTTTATATCGCATTACCATCTCAGGCTCTCTGGTGACTACAGGTCATGAAAAATGCAGCTGAGTGACTGCTGACGGGTGCAGGATACCGGGAGAGTGCTCAGCCCTTGCAGGCTCAGCTGCACTGGCTGTCTGTGCAGGATCGTGGAGTGTTCAAGTTGTTAATAAGGACCTAGACCTCACTGTTGGCTTTCTGTAAGCTCTTGAAGACATGGTTATTGTCCGGGGGTTGAGATGGTTAGCTAGTTGGTGGGACCTTCTCTGTGGGCTTTTTTTTCCTAGCTTGACTTTGTAAAGATTGTTCCTGATTTAGATTCTTTACCTGAATACTCTCTATAGGTAAGAGCATTTCAACAAATGCTTGCAAATGACTGTTTACTAGGTATATGCATTTGCTAGTGTACATTCAATTCATAAGTGTGCCTTAAAATACTTAGGGCCCAATATTGATTTGCAACTGCTATGTACCTCTAAGGTGCATAGCCATCGCCATTCAACTTTAACTCCGGATATTCAATCCGGGGCCATATCTGACCACTGGAATTGAATATCTGGGTCCTCCACAATCCGCCACAACAAGCCACATAGTACAGAACCTAACCGTGCAGCAGCGGTATTCATCTGCTGCCCAGCTAGCTTCAGCGGCAAAAGTCAGGACAGCTTTTTCTGCACCTAACTTTTACCAGTGAGGGATAGCTGGGCAGTGGCTGAATATCTCCGCTGTATGATTATCTCCAGGTACCATCCCTGGAATGCTCCCGACATTCCGTGATGCTAAGCGATTAGCACCGGGCTATATAGTAGCATTACTCTGGGATATTCAGCAGCATTAACCATGTTAGTGTTGCTGAATATCCCTTTAGGGATATTTACACAATTTACAGCTCTATAACCCGTGTAAATGCCTTGCAATATTGGGCCCTTAATATAGTTTATAGTTTATTTACTTGATATACCATTATAGCGGGTAGCAGCTAGGCGGTTAAGGAAGTTATATTCAGGTACTGAATGTATTTCCCTGTCTCCAAAGGGCTCACATTCTAAGGTTGTACCTGAGGCAAGGGAGGGTTTAGTGGCATGCCCAAGGCCACAAGGAGCGTCAGTGGGACTAATGCATACTAAAGTGATTTAATGTACACTAACCTATTAATGAAAATGTGTTAAGTTGATTAATGCTTATTAAAACATAATAGCATGCATTACACATTGATATCAAAACAAATGTGTAACACTCACGGAAAAAAAGACAACCAAAAATAGGAGGTTTATTTTTTTTGGGCCTGCCTGCATCTCTACGGGTTATAGGCCTTCCCTGTTGCCCGCACATGGTCCTGTGCCACTAGAGGCCCTATGCCACTGCAGCTGCTGCCACTGCATTTTCTCAGTCGCAGCTTCAGCACTGTGGCAGAAATCTCATCTGCACATAGTGCGGGGACTTTCTCCAAGCTCTGGGGCAGGGCTCCTCCTGCCGATTGTCACGGAAGCAGGGAGGTGTTGCAGAAGCCTTAGCATCAAAGGCTCAGGCCTGGTAGCCCCTGGAGCAGAAGAGGAGGAGCCAGCAGTGGGGTGGATGGGGAGAGACTGAGTGGACCATGTCAGAAGCCAAGAGGAGCCTGCAGCGGCTTTCAGCGGCAGCCAAGCATTGGAAGGACCCATTAGAGCTTGAACTGCCCTATGTCATGCATGCCACATCAAAGTACTTCAGGGCAGCCCAGGCAGAGGTAGGATGGAGGCATGATTGCAGAGGGGGAAGAAGAACAGGGGATGATGTGGGAGAGATTCTGGATAGGGAGGGATGGTGAAGGAAAGGGAAGTGGCTGGACATAGGGTATAGCTGGGCAGTGGGGAGATTCTGGAGAGGTGATAGACACCTGGGGGGGGATAGGGAGGGAAGGGGAGATGCTAGACTATGGAGGAACTGAGAAAGAGAAGGAGAGATGCTGACTGCAAGACTGAGGAAGAGAATAGGAAATGGTGGACTTGGAGAAGGAGAGAGAATGGGAGATGAAAACAGGGCATGGAGGGAGATGGAAAAGGGGGAGCTAGTAAGAGCAAGGCAGGGGAAGGTGAGAGATGGGGGGGAATGGGAGAACTGTGATGAGGGAGATGGAAATGTACAGGTAGAAGCAGCAATAAAAGAAGGAGACTAAGAACTGAATGGTGAGAAGAAGTGATGAAATATGAGTGGATAGAGAATCAGAAAATAAATGAAAGAAAATGGAAAGTGGAGGGGAGGAAGTAAAGCTAGGAGGAGGGATAAGAAATAGCGAATGAACAGATCCTGAGAATATAGTTATGTGAACAGAGTTAAGAACAGAATCCAGAGACTGAAAGTGAGATGATTATAAAAATAAAAATGCCTGAGGACAAAGGTAGAAACAGGAACTTAAATTTTGATTCAAAAATTGAATTTTGGAATTTACAGCAGCTCTTTGTATTTTGCACAGTACAGGGGGAAACACATTGCTGTTCCCATTTCTCTGGAGTTGCATGACATAGACAAAAGGCCACGCTCTATATCAGCTTAAGTTTTGTCTACATATTTCTATTTTTAGTTTATGGTAATTTATTTTTTACTTAGGGAGGGTCTATATGTGTTGTGTGTGTGACTGAGGCCAGATATATTCTGTTAGCCTGGCGTTTCTATGTAGGGCTGTATAGTACATTTTAATCTGACTTGTCCAGTTTTCCTAGAAGGCCTATTGATGTTCTGGAGCCCTGCTCACTTCTCTGGGTAGGCTCCTTGCTGAATGAGTTCTTGTCCTGAATTAGACTTCTGGTACTAGAGAGAGAGAGAGTTTATTCCTGGGGTAACTGCCTAGGCAGTATTCTGAGTGAGGGGATCCCCCATCTCCTTTCCCTAACCAGAGCTCTGTGAAGGCCCTCCCTTTAGGTACCTTGGAGGAGGAGAGGGTATCTATCCCTTGCCTCAGGCAGCAGATGGTCTTGATCCACCCCGAGGAGTTGGGGTGCACAGCTAAAGGTTTACCTATGGCATCAGATATCCATGGATCTGCCCTGGCAGTGTTGTCCCTAGACTGCTGCCACTGCATTTACTCAGTTGCAGCATCAGTGCTGCAGTGGCAATGTCATTAGCACACAGTATGGAGCCTCTCTCTCCTACTTCTAGGGTAGTGTTTCCTCCTTCTGGCTGCCGCCAGAAGAAGGGCAGCGTTGCAGAAGCCTGGTAGCTCTCTGGAGGCCTTAGCATCCATGATTGAGGCCCAGTGGTGTCCCAGAGAGAAGAGAAAGAGCTGGTGGTAGATGGGGAGACGTTGAGTGGGCCAGACCAGAGACCCAGAGGCACCTGCAGTGACAGCAAAGTCCTGGAAGGATGTCTGCTGTAGACTGAGTGACATCATGAATAAAGTGAAGGGTATGCTGACAGTAGGGGGTTGGGTTACATGGGACATGATCGGCCATATGGCTGGGGAAGGGAAAAGATACTGGAAATACAGACCACAGGGGAGAGGGAATATAAAGAAGGAGGAGAGATATTGGACACACGGGAGGTCATAGGGAGAGATAGGGGAATGCTGGACACTGGGGAAGGAGAATAGAGAGATGGAGAAGACATAAGTTGACTTATAGAGAGGTGGAAATGAGGGGGACTTGGGGAGATGGAAAGGACATTGGGGAGGTGGGAATAAGGAGATAGAGAGGAGATGCTGGACATGGGGAAGGGTGAGAAGGAGGAGAGAGGCTGGACATCAGGCATAGAAAGATGGAGGAGAGATGCTGGGCACAGAGGAGAGGGCATATAGCTACAATGGATTTAACAGGATAAAGGATGATGGAGGCGCTAGACATGGGAGAAAATAGAGAAGGGCAGGAATGCTTAACATGGGGAGATATTTTGGATACAGTGGGGGAATATGGATGTGAAAGAGAGGTAGAGATGCTAGATAGGGAAAGAGAGAGGGGGCCAATATTGGATGGGGAGATGTTAGATAGTGGGGAGAGGGGCAATGTTGGAATCAGAAGGCAAGAGAAAGGAGAGAATTAGTGATAGACTATGAAATAAAAGGATGGGGGAGGGAGAGAATGATGGTGAATAAGAGGATTGTGGTTAAGGTTGAAAAGTAGTAGATTGAAAACAAGATGGCACAAAGGAGGAGAATTTGAGCCTACAGAGATAAAAATATACATTGAAGAGAGCTGAAAAGGATCAATATTAGTGATAGATATAGAGGGACAGAAGTAGCAGATGAACATGAGACCCTGGAAAGAGTTAAGAGAAGATGCAGAAAAGCAGAAAGCAAAAACTGGAACCAATATGATTAGAAAAATAAAATGGACAGGCAACAAAGGTAGAAAAAGAGTACTTTATTTTCAGCTTAATGATTGACATATATCCGTTTTTGTAATTTGCATGTGCTTTCTTTATATGCATCTTTCTAGTTCTCTGGTGTTGTGCTACATTCAGAGTATAGTTTCTTGGGGTTTCAGTTTAATTTTTATCAATGTATGTTTATTTTTTGGTCACTTATTCTGTGCTTTGTGAGGGTCTATCTAGATTCTAAATGTGTGACCGAGGCCAGGTATTCTGTTAGTATGGAGTTTCTATGTAGGAATATGACTTGTTCAATTTTCCCAGTAGGTATATGGATGTTTTAGGCACTGCCCTTTTCTTGTAAGCTCATTGTTGTGTGAGTTTTGGAAGTTAGTGCTGTTATGGAATAGTAGATTTGTTCTATGGGTCCTGTACTATGGGTTCTTGGTGTGTAAGTCAACTATAGGGTGATGGTTGGGGTAGTGGAATATGGATTACCTTTGAGATTTGCAGTTTTTCATTCTTGAGGCTGCCATTCTGAAATTTAAAATATTTTGTAAGTTCAGACTCAAGGAAATCTCAAATTTTAAGGGAATGCCTCAGTTTTATTTTCTTTAGTAGCCAGTTAGCTTCACTGCTGCTAATTTCTAGGCTATTCCAGTTCTAGCACGATCCAGTCCACCTATGCACTTGAATTCATGGCTACCGGGATTCGTTTTTCTCATTTTATCTTTCCTCTTCATCAGTAAGCTGGTAATAGCAAAATAAATCCAACATGCAGATATGTATGATAGTTTTTTGTAGGTATGTGGTTTTAAGTTAAATTTGATTCAAAATTGTTATTATGTTTATTTTATTGTGTATGTATGTTTGGAAGCACCCTAGTAATTTATATGGGTGACATGCACATTTTAAAATAAAGTAAATCAAAATTATGCAAATGAGGTCCAATGGATATGTACATATTTATGCAAATAAGGCCCCATAATGAGCCTCTGACAGGTTGCCATGATCTTAGGGACTATCACCTCCACTTAGGAGCATATTCTTCCTCACAGGCCTATTTTGTGAACATTTCAAAAGTGTATGATTTCTGGAAATCTTCTACATAGAAAGAGAGAATATGATGACAGATAAGGACCATAAAGTTCATCTAGTTGGCCCAGTTTGTTTTCTGTTGCAGTGCCTTAGAACCCTGTTGAGCTAAGGTTTGTCCTTCATTTCTCTATAATTAGGAAAGCTTTGTGCTTCTACCATGAATTTTTTTTTTTTGTATTTTATTATGTTTTTTTTTTCTTCCATCGTCTTTACAGAGAGACAATTACATGAAGAAAGATTTTCTGTTACTGTAGAATCTACCCCCTCTTGCAACCTCATACCACAGCCTTTATTCTAGAACATGCTTTCCACTGCATAAAAGGTTTAGTTCCTGCACACTGTTTTTATCTTTGAGGTAGACGAATGTCTCTAACATATCCCACCTTTCTTGCCTCTATGATATGTATATGTAATTTCATAGGGCTTATGGTAAAAAAATTAACATTTTGATAGCCCTTCCTTATATCCTTTTGGGGGTGCAGCCTTCAAAACTGAGAGCAATATTCTGTACAGAAATATCATCGTCTCCTTTTTTCTTATTGTTTTGACTTTTCCTATGAGCCCTAGAATTCATCTGTTATGAAATTTCTTTCTTGATTGGAGTGTATTAGAATTTCACCGTATTGCCTTCCTGGAATTTCTGCACTCCATATGCATGACTCTGAACTCCTTTCATTAAATATTAGTTGCCAAACCATTGACAATTCTTTGATCTTTCTTAGATCAGTCTTCTTTGAGTCAGCTCCCTTGGGATCCCCACTATGTTGCAAATATTAATATAAGCTGAAAAAAACAGAGCATTTCTCCTAATTCATTTGCAATATGACTCAAATCACTGAATCAAAATAGACCCAGGACTGAGACTTCAAGCATTTCACGGATAGCCTCTTTCCTTGGAGTGAACTCCATTTACTAACCCTTCCTTTGATATCTATTACATATCCTTTTTAGATACATTTATAGCTTCTGTTAGTCCATCTGTTTTAACAGTACATAACACAAAGGTTTAACAAATCCATTTTTACATAAATAAAATGTCACACTTCAAACTGAATATCAATAAGCAATTTGTAAATTAGATTCAGTCTATGCTGATTTTTTTAAAATTAAAATATTACATTGTGCATTTAAAAAAAACTATACAGGTCATTTTAGAAGACTTGTGCAGCATTTGCACTTGTAGATAGCAGGTTTACCCATGTAAATAGTGTCATGCAGCAGGGGCTGATGAAAGCAAAAATGCAGGAGAAGAAGCTGTTTTTCATGAGGAAAAAGATGTGCACAAGATGCAGTATCCACACAGAACAGCTAGAGGGAGCAGGCGTGCACTCACAGAGCCTGAGTGGACACACTTAGCTAATCGAGAGCACCTGACAGTCAGCCCGGAAAGCTCAAACACAGGAGAGCTTTATAAACGTAAGACTGGAGACTGGAGAGGGCAGAGCAGCACTTGCAGGTGTGGAGCTGGAGGTAAAGCTGAAGGTTTACGAGAGAGAAGCACCACAAGCAAGGACCAAGCAGAAAGAAGCACTTGGGAAACTAGTGCTGGGCAAAGGAACAATCACCTTTGGAGGCAAAGCAGAGTGAAAGAAAGAAGCCTGCTTGTACCAGAGGAACCCGGGGCTAAACTGAAAGGTAACAGAAGCTCTCAGAGAGGAGACTGGCACAAGGATTGTGTTCCTGAAGAACTGTGGAAAGGTGGAAATCCCAATTCTATATGCTGCTGGAAGCCAAGGTATGCTGACTCCTGTTTCTATGAAGAAAACCTTACCTTATAAAAAGCCTTTTGAAAGTAATGCTAAACCTGTGAGAAAGGAAAGCAAAGCTACCTCTCATAAGCCAAGTAGCCAACGCCCAAGGGTAGGCCATGCTCATTGGCAAACACTAGAGGAACTCTTTAAACATCCAGAGAACAGGACTAGGGCCTGGCCAGAAATTATAGCCAGTGAAACCTTTGATACAGACAGAGATAATTCTGAGCCGATGCAAGTGGAACTTGTAGAGCCAAGCCTTTTATCTCAGGAAGAGATGGACTGTTCTTTGTGTATTTCAGGCAGTGCGGAGTCACTGTTAAACCTGTGAATGATATGTTATCTTCAGAATGTTATTCATTTGCTAAATGGAAGAAGAGTGCTGAAACATTTGCTTTACTCTGGAAAGCTTAACTAAGCATTGTTACAACTGTGAAGCATAACAGTTTTTCCGTTAACCTGAGTTGATTTCATTCCTGAAGTTAAGGACTTTTTCTTTAGGTTGTAACCCAGCTGAATCTTATGCGTAAAGGGAAATAAATGCCTTGTTAACCCTCTACTCTACATTCACAATTTTTCTTAGTTAGGAGCTGAACTGCTAAGACCAGGCTACACCTGGCTCTTAAAAGACCCTCCTCTCATAATAAAATAATTTTTGTGTCCCACCTACCCTTACGACCACTGGCCACCAGGGCGGTGCACGAGAATAGTCGAACAATTGCTCTGAGGCATGAGTGGAGGGTTTGTAGGTTTAATGGGAGGAAAATTGTTCCAACTTCTCTATCATTAAAACCCACTTCAAACAGGGTCAACACAATGCGGTAAGCAAGCTTAGCATGGAAGGGGAGTGCTGAAGTTTGGGGCGTGCCAAGCCTATGCCAAAGTCCTACCACTTCCCACTCCCTCTGACAGGAAATCGTCATTTGAGGGAATGGACCATGGCCATGCTGGAGAAGGGGCCTGTGCTGGATGGCCCCATATTACACTTATCGTTTTGAAACTCAAAATTCTGAAAAATACACTTTGTGGCTTGACCCCCTTAATTGACTCCCTTTGAATGCCCAGTTTTGTAAAATTTGACACTTAGGCATGCAGATATCAACAATTACATGTGCAGATCTCAAAATCACTGCTTACATATTTACGTGCCTTTCTTGAAATGTCCAAAGCCCTGAGTAATTCTGCTCTTTTTTTTGGAATTAGTTTCTTTGTAAAATAGTTGCTCCCACTGTACATACTGGCAAATATATTTGTATTTCCTGTGCTATCATTGACATTTCATAAAGGGCTTCACATTCAGGGAGCCCTTTGTACTGTACAATGCTCTGAAAATTCTGAATATGCGGACCTGGATGTCCCTTTTCATAACTAGACAACCTGTGCAAAACTGGTCTTATAACCTTAAGCCTTACCGAATAAAGATAAAAACTTTATTGTAAGTTACAGCTGCTCTAAAATTTCATTAGCTAACTTCCTAGTGCAAAATGAATTTGTTCTGCAGTGAAAATAAATCATAGAAGGTAAAGGAAAATTGATTTTTATAACACCTTCCACTTATTTTACTCTTAGTAGTGCTAACAACGTTAGATTCTGAGAGTGTTTATGAGTATTATAAAGCATTTAAATCTTGATGTATTAAAGTACTTGAGTGGCTCTTAGGCATTTGGAAGGGAATTATATAAGGATTAGTCGTATCAATCTCCAGATCTGGCACACAGCTAAGGAACTGTTTCAGCTTCATCAAAACCATAAATAGAACTTTATTAGCAGACATTAGAAGGAAAAGCTACCATAGGCAATAGCCGCACTTAACCAAGCAAAATGTTTATAAATAATAGTGATTAGCAATGTAAACTGAATTGCAAAATACATAGTCAAGTCTGGAGTGCATTCATTGCTACTATCTTGATCTGCTTTTCCTCTCAAGCCATTCTGGATCCACGGCAATCTGGGCTTTTGTCCTCTATAGAAACAGCCTTCGCCAAAGTTTCCTGTGACCTGTTTCTGGAAAAGTCCAAAGACCTTTACTTGATTCTCATCCTTCTTGGCCTAAATGCTGCTTCTGACACTGTTGATCACCACCTTCTCCTTGATATTCTATTCTCACTTGGATTTACGGCTCTGTTCTATCTTGTTTTTTTTCTTATCTCTCCCATCGCAATTTTAGTGCATGTTATGGTGGATATTTCTCTATTACTGTGCCACTTTCAGTTGATGAACCTCGAGGCTCTGTCTTGGGACTTCCCAAACTTATCCAGTTTCTGGCTCTGAATATCTGCGGCATTGCTAAGCAGTTAGCAATCATATTCAGCAAAAAAACAGTTCAAGTTAGGACAGCTAGTCAGATGAACTAACTTTAACCAGTTTAGCTATCTGGTTAACGGCTGAATATTGTTGCTAACTAGGTATTGGCCATCGCTGCCCCCGATCCATCCATGAACTGTCCTGTTTCTAACTGTGCATCTTTTATAAAGTCTGTGGGGATGTTCAGCTACACTAACTGGTTAGTGTCATTGAATATCAGGGGATTCACGAGACTTCGGCCAGGAGGAGACAGTCGCCAGCCCTGGAACGGAGGCAGCGCAGCCAACTAGCAAAGACATTGATGTAGTTTGCCACATGTGCCTCCACTGTGTGGGCCCTGCATTTTGGCACCTCCTCCTGGCTGGCCCCCGGGCAGACCATACCCACTGTCCCATCCTTGGTACGCCACTGTCCCATGTGCATCAGCCTCTCACCCTATCACATACCTCTTCTTTGGATTTCTGCATCCCAACGGCATCACTCTGCACTTCTTATTTATTTATTTATTAATTAATGTTTCCTTTATACTGTTATTCATGGTATCATAGTGGTTTACATATAATGTACATAGAAAAGGTGTGTGCAATAACATGTAACTCTTTACATTGTATTTAACAGAATACAGGGAATTAACTATAAGCTTATGTGTCATATGTAACTATAATTACAATGAACTAATAGTGAAAGGTATTGAATATATTAACTCACAGGGTTATAACTTTGGACGTGCAATGCATACAATATTTGATGTAGGTTTGAGGTTGAGGTAAGGAGTCTATGTGACAGTTCCAAAGGCTTCTCTGAAGAGATGTGTTTTTAGCTTTTTCCAGAATTTGTTTAGGTCCTGGATGGTCCTTAATGTGGGTGGTAACGAGTTCCATATTGTAGGTCCATAAAGTGAAAATGCTCTTTGGCATAGCGATTGTCAGCTTTTTGTTTTTCTTCACATCAAATCTTAATCACCAAACATTAAACCATTCTTATATTTTTTGTAGATCTTTTCTCATGCTGTCTACTCCCTCTGAGGTATCCACTTTGTTGTAAGTCATTGTGTCATACACAAAACGGCAATCTTTTCCTTTTAACCCTTTGGCAATATCACTCGCAGAGTGAACAGAATCAGTCCCAGGTACTCCTCCACCCACCTTCCTTTCTTCTGAGTGAATTTCATTTACCACCACCATCTGTCACCTTCCAGTCCACCAACTTCAGATCTATTTGCCACTTCAGGACCCATCCCCAGACTATTTAGTTTATTCATAAGCCTCCTATGAGGAACTACCAAAGGCTTTGTTGAAATCTAAGTAGATCACTTACATCGCAGGTCCTTGGTGCCCCTGGATCATGATCCTAAAATTTTGGATCTTATTGGGAGGCACAATTCTCAGAATGCTGTGCTATAGTCCTAAATTGTTTTTCCTAATACTTTACACATCAATACTTGCATACTATTTTGGAAGATGCTATAAAATGTATTGACTGTTTCCCTCAGGAGAAGCAAAACAAATTCCTTAGCCTTGTAGAGAAAAGTGAGAATTTGAAAAATCTGTTGCTTGGCGACAACTATTTACAATTCACCCCAAACTTCCCTCCTCCTCAAGATCAAATTGGTGGAGGGGTTGTACTATATGTTAAAGAGGGCATTGAGTAACATAACATTAAAGATTTGCAGGAAAGAAAACATGCTATAGAATCACTAGGGATAGAAATTACACATCAGAAGGGGAAGGTAATGGCAGTGGGGGTGTACTTTCAACCGCCTGGACAGAATGAACAGATGGAGGATGAAATTCTGGAAGAAATCAAGGAAGCTAACAAAAGTTACAACAAAGTAATAAAGGGTAATTTCAATTACCCAGTTATCGACTGGGGTCAGTGTCTAGATGAAATAAATGACTGCTTCTTGGAGCAGCTTGTTCATAAGCTGACAAGAAGGGAAACTATTTTGGACCTAGTCCTTAGTGGCATGCAGGATTTGATGCAAGAGATAAGGGGGCCACTTGGCAATAGTGATCATAGCATGATCACATTTGATTTAGTAAATGAAAGAAGGATGGCAAGGAAATCCACAGTACAGCTATTTAACACTCAAAAGGGAAACTATGATAAAATGAGGAAAATAGTTAAGAAAAGACTAAAAGAAGCAGCTGCAAAGTTTAAAGATTTACATAAAGTATGGGCATTGTTTAAAAGTACTATCTTGTAAGCCCAGAACAGATGTATTCCATGCTTGAAGAAAAGTGGAAGGAAGGCCAAAAACTGCCAGCATGGTAAACTTTAAAGGTGAAGTCAGAGAGGCTGTTGCTGCCAAAAGGCATCATTCAGGAAATGGAAAAAGGAGCCAAATGATGAAAACAGGAAACAACATAAGCATTGGCAAGTTAGATGCAAGGCATTGATAAGACAGGCAAAGAGAAAATTTGAAAAAAAGCTAGCCATGGAAGCAAAAATACATAATAAAAAATATTCATAGCAAAAAACCTGTGAGAGAGTTATTTGGACCATTGGATGATAGAGGGGTAAAAGGGACACTAAGTGAGGACAAGGCCACAGTGGAGAGACTGAATTAATTCTTTGCTTCAGTCTTTACTGAAGAAGGTATAGGGAATTTACCCTTGCCTGAAATGGTACTGTATATAAAGGTCATATATCAGAAGAATTGAAAGAAATATTGATAAACCAGGATCATGTATTACAACTATTTGATAAATTGAAGAGTAGTAAATCACCTGGACCGGATGGTACACATCTAAGGGTATTAAAAGAACTGAAATATGAGATTGCAGACCTACTACTGGTAATTTGTGAGCTATCATTAAAATCATCTGTAGTACCTGAAGAGAGGAGAATGGCCAATGTAATGCCAATATTTACAAAAAAGGTTCTGGGGTACTCTGGGAAACTACAGACTGGTGCGTCTGATGTCAGTACCGGGCAAAATGGTAGAAACTATTATAAAGAATAAAATTGCTGATCATGTATATACTAATGGTTTAATGGGAGAAAGCCAACATGGATTTAGCCAAGGAAAGTCTTGTCTAACTAATTTGTTATATTTTTTTAAAGGTGTGAATAAACAGGTAGACAAAAGGTGAGCCAGTTGATGTGGAGCCTGATTCCAGGAGGGGCATGTCCAGGCTGTCTGGATGGTTCCAGGCAAGACAGACCTGTTTAGACTCAATTCTGGTTTGTTCCTATGGCAGCCAGAATCGGGCCTGAGGAAGGCCTGGTGTGCCCCTTCTACCTATGGGGACATTCTTCCTGCAGCTCTGACCAACCGGTTCCCCACTGCCTGACCCAAGAATGGCCTGCCGTGGCCTGGATTGGGTGGCAGGCACCCCTCTCACCAGGCCCTGGCCCCGTGGGGGGATCCTTGGGCCCAACTGGGCCAAAAGTGCTGCTTTATACCACCTTTGAGGTGGTGTAAGCACCACATCCCCACAGGCTTGGCGGGACATGCAACCCCACAACCTGCATTCGGGAATGACCTCCATAGTGTATCTGGATTTTCAGAAAGCCTTTGATAAGGTCCATCATAAGAGACTCTTGACGAAATTAAAGAGTCATGGGATTGGAGGCAGTGTAGTATTGTGGATCAGGAACTGGTTGAAAGATAGAAAGCAGAGAGTAGGGCTAAATGGCCAATTTCATAAATGACCTGGAAATGGAAATGAGTGAGGTGATCACATTTGCACATGGCACAAAATTATTCAAATTGTTAAAACCCAATAGGATTGTGATAAATTGGAAGACTGGGCGCCGAAATGGCAGATTAAATTGAATGTGTGACAAGTGCAAAGTTATGCACCTATGTAGGAAAGAACAACCCAAACTTTGGTTACACGATGCAAGGTACCACCTTAGAAACCATAACCCAGGAAAATGATTTAGACATCATCGTGGATAATACATTGAAACCCTTCGCCCATTGTGCAGCAGCGGTCAAGAAAGCAAATAGAATGCTAGAATCATAAGGAAAGGAATGGAGAATAAAACAAAGGATATTATAATGCCTCTGTATCATTCCATGGTGTGACCACACCTTGAATATTGTGTGCAATTCTGGTCACTGTATCTTAAAAAGGATATAGCAGAAATAGAAAAGGTACAGAGAAGAGCCACCAAAATGGTAAAGGGGATGGAAGAATACTTCTGTGATTAAAGGCTTAAAAGATTAGGGCTCTTCAACCTGGAAAAGAGACGGCTGAGGGGAGATATGATAGAGGTCTATAAATTAATGAATGGAGTAGATCAGTTTTTTATGCCATCAAAAAGTAGAAAGAATAGAGGACACCCAATGAAGCTACAATGTAACTCGTTTAAAGCTAATAAGAGAAAATATTTTTTTTATTCATCGTGTAATCAAACTCTGGAATTTGTCACTGGAGGATGTAGTAAAAGCTGTTAGTGTAGCTGGGTTTAAAAAGGTTTAGACAAGTTCCTGAAGGAAATGTCCCTAAACCATTATTAAAGAGGACCCAGGAAATCTACTGGTTACCCCAGGATGAGCATTTTGGAACCTGTGTGCCTTTTTGGGAACCTGCCAGGTACTTGTGCCTGGATTGGCCACTGTTGGCAACAGGATACTGGGCTTGATGGACTTTGGTCTGACCCAGTATGGCATTCCTTATGTTCTTATGTTCTTGAGAATTTACAAAACCATTAGGCCTATCTAGTCTGCCAGATTTGATTCCAGGTGCGGTATCATAAGCTCAAGATGAATTCTGGCTTTCCTTTCACTTTTTTTTTGCATCTGTATATCTTCCACACTTGTGCTAAGCTGTTCTCAGTTCTGTAACTATTTTGGTCTCCACGACCTCCAGTCATTTTTCAGAGAAGAAATATTTTCTGATGTTACTCCTGAGAATCTTCCTAGAGCCTTGTTTTGCAATCTCTTCTTTCAGTGCATATTTTCTTCTGACAAAAGCCTACCTCTTCAGCTTTAGGGAATACCTGTTAAATAAAGCAATTTTTTTTGGGGGGTGGAGGGGTTGGTATTTACCCTTTCTGGATTCTTTTTATCCCCTCACTATCATTCTTTTTAAAGATAAATGACAGTTTGAAGAAAGATGCTTTAATGAAAATCCAGGGTTAACGTATTATGGCTAGGCTGACGTGCTTCTTGAGGCACGGAGCATCACTTCTTCCTCTTCGCTTTTTTAAGGTGTTATCTCAGTATAGCATATTGTATGTCATGGTATTTCTTACAGCTTTCTACAGCATGAAATTACCATGGGATTAATCAGCATGTGAGCTACATAAATCCACAAATTTCAGCATGCTCTCCAAGCGACTGATAGATTAGAAAATTAGTTATACTGTGTAGTACTTGAAATATAGATATTGTCAGATCGTACATGCAGGACAGTACATTGTGGTTTAAGAAGTAGGAATCTCAAGGCACATTTGCAACGTTTGGGAATGACTCAGCTTAGTAACGTTGGTGATAACCATTTTAAGACCCCCATGCTTTACATAATGTGAATTAACCGGAGTAGCACAGACCCCATGCACCCCCTTTTTCCACCTACCCCAGGAAATGCCCAATTACCCAGAACCCCCCCCCCCCCCCCCACACACACACACACACACACACTTTGAATTTTACCCATTCAACCACAAAACACCAGACAGTCAATTGGGAATAAACGTGTTGCAGCTTTATTTAATACAATGATAACTTTTCCATACAACCAAGTTACCATCCAACAATAACCATAATAATAGCCATCACTGGATGTGATACCTCACCAGCCATGCTAATTAGCAAGGTGAGATCATCTCTGCCTTCTGCTGCAGTCAGGCCAATAGCAAATTTACAGATCTCACCCAAAGCCGACCTTGCCATATGATTAGCAAAGGCCGGCCAGGGGTTATCCAGGCCGTAAGCATCCGCACCTACCCCCCCAAATAATGCCCAAAGGCTCTGGACCCCAGAAACCTCCAGGATCCTGCCCCCATCCCCCTCCAAAGCTGCGACATCCTGAAGTGGGCCTCTGGACCCATACCCAAGTATAGAGGGAGGGAGGGTGGCAAGCAACAAATAGCAGACCCCAGTTCTAACCAGCAGGCAGTGAGGTGGCTGACGCTTCGGGCAGGAAGGAGTTGATCGGCCCCTCCCTCCCTTCCTGGCAGCCCCTCGATTTTGGGAGGGGAGCCAATGAGTAAACAAGAAGGGAGCCAATGAATCCGAAAGATGCCAGCCCACAGCTCCACACTGTTCCCGAGGACTGCGGAACGCCATGTCCCCCTTCGGCCGCTGAGGTAAGCCGGAGCTGCAAGGCAGGGTCCCCACACTGGGCTATGCACCCGGTTAACAGCAGCTGCCCGGGGACCCTGCCCTGTGGTCTGAAAACAAATTGTACTTATCAAGTTGCAGAGAGTTAGATCATTTGATTTACGGGACAGAGTGATTAGAAACAGGACAGATTTTAAAAAATCAATATTCACTAATGAAACATTCATTATATGGGTCCAGTCTATCTCTTCATCCCAAAATATGCTACCAGAAACCTGTTTAAGTAAGGTTTCATTGTATCATATCTCTGAATTGAGGCTTTTAGTGATTGTGATTTAATTTGTGATCATGTTGCCAAAACTTAAAGGTAGGTGTTTAGAGGGGTATTGCTTTGTAACAGTCAGCTTCCCTATAGTCATAGAATTTGTGAACTTTGATTACACCACTTAGAGGGTATTTTATAGAGATTATGTTAGAAACTTGATCCCTGTGAAAATCGAATAATATTGTATGACACTGTACAGTGATACTGTATTCAGGAATAATGTACATTTTACAGCTACTAATTCTCTATTTCCTGCTTTTGACTTGTGCAAGCAGCAGCCAGAGGTGGGGAAACGCTTTCTCCAACTCCTGCAGAGAGAGGGCACAGAGAATATTTAGAGAAAATTGTATGGAGGGGGAAGTAAACATAGAAACATGATGGCAGAAAAAGACCACATGGCACATCTAGTCTGCCCTTCCATATCACCCACTTTAAGAGTCCCCTTATTTCCTTTAGAGATCCTCTGTGTTTGTTGCATGTTTTTTTGAATTCAGATACTGTCCTCATTTATTTATTTTATTTTAGCTGTATTTATATCCTGCTTTTCACTGGGTCAAAGTGGTCAATTGGGAGATACATTTAACATGAGGGGATATGACACACATATGCTAATACTTACAGGGAACATGGGCAATGGAGAGTTAAGTGGCTTTCCCAAGACCACAAGGAGTGCCTATAGGACTAGAAATCCCAGTCCCTCTGGCCTGAGATTGCTGTCCCCAGGTGGGACTTGAACCCCCGGCCCTCCGGCCTGAAGTACCTTGTCCTAACCACTAGACCACTCCTCCTCATGTTTTACCAACTCCACTGGGAGACTATTCCATGCATCTACCACTCTTTCCGTAAAGAAATATTTCCGCATATCACTCCTGAATCTATCCCCTTTCACCCTCATCCTATGTCCCCTCATAGCAGAGCTTGCTTTCAATCGAAAAAGGCTCTACTCCTGTGCATTTATACCATGAAGGTTTTTAAACGTCTCAATCATATCACCTCTATCCTGCCTTTCCTCTAAGGTGTACATATTAAGGTCCTTAAGTCTGTCCTCATATGCTTTAAAACTAAGACCACTAATCATTTTAGTAGCCACCCTCTGTACAGACTCCATCCTGTTTATATCGTTTTGAAGGTGCAGTCTCCAGAATTGCACACAATACTCCAAATGAGGTCGCACCAAAGACTTATACAGAAGCACTAACACCTCCTTTCTTCTGCTGGCCATTCCTTTCCATATATACCCAAGCATCCTTCTAGCTTTCACCGTTTCCTTTTCTACATGTTTATCTAGATCGGCAATCATGTCCATTCTTCTTCTGTGAACAGAAGTACGTCACCCACTATACTATATCGCTCCCTTGGATTGTCACAGCCCGAATGCATGACCCTACATTTTTTAGCATTACATTTCAGCTGCCAAATTCTAGACCATTCATCAAGAAGAGACAGCAATCGAGTGAGGGGTGCAATGGGTACACAGGGAACATCAAAATATAGGGCAATCTAGGAAAGGATAAAAGAAGGCTGAGACAGAAAGATTTGTGAGCTCTTAGCCTCTACTGCTTTTTTTTAGTCATGGCAGCAAATGCTGAGAACTGGCAACCTACAGTACTTCCCCTCCCCTGCTGGTCTGTAATACATTTCTTGGGCATGGGGAGGGAGGAGGCTGTCTTTAGAGACAACTAGGAAACAGAGATGTCAAATTACTCAATTCCAGGAGGGATACTTTTTGGCTGGTCCTGGTTTTGAACTTGCACCCCAGAGTAATGTGGTATTTGTAATCCCTGATTCTACCCATTGAAATCAGTGCTGCTGGTCCCATAAGCATCAGAATATGGTTATACAAACTCCAGAAATGACACAAAATCTCCCTCTTGGAACTCAGTAACTTGGCAGATCTGCAGAAATCATCAGGTCTTTCTCTTACCCATTACCTATAGCTGCCTGGGAGGGGATAAGCTAGAGCAGGAAGCGAGGGATGTTCTCTGGTGAGTGGACAAAGCTGAAATGGAGTAGGCTTGGTAAATGTGTCAGATAGTATAATGGTAACTGAGAATATGGCACAAGGATTCAGGATATTTGGTCCAAGAATTCAACTAGGAAAACAATTTTAACAAAGTTTCCAGGATACCTTTCCCAAAATGTACAGGGATTGAAACATGGCACAAGAAAGGTCTTTGGAATAAGTCTCAAAAGCAGATGTCAAGAAATTCACAAGACAAAAAAAAAACCTAGGAAGGATTTTCCATGGAGCTCAAAATCAGACAGGAAACCAAAACTACTATTATCAGAAATACAAGTCCCAGTAAAGAATAGGCTGGCTAAAGCCAGCCCCCAGAAGACGTAATAAGAAGTGGAGGAGTGGCCTAGTGGTTGGGGCAAGGTACTTCAGGCCGGAAGGTCGGGAGTTCAAATCCCACTAGAGGACAGCAACCATGAGCCAGAAGGACTGGGGTTTCTATTCCCACAGGTGCTCCTTGTGGTCTTGGGCAAGCCACTTAACCCTCCATAGCCCATGTTCCCTGTAAAATAGTTATCTCCAAGTTATAATGCCCTGTTCAATGTAATTTCAGTTTGTTCAATGTAAACCGCACTGATGCAGAATAGCACAGTATATAAGAGAAAATAAATAAATAATATCTCCTCCTGGAAGACTAGTACCTTACAGTCAAAGGGGAACTGGTTTCAGGCCAGCAATGAAAATTATTAACAAAAACTGTGGAGAAAAGATAGTTTGTTTTATATTATTTGCCTAGAAACCTCTACCTCTTCATTAACAAAATTATTGTGAAATGAAAATTAATAAAAAGAAAATATATATAAATAAAACAAAATTAAAAACCTGGAAATGACACAGGAAACTAAAAACAAGGGGGGGGGGGCTTATTCAGTGGTAGTGGCTAGGCTAAAAATAAAGTGTCTAGTTGCCACCACTTTAATTAAAACCAGATATGCAATGGTGGAACATTTCCAGTTTCCATCACTGAATATCTGGTTTGGCAGGACACCAGCCCCACTATCTGGCTAGCAACAATATGCAGTCATGCACCTGTCCTAAATTTAACTGCTTAAGCTATCCATTTAGTGATTAAATATCACCATTAGGTCCATCCCGGGGGGAAGGATCCAAGATGGCAATAGACTGGTACTCGACAGAGAGCATTTTTCATGCAATGGGTAGGAAGAAGGCCAAGGGCAGCAAAAAGCCCTCATTGCCCTGGCGGCTTCCTCTTCTTTTCCTGTATAA
Organism: Ichthyophis bannanicus; assembly: GCA_033557465.1. Classification (NCBI taxonomy): domain Eukaryota; kingdom Metazoa; phylum Chordata; class Amphibia; order Gymnophiona; family Ichthyophiidae; genus Ichthyophis; species Ichthyophis bannanicus. The sequence goes on from CM066044.1 coordinate 119,036,444, forward strand.
GGTTTCATTGATTCCTTCCTTCATTGGACTCCGCAGCAGCCCAATGATTTGCTGGTGACTCAGAGTTTCATTGACTGCTTTTCTAGGGCAGGACGCCTGTCGAGCAGTTTGGGACCAGACAGTCTGACACCAGTGCAGTGGTCAGCTTCAAAGGTGGTCATACTGGATCCTAGCTCTTCCATGGGACAGATGGCACTGATTGTTATCCATATTGGTGAACTGGGTGCTGTTAGAGGGATGTCTTTGGGTCAGCAGGGAGGAGGTTTTATTCCTCTTCCAGATCATCAGTCCAGCAGAGCTGAGGACCCGATAGAAGAACCAGTTGGCTCCATACCATCAGGAACGGCGTTACAGACACCAGAGATTGAAGTTGAGGAGTGGGAGTATGACCTTCTCCTTGAGTCGACTGGCAGCATTCACATTGGAGGCCAGTTGGATCTCTACAGTTCAACTTGGGGAAATGCTTGCGCCCCAGGTCCAAGCTTTGTCAATGTGGTAGATATCTCAGCCCTGCAGATTTCGGTACTACAGCTTCAGGAAAACATTTGTCATGTAGGTGACTCCTCGGAACTGGTTCATAAAAACCATAGTGGTACAAAGGTTAGAACTGAGCATTTGGAGAACTTTACTCTGTACCAAAATTTGAGACTTACGAATTTCCAAAATCAGCTCTTATTAATTCTAAAGAAATGTTTAGATTGTATATGTTGGAAGTGTTTGGGGTCCTAGTAGAAACCCATCCCCTGATTACTAAGCTGTTTTATATTCCTACAGGTTGAAGGTCATCTGGTTCTAGAAATAATCCTGGAGTACAACAGGCTGATTCTTTAAATGTTTTGACAATTCTTGAAACTTCTGGGGCTGAGATGTATACTCCATCTACTCTCTTGGTTATTTTTACTTTGTCTAGTGACAGAGATTAGTTTCTAAAACTGTTTTTTCGAAAAACAAGGAAACATAAAAATATGACAGAAAAAGATCACATGGCCTATCTAGTCTGTCCTTCCATATCAACAACTACAACAGTCCCCTTTTTTCCTTTTAGAGATCCTCTGTGTTTGTCCCATGATTTTTTGAATTCCGTTACTGTCCTCATCTCTACCACCTCCACTGGGAGACTATTCCACGGATCCAATACTCTTTCCATAAAGAAATATTTCCGCATATCACTCCTGAATCTATCTCCCTTCACCCTCATCCCATGTCCCCTCGTAGCAGAACTTGCTTTCAATGGAAAGAGGTTCTCCCCCTGAACATTTATGCCGCGGAGGTATTTAAACATCTCGATCATATCACCTCTATCCGGCCTTTCCTCTAAGGTGTACATATTAAGATCCTTAAGTCTGTGCTCATATGCTTTATAATGAAGACCACTAACCATTTTAGTAGCCACCCTCTGCACCGACAGCATCCTGTTCACATCCTTTTAAAGGTGCGATCTCCAGAATTGCACACAGAGGCACTATCACCTCCTTTTTTCTGCTGGCCATTCCTCTCCGTACGTACCCAAGCATCCTTCTAGCTTTTGCCGTTTACCTTTTCTACCTCTTTAGCTACTTTAAGATCATCAGACACAAACACGCCCCAGTCCCAGTCTTCCTTAGTGGACAAAAGTACTTCACCCTCTATACTATATTGCTCCCTTGGATTGCTGCAGCCTATATGCATGACCTTGCATTTTTTAACATTAAATCCCAGCTGCCACATTTTAGACCATTCTTCAAGCTTAGCTAGATCCCTCCTCATATTATCTACACCTTCCTGGGTGTCTACTCTATTGCAGATTTTGGTATCATCCACAAAAAGGCAAACCTTACCCGACAGCCCTTCCGCTATATCACTAACGAAGATTTTAAAAAAAATCGGACAAAGGACAGATCTCTGGGGCACACCACTGGTAACATCCTTCTCCTCAGAGTGAGCCCCATTTACCTGTACTCTTTGTCGCCTCCCACCCAACCAATTTCTAACCCAAGCAGTAACTTTAGGGTCTATCCCTAGGGTGCTCAGTTTGTTTAAGTCGCCTGTGAGGAACAGTATCAAAGGCTTTACTGAAATCTAAATACACCACATCTAAGGCTCTCCCTCGATCCAACTCCCTGGTCACCCAGTCAAAGAAATCAATCAGATTTGTCTGACAAGACCTGCTTCTGGTGAATCCATGCTGCCTCGGATCCTGTAATCCGCTGGACTCCAGAAACCTCACTATTTTCTCTTTCAGCAGCGTTTCCAATAATTTACTCACCACTAAAGATAAACTAACCGGCCTGTAGTTTTCAACCACATCTTTACTTCTTCTTTTGTGTAAAGGCACCACATGAGTCTCTCTCCAGTCCTTTGGCACCACTCCTGACTCCAACGAGGCATTGAAAAGGTCTGTCAGTGGAGCTGCTAGAACGTCCCCAAGTTCCTTCAGTATTCTAGGGTGTATCCCATCCGGTCCCATCGCTTTGTCTACTTTAAGTTGAGCTAGTTTCTCATGAACACAGTCTTCTGAAAATTGTTCAAGATGTCCCTCGCTTATGTTCCTGTTTGTGGGTGTTTTCTGAGGTCCTGCTCCTGGTTCTTCATCTGTGAACACAGAACAGAAATATTTGTTAAGCAATTCCACTTTATCCTCATCAGCTTCTACATATTCCTCCCCTTTACCCTTGAGTCTGACAATACCACTTTTGCCCTTCCTCTTCTCACTAACATATCTGAAAAATGTCTTATCCCCCCATTTTATTGCATTGGCTATTTCCTCCTCTTTTTGAATCTTTGCTTTCCTGACTACTTTGCTAGCTTCTCTAAGGGGCATGTTTACTAAAATCCGCAAAATAGCGCGCCGCAAAATAGCGCACGGCAACGCGGCACTGAAACGCGCAGAAACGCGTTTAAACGCCCCGCACACGTGCGTGTCACCCCCGCACAGGTACGCGGCTCACTAACGGGCCCCGTACAAGTGCGGGCCCGCAAATGTCCGATAGAGGCGTGGAACGGCGAAAGGAGGGCGGAGGAAGGCTCCGGAGGGGCGGAGGGACGGGGTCAATGGGTGGAGAGTGGGAGGGGAGAGGCTCCCCGCACAGTATCGGGCCCGAATTTGCATGTAAAAACTACCGCGAGTGAAACACTCGCGGTAGAAAGCATTTAAAGGGAAGAGAAACCATTTCCGTCAGCAATGTACAGGAAAACCGGGGAAACCAGCAAAACGTGAGCAGTGTGATACATGTGCACAGCACAAAAGTGAAAATAAAAATAGAAAATGACCACAACAGAACTATTAAAAATAGTAATTCAGCTGGGGAACAGTTATAGTGATGGGCAAATACAGAAATCACACCCAGCAAAGCTCCAGAAAAAAGAAATGAAGTTTGGAAGGGTCTACTGAGAGGAGACTCTTCCAAAAAACATTTCCACGTTTTGGAGCTTTCCTGGGAGTGTTTGCTATGGTTGCCCATTAATATCACTGTTGCCCAGCATGGTGATATTGTGTCCCACATTTCCCGTGGTCATTTCCGGGGTTTATGTGCACGTTTGTCACCAGACAGGGTGCATATGCCCACAGTAGAATTGCGTAGAGCAGGGTTTGTGACTCCATCCTGCCAGGCTTACTGCCTCCAGGGGCTGCACTGTCTCTGTGGCCAAAGTGTGGTACAGCGGACAGAGTTATTACCTCTAGGACCAGAGGGCAGAGGTTCAAAACCCAGCTGGGGCACCTGCCAGCCCAGTCCCTATATTTTACCCACCACTAAATAAAGATAGCACAGACACCCCTGTATGCATGGGGAAAACACCCATATTTTACCCAACACCGCACACACCCCACAACAATGGGCATTACCTACAGCCAAGTCCCCCAAATGCAGTCCCATACTGCCACATTGCAATCAGGTCAACTGCTTTTTCTGAGAGAAGTTCATGCCAGCATGTTGGCGGACAAGTACATGTGGTGCAGGGGGCAGTGGCTGCTAACCACAGAAGACAGAGGCCTAGCCATGTGCAGGCTGGCACAGTCCACTGCAACAGACAGGTCCTGCCGGATCCACAGTCATGGACAGTCCAGGGAATCCAACCAATCTGTGGCTACACAGTGGTGCAGTGCACACAGACACTGCATACAAGAACAGAAGGTCACAGGTTCAAAGCCCAGCTGGGGCTACTGCCAATCCTGCCCACATATTTTTCCCACAACTAAACAGTGATAGTAAGGACACACCTTTCATGGCGGGGACATATGCAATGGTAAGACATCTATCTTTTACTCCACTGAGCACAGACACCATGAACAGGGGCAGTACCTAGAGCAGAATCACCCAAATGCAGTCCTGGTGGGCCACACACCAGTCAGGTTCCATGCTGACACTCATACAAATGCCTGTGCTGTATATCTATGCACCACCCCCATGGCATGTAGATGTAGCCCATGCATATTCATGAGGGATAGCAGGAAAACCCGAACAGTGTGATGCAAACCTGGACTGGAGTTGGGAATCTGTGCCGTAAAGCAGCAGCCATCAAGGGCAGACACACACCCACACCCACAGGCCCCATTGGCCAATGTCTCCTGGAAAGGCAGAACATTGGACCGTGCATGCAGCACCCAAAACGAGCACTTGCATAACTTACCAATGTCACCCTACACCTGAGGTATACGGTACACAGCTCGGAGACGTTTGCTAGGAGCACAGGCAGGCAGTTATCCATACGTTACGTACATACTGCTAGTTGACCCCATCCAAACAATCTGTTAGGTGTTTGCGGGGCATGCTCCAGGCCTGGCCTCTGACGGTGCTTACCACCCTGGGAGTGACCACCAGCTGTAATGCGTACCATATCCATGCCTTGCCGTGCTCAGGACCGGTTTGGTGGGCAAGGCTACTTACCCCCTCAATCATAGCACCATGATGGCAGAGGTGTGGAAGTGTGTGTCTGTCTATACAGTGGGTGTTGGCTGCAAGCCCCTTCAACAGCCCGCACTGCCAGCACTGTTGCCAGTATTGGCCAGTCAATGTGCATAATGAGGTGCAAGGTACCATGGGTATAGCCAGGGCAGGGTGACGTGGCCAGGATGCATCTGCACTGGGCATAGGGCCCTGGCAGGGACATTGGCTGGGATATTGTAGTGTCCGGCCACCACCTACACAGACAGGGTGGCCAAAGCATGTCCTTCTGGGGGATCACGCTCACCCTGACTGTGCAGTGACCACAGCATGGCTAGGCCCCCCCATAGTGCTGTATAGTAGTTGTCTCATGTGATAGATATGGGTTTCTCTTTGGGGCCCAGTCACTGATCTATCTGCTTGCTGTGTATGCAGACAGCCCAGTTCTGGGTGCATGCATCTCCATTGGGAACATGCACTATGGACTAACCAGCAGACTGTTTGTAGCTGGTAAATGTCTTGCTATAATGGCTTGCAGGGTGCAGTGGCTGTTGGTTTGCTGCAGGTGAATATCTGGTGGTGGAGTGCAGCTTACCATACCCTGGGTTTATGTCTGTCTGCTATTGTGTTATGGCTGTGTATGGAGCTGCCTGCCTGGGGGTGGTGGTGGTGTTCCTCAGCAGGACTGGGGTTGATGTTGCCCTCTACTGCCACCTTTGCAGGGAGGTAGAGTGTGGATCCCTTGATGGGGACCATGTTTGCCACTGGGGGGGGGGGGTGCCTGATGGCAGCAGACAGGGATATCCATGGTGTTTGTGCAGAAACTAGCTATCTTACACATTAACACTGCTTTGGAACGCCCGCTTGGCCTCCATCCGCCATGGCAGGTGTTGTTGACCTGGTCCTGGCCACCTCATTGCACACTCAGGGTGAGCACAGTACCCGCACGATGTAACGGTGTGTGGCTACTCTGTGCCAGTAAAACACCCGGTCAGTGCCCCCTACTAGGCCAAGGTGCTGTGTGGGTGCACCCGGTCACTTCCCCCAACAGGGCCGAGGTGCTGTGGGGGTGCATTCCCCATCTTGTGTCCATCTGCGGACAGCTAATTTGCATGTGCAGTGCATCATGGGTACGGGTGGCCTAACCCTATCCTGTTGACACCAGCAGACTGTCTGTGAGGTGACGTGTAGGCTATCTGCAGCCAGCCAGGGGCCTGCTTACAGCTATGGAGCTGTAGCGCAATGGTTACATCACTGCCTGTGCAGCCAGAGGTCATGGGTTCAAACCCACAGTGGGGCCCTTTGGTAGGGCTGTCCACAGCTTTATTTTTATTTACTGTACATATGTCTATGCCGGCAAGACCACCCTCAGCTTACTATACCCATTAGGTGCCTCTGAGGGTGCTTCATAGGGCGCCCTGTAGGCCACCTCATGGTTGCCATCCCTATAGGGTGCACTATACATTATCCTGTGTCGCAACATACATGCTGCCCTATAGGGGTCATTCAAGGGTGCCTTGGCGAACAGTGCACTGTAACATGTGCCTTATGGGCCGCCGTATGTTAACATGCTGGGAGAGTGCGTTTGCTAGTAGTGATAACAAAATATAATTATACAGCCTCCTACAGCACTCCTCAACATAATACATCCTGCCTCAGCAGGCATTTTTCACTGGGCATTGTGAGGAGTTGAACCCCTGATCCCTGCACCATTGGTCAGTGTTTTAACCATTTTGCTGTGGCTCTGTTCCTGTGCTTATGCATCAGCGCGCCGCCTTGTGCCTATCAGCGCGCCGCCTTCTGCCGCCCAAGGGGACCAGTGCGCCGCCTTCTGCTGCCCAAAAATAACTGTGCGCCGCCTTATGCCGCCCAAAAAGCACTGTGCGCCGCTTTCTGCCGCCCAAAAATAACTGTGCGCCGCCTTATGCCGTTCCAAATTAATTTGCCTCCTAAAACAATGTTAATCATTACAGTTACTGCCTCAGCTGACCTTTGTCGTTGCGCACACTGGGGGATTGAACCCATGGCCCCTGCACCATTGGTCAGTGTCTTCACCGTTGTACCACAGCTCTGTTGTTTTGTATACTCAGCAGCGCGCCACTTTGCCTTTCCACGCGCTAATGTCGACCCCCCGCACATTAGCGCGACGCACACACGTCCGGTTGCTTACTACCGTTTTTTTTCTATTTTCTGCCTGAACCGCCCACTCCTTATATGGCACAGGCACACTAGCACGGCCCCGCACGTTAGGAATGTTTAGTAAACATGCCCCTAAGTTTTTCCAAATATAGATGCCTGTCTTCCTCTCTCTGTGATCTCTTGTATTTCATGAAGGCCTCCCTCTTTTTCTTCACTTTTTCAGCTACCTCTTTCGAAAGCCATAGCGGTCTCCTTTTCCTTTTACCTTTATATACCATTTTAACAAAAAGATCTGTTTTGTTTAAGGGTTTTGATGGTTGAGTGTTTCTGGATCTCTGTCGAGAAACCCAGAGTAGGAGGTGTGAATTCTTCCTTCTCTGTCCAGGGTTTCAGCAATTGGGGTTCAATTGTTCCTTAAGTTCCCATGTAAATGTACTGTTCAGTTACAGTCTGTTTCCCGCACAGATGCTGGCTTTTCTGAGTGTTCGTAGATCTGTTGTTACTGATGGGACTTCCATTGCAGATATATAATAACCTGTCCATCTATATTTCTTTTGATTTTTCTTATAATTCTTATTTTCCCACTTTTCTCTCCCCCTATTGTGGGCTATAGTGGTAATTACCTGTTTGACCATTTTATGGTCTATACCTTATTTTGATATTTTACATTGCTGTTTTTTAATTTATGGTATAGTTCCTTTTTCCTAATGAGTGTATTGTATATTCTTGGTTATTGTAAAAATTCATAAATATATAAAAATAAATAGTTATTAATCAGATAGCAACTGCCACTGCCCCTGATGCACCCACAGTCCACCCCGGATTTATTTGGGCATTTTTTCAGCCATCGGTTAGTGCCACTAAAACATTGTTCTACAGCCAAAATGCTTCCGAAATATATTCAGTCACACTTTACTAAGTCTGGGTCACTGAGAACGAAAATGATGCTTAAAATTGTTTATTGGCTCTAATTTTCAATTTTCAATTTCTCTTCTCCTCTCTTGGTTGCGGGATGCAGGCCTCCGTGGTACTGTTCTTTGCTGGTTTCACTCCTACCTATCTTCTCGTTCTTCCTCCATAGCTTCTGCTATAGCTTCGCACCCTCCTTCGACTACTTTTCCCCTTCCCTGTGGTGTTCCCCAAGGCTCGGTTCTCGCCCCTCTACTGTTCAATCTTTTTCTCACACCACTGGCACTTTGTATTCAACAGACTGGCCTGTCTGCTTTTTATTATGCTGACAACATAATTATCATTCTCCACACTAATCCACTTTCTCCAGACTTCACACCTTTAAATGCCTGTCTTACCCTCGTCTCTAATTGGTTATCCTCAAATTGTCTTCATCTCAATGTCACTAAAACTTCAGCTATCTGGTTCACGTTTGGAAGCCCCTGCCCCTCTCTCGCCCCCAGTCCTTGACCACTCCACAATTCCTATCACTTCTTTTAAATACCTTGGCATTCTCCTTGACTCAAACCTCACTTTCAAAGAACACATATCACACCTGGCTAAGACATCTTATTTTTTTCTTCGGCAAATTCGATCTATCCGCCCCTTTCTATCCCCCTCAGCCCTGACCACCCTCTCATTGGCTACAGTCTTATCACGGCTGGATTATTGCATCTCTGTTTTTGCTGGTATCACCAAAGTCCAACTTCATAGACTACAACTCATACAAAACACTGCAGCTAGACTTATCTGTCACTCCTCCCGCTTTGATCACGTTAGCCCCCTATTGCTTCATCTTCATTGGCTTCCAGTTGACCATCGCATCAAATTTAAGATATTGACTCTAGTTCATCATGCCCTATACACGCATACACCCCAGTATCTTACCGATATTCTCCATTTTACCACTCCCAAACGTAGTCTTCACTCTCTCCACATCAACCGGCTTCATCTTCCCCCACCGTCTCGTGCACATTTACAATCCACCCGCCATTCTGCCTTCTTTTTCTATGGTCCAGCTCTGTGGAATTCTTTACCTACTCCTCTTCATTTGGAAGAAAACTATCTTACCTTCCGGTCACTACTAAAAACCTATCTCTTTGTCTCTGTTTTTAATCTCCCAGCTGCATCCAGCTGACCTGGTTTATACATGTCTGCCCATGTCTTCCCCTCTGTTTTGTCCTTCCTATGTATTCTCTTTCCTCTTTCCTGTCTAGCTATGTATTTCCTTTCTTGCAATGAGGGCTTGTGCCCATCCCTGTAATATTTTGTAAACCACCCTGGTGTAATGAAGGGTGGTATATCAAGTTAAATAAACATAAACATACACTACTGGGTCAGTATATACGTCCTTGACTTCGGAAGTGCTAAGGATATGTAAGTTATAATGGGAAAGGATCTCACTTTAAACCATAAATTACTAAAATATATGCACATCTTCAACTGTATTTGTGATCAATCTATGTTTTTGTTTGGACAGTACTTGATTTTCAGGCAAAATAATGAATGATGCAATTTGAAGGTGCTATTGCAACATATGTGATATGAATTGGATCATGTTATTCCTAGAAGTCAAAGATGATGCAATTCTAACTCAGCTTAATTACATCACTCTGTAGAATCAATTGCACAACATTTCTTTTATCAACTTGACATGTCAGTAGTATATTGGCTGTAGATCAGTCTTCTCAATGTTTGATTTTTTTCCATTCAGCCAAAGTGAGAAGTGCCTTGTAATTGTTTTGAACAATGCAGATCACTTCTTGCATCAGAAGAATGTAGTATAGCCACTTTTATTAATAAAGCCTACCATCTTTACTTTGGAGATTAGGACAAGAACTAGGCCCCACACATATGCTTCAAGGCTTGTGCACAAGTCTTTGCCAGTGGTTGAATAGAAAAAAGGAAATCCATGCCTTTTGCAGTGCCAATGATATGGAGAGAGCCGACAGATCATATCAGTAATTATTATTTCTGCATGGTGCCTCCTGTTGGGAAAGGTTTGTCGAAGAAGAAAGAATGGACTGTGCAGTATCCAAACATTCCATCAGCTTTATGCCCAGTATTCCCATGGAGGTGGACTGCCAGTTCCTGATGCTCCAGAATTATTTTCACGAGTTAGAAGCACACTTCATAAGAGAAGGTGAACTGAATTACCTTGTCAGAGATTTGGAACTACCTAAGCATAAGTCAGAGCTGTTGGCAGAACTCTAGACTGCAGCAGTGCCAGGTGACATTAGGGTTTCCATGTTCTGTGAATGTCAAAAGATCTTGTGACATTCTTCTTCATGGAAGATGATCTTGTAGCCTGCACAAAACATCAGTGGTCTGATGGCAGCCCTCAACATCTTTCATCATCCAGAGTGGAGTGGAGACTGTTCATTGATTCATCGAAGATGAGTCTTAAAGCTATTTTGCTGCATATTGGCAATGTTTTGCCATCAATGCCAGTTGGTCACACAGTCCATATGAAGGAAACCTATGACAATATAAAACAGTCTGACTCTGAGAACTCTCTGAAACTTAATCAATCAAAATGTCTGGCTATCTGGTTCACAGGATCCCTCCCCTGCCCCTCCTCATATCCTGTCTTGGAGGGTGTGCCTCTGCAGCTATAGTACATTCAACCATATGCTACTTAGGCATGACACTTGATTTTAAATTGTCCTTCTCTTGCCAGCTGGACAGTATTGCTAAATCATCTTTCTTGGCCTTGTGCCGCTTCCACGCTATTCAGCCTTTTTTAGACAAACCTGCTGAAACTACCATTCCATGGATACAGTTTTGTCCAGACTGGATTACTGTAAAATTTCATATCTCGGTCAATCCCAACATCAGCTCAAATGTCTCCAGACTCTCCAAAACATGGCTGTACGTATTCTCACCTGAGTCCGCAAGTTTGCCATGCAACTCCACTGCTTATGCAGAATCATTTGCTGCCCATCAGTTTGCACATTCAATTTAAGATGTTGACCCTTGTTCACAAAGCCATTCATGATACAGCCCTGACTACCTATCTTCATTGATCACTTTGTTTGCCCCAGCCAGGACACTCCGCTCTTTCCATGGTTTTAGGTTCTACCTTCCCTCCCCAGCCACGTTCAAGTATGAAAGTGCTCGAAAGGCTGTTTTCATTGTCGCAGCCCCCAAACTCTGGAACAGTCTGCCTCGTTCATATTGAGCACAATTTCAAATGCTTTAAGAAAGCACTTAAAATAGTCTTTTTTGAGATTGCCTTTGGTCTTATGCCTTCATCCTCATAGGAGTTGCTTTTGGATGTAGGAATGTAACAGTACCCTACACCCCTCTACTATCTGTACTATGTTATTAGGTTACTTCTCTTTACTTTTCCTGTCTTAAGTAAATGGAGTTCCTTTTTTAACTTTTACTTTTTTTAGGGGCTTGTTTACAAAGCCGCGGTAGCGGTTCACGATCGTTATTGGAGCCGCGGCCCCATTGAAATCAATGGGGCTGTGGCTCTGATAATGATCGGAAACTGCTACCGTGGCTTTGTAAACAAGCCCCTTAGTGTTTTGTAAACTGCATAGCTTGTTTACAGTTTTTGCAGTACATCAAATAAAGACAACCATAATCATAACCATGCATAAACTGACCAACACCAGTGGCGGCTTTGTGGTGATTTGGAAGTCGTTGCTCTGTCTACAGACTAAATAGACAAAGTACTATTTTCTCTGTGAATGGAATAGTCATGCAAAAGATTCCCACTACATTTGATTTCTGTACAGTCCATTGGGTGAAGTCCACATGTACAGTCGGCACTTGTGTTGATGGAAGAAGGTGTTTGAGATGGTCATTGGTCTTGCAGAATTCTATCATTCTTTCTCCAGCTTTGTTTCTGTTACAAAATCTGTATTTTCCAACCACTTTGCCTTCTTATTTGTTGCCAACTTTTGCATTCCAGTCACCCATGACTATCAGGATATCCTGTTTGCATGGTTTGTCAGTTTCAACTTATACTTGTTCATAGAACTCATCAATTTCTTTCTCTTCTGCAGCTGCTGTTGGGGCATATACCTAAATTATAGTTGCGCTGATGGGCTTTCCTCGTAGACGAATAGAAATTAAGCGTTCGCTGACTGCATTGTATTTCATTACAGTTCTTGCAAGTTTCTTCTTAATTATAAATGCAACACCATTTCTTCTTTATCGTTCTTTTCCAGCATAGTAGACCATATGATCAGCAGATGCAAAGCGCCCAAAGCCAGTCCATTTCATTTCACTGACACCCAGCAGATTGAGTTGTACATGTTTCATTTCATTCTTGACCACCTCCAACTTCCCTTGATTCATGTTTCACATATTCTATGTCCCAATGTGTAAGACATCTTTGCAACTTCTGACTCTTTTCTTTGCGCAGCTATATCAGCAGATCCAACCACATCATAAATGTTGGCTTTACTCTGAGAAGTCTTCAGCTCATCACAGGTAGTCATTTGAATGCCTTCCAACCTGGGGGTCTCAGCTTCCAGCACTATAGTGCAATTTGTTTTGTGACTATCCATTTAGGTTTTGTGGCAAGATACAGAAGTGGATTTGACAAGCCTTTCTTCCACACAGTTAATGCCAGCGTTGCATTTGTCACAGAAATATGATCCTCCACTTACACCACCATCCCATTCTGCTGCTGCCCAGATGAGTGTTTTTTCTTAGACAGGTCTCAGCTGAAGTGACAGACAATCTTGGGAGACTCTTCCAGTAGCTAAGCTACTGCTTTCAGTATCACTGATGCACACAAGCCCTCACAGCATGACAAGCTGCAAATCAAGTGACGGACTTGGAGGTATAAAAGGACTTTAAGCCAGTACTAATTATTAACTTTCATCTTTAGGTATTCTTGGATTTGTACATCTGGGTGCTAGTAAAAGGAGGCGAAACCTCATTAGTTTAGTAATGGAAGTTAAGAAAAAAATAAGATTGCATTAAGATTTCCTTGATGACTCTGAGTGGGTTGAAATCTCTATGGCCACTGGTGTTAGTGCACACTAAATTGATTTAAAGTACATGTGGAGCGTGATACCAGTAGGGGCACATCTGGGCTGTCTGGACAGCCCCGAGCAGGACAGAGCCTTTAGGAACAGATTCTGTTCTATGGGAGACAGACGTTCCTGTGGGTGCAGGATCAGGCCATGAGACGGACCTGCGTGCTCCTGCATCCCTGCAGGGATGTCCACCCACATGCCAGTGTGCCCGCAGTGACACTGACCCCCTGTTACCCTGCCGACTGACCATGGGCTGGGCAGCTGGGGCCTGGATCAGGTGGCAGGGACTTACCAGCTTACGATCCCAGCCCTGTGTGTGGTTCCTGGGTCTGATCGCCTTCCTCTTCACTGCTTATTCTACCTCTGTGGTGGAATAAGTGGCATGTCCAATCATCCCGCAGGATGTACAGGGCCATGACCTGGATTAGCCCTGTATGTCCTGCCATCTCAACTTGCCTCTGCTCCGCCCACACTCCGCTCCCTCCCGCCCCCTGCCGGCTCGCCCCATACTGCTGCTCTGGCCATGCAGGGAGAGTCTGCTGTCCCATAAATACACCGTTCAACTTTACCATCATCTGCAGTATCTCCTGAAAAGGAAGTTTCACTCCATTCTGGCCTCCCCAAGCCAACGAACCACCAAGCACTTTGGTATGCACCTGCCCTATATTGGCGGTAGTAGGTGATAAACTCTGAAGCTGAGCAGAGGGTGACCACATATCCAGGCTGAGTGGTTTTCAATCTAGGTGATCCCACTCATCTGCCTGTTTTCAGCAGGAGCTCAACTGGAGCATGCTCACAGGACCATCCCTCTAGGACAAGGATCTCAAACTCCAGTCCTGGAGGGCCACAAAACGGTCAGATGTTCAGGATATCCCTAATGAATAAGCATTAGACAAAAAAAGAACAGTCACACTGAGAGTCACACAATCGTATTATACAAAACACTCCCAGATTAAGAAAAGCTCTTTAGAACCAATCACTATTAAGAAATATACTTATCAAGCTGAGACAATTCAAATAGACAAGTAAATATTCAAGCTCCATTCAATCACTAATATTATGGGTCTGATACTGAGCAAGATGTCCCTGTCTAAGCAATAACCACAACCCATTAATATATTGTAAATAGTTTTACTATAATAGTTTGATGTTGAACAAATGTTAAATTATATGCTTCTTGTAATGTGCACTTTATAGTTCAAGCATTATTGTTACTGCACTGAGTTCTCTGGAAACCATCTTGACTTGTACAAAGACAGTACAGTCAAACCTCGGTTTTCATGATTAATCCGTTCAAAAAAGTCTGACTAAAACCGAAACGGACTAAAACCGAAGCAAGATTTCCCATAAGAAATAATGTAAATTCAATTAATCCGTTCCAGACACCCAAAAATATTGACAAAAAATACATTTTATAGAGAATAACTATATTTTTACATACAGAAAACAATGAGAAATACATATAAATGACTAATGAAATGGATAAATGAGCATGTAACATCACTTTTACCTTTATTGAAGACTTTTGTTGGCATATGGGACGCACTCCAGCCAGCTCCAGCTGCTCTCCCCTCCGGGGATCGAGCAATCACCACCAGCAGCGGAGGTGGGAACAGCCATCTTGGCCGGCTGCCCAATTGGGGCTCCAGCCTGCCTTGTAAAAGAGAAGCGCCATCGGGCGCTGGGAGAGGGACACACTCCAGCCAGCTCCAGCTGCTCTCCCCTCCGGGGATCGAGCAATCACCACCAGAAGCGGAGGCGGGAACAGCCATCTTGGCCGTCTGCACAATCGGGGCTCCAGCCTGCCTTGTAAAAGAGAAGCGCCAATAAATATGGAAGACAGTCAATCAGCAAGAAAATCAAAATAAAGAATATCCCACTTCTGGCCACAAGATGGTTCTCCATTTTCAACTGTACGAAACCCGAGTCAACGTACGAAAACCGGAACAAAATCTTGATGAAAAAAGTCAACGAAAACCGAATCGTACGAAAACCAGGGCATACGAAAACCGAGGTTTGACTGTATAAAAAAGATGTTAAATAAAATAAATAACATAAGCTCTTCAATTAGGGAGAGAAATGCCTTGGGACAATACCTCATCCGCTGTGTATTTAGACATGTTTAATTTTATGGGAAACAGAATCGAGCTGTGACTAAGTTGCACAGGCAGACCTAATGAGTTACATTGTGGCATCAGTGTGGAACAATGTTCACCATTCAGATAAGCAAACGGTTGTGGGTGCTGTGGGAGTAAATGTTTTGATATCCTGCTTCCCCTGGTTGTTTGATTTGTAGGTTCTTCGTTTCATCAGATATTTGGTAGTTCCTGCTTGAGCTCTGTTATTATTGTACTATATTATGCTATACTAAATTGCACTTTATGAAATTTTCATCCTAATACTGAATATTTATTCTATATTGTGTAAGCATTGGGTATTGTTTAGGGACCCTTTTAAATACCCAATGGTCAATAGGTGTATATAAATTTGTGTTATTTGGAGATTTATAAAAATGTATTCAATGGGGAGTTTTTTCACAGCCTATGATGTTGAGCTCTCTATTTCCGTATGGTCAATTGTTGCCGCATAATGGATGAAACCTTGTCCTGAGGCATTTTTCTCTATAATTGTAGAGTTTGAATGTTTGCTTGTCTATGTGAATTGTCTCAGCTTGATTTGTATATTTCTTAATAGTGATTGGTTCTAAAGAGCTTTTCTTAATCTGGAAGTGTTAATGAATATGCATGCGATAAATGTGAATACAATGGGGGCAGTGTATGCAAATATATCTCATGCATATTCTTTAGGGCTTTAAACCTGACTGGTTTGCAGCCCTTCAGAACTGGACTTGGAGACCCCTGTCCTAGGAGTTCTTGACGCTTTATGAAAGCATCAATTGGGCTCTCCACAGGAATAACTGGGTACTCCAGAAGATAGACCCTAGTCTTGCCTTTATGTTGCATCACTAAAAATTAAAAATAAACTCAAAGGTAATGGACTGCTGCGATTACTGACTTCAAAGAGGCACCATCTTGGATTTCTGCCAGCAAGCATCACCTGAATGAACCTTTTTAAGGAAATGAGAAGCAGTTTTCACTTTTAAAAAATGTGTTGAATATATACTAAAGTGAAATTCACATGGTTCCACTTTATATCGTTTGCACATCTCCAATCATCAGACCATCACATTTGTTATCTGATGGGGTCGTATTCTGGACAGAATGAACAGATAGATGATGAAATGCTAACAGAAAGAGGATTTTAAAAAATTGTAAGAGGACTTTGAAAAACTGGGCATCTAAATGACAGATAACATTTAGGGGTATGTTTACTAAACTGCGGTAATGTCACCTGTGTTAGGTTCCGCCGTAAAGGTACAGATGCCCATATAAAGGAGTGGGTGGTGCATCATTACAGCAAGCCGTATCAGCTAACGCATGTTCCAAGGCACCTTGGACCAATGCGTGTTACAAGATGTCTTGTTGGGTGCCTTGTTGGGTGCCTTGTAAGGTGTCTTGTAAGGTGCCTTGTAAGGCGCCCTATAGGGCTCCTTAGGCTAAGCGCTGTATTAGGCACCCCTGGACAAGGCACCATAGAAGGCACCCTGGGCTATGGAACCATAGGTTAAGGTGGCCTAACAAGGTTATGGTGCCCTAGGTTAGTGTGCCCTAAAGGCTGCAAGGTACTTCAGGATGACATGCATGACCTGTGAGGCACAGAGACAGATGTAGCCCTAACATTAGATAGAGCACTGAGGAAAGGCACTGAACAGGCGAGTGAAAGAGGGAGAGCTGGGAGCCGCTGGGCCTGCCATATCTGCGTGCATCCCATGTGGCTGCCAGTACTGTTGACAAACATGGTGGGGGCAACTGTACCACAGCACAGGGTATTGGCAATGTAAAGTACTGGAAAGAAAGTTGGTGGTAGACGATGGGAATATGTGTCCCCCAGTGGAGGCGAAGGTGGCAGGATAGTTACACTGATGGGTGGACAGAGGAGTGGTGGTGCCATGCAGATTAGGCACAGGCGAGGCAAGCACGAAGAGGCACAATGCAGGAAAGGGTAGTAGTGCAGGACATGGGGTGGCAGCCTGCACAGGCAGACAGGACTCTACACAGCCGATAGATGCAGATAGACGGACCGAAGGAATGTTGGCAATTGTGGCAAGGGTATTATGGGCTGGCAGCACAGATCTGCAAAAATATGACTATTACAGGCATGCAAACTATTTGAATAGGACAGGCATGAAAGGAGGGAACCATGAGGAATTGAACCCATGAACACTGCCAAGAATGGCATTGTACTAACCAGTAGGCTATACCTCCATGGTGTATCTCACAGTAATGGCTGGGTACAGAAGGACTGCAGGTCACCGCACAAATGTTCTGCTCTGAGTGCCAGGATAGGGTAACTCCACCAGTACCCATGATGCAATGCACATGCTGAATAGTTATCTACAGCTGATCACCAAATGGAGTCTGCACCTCTCGGGTACCTCAGCTTGGAAAGACAAACTGACAGTGTGTGATACTGGCACAGTCTAGCTACAGACCATGCCAGTGTGCAGGTTCTGTGTACACCCTGAGGGATAGGATGGGTGCCCAGCACTAGGTGCGCAGTACATGTGGTGCTAGAGATAGGTCTTTCTGTACATCCCCATCAATACCAGTGTGTGACAGGTATTCCTTGCAGTGCATCCAAAGGTAATTTGGTGTCCATCTGTATCCTGCAGTCACATGTGGCCCTCTGGGACTGGACACCACCCAGATTAGTGTGTACCCTGTGTTAGGGTCCGGCTGACATGGGCACCTGTTATCAGGGCAGAGGGGTTTCTAGATTTGCATGAGGTTTGTGTAGCAGTGCCTCTACAGGTCAAAGTGGTATCCTCTATAAACCTCAAAGGGCCCACAATCACTCTTTTTATAGGTAATGAATAGGTGTCTGAGCCCCAGTGAACCAACCTCTATCCTTCTGGTGTAAGACAGCCCTCCAGGGTTGGTGGGCCAGAGCCATACCTGTGATTGTGGCAGTGGCAGACCAGCAGTAATGCTGGTATTAGGGCTGGAAAACCCCAACTGCCTCACATTACTGTCTGTCAGTCACCAGCAGACAGCACAGTCAGACTGCATCTGCAGTACCTTATAGGTGTTCCAACCACACACAGTCTAACTGCAGACAGTCCACTAGCCAATCCATTGTGCATGCTCACAGAAGAACTATACACAACAAGCAGGTATCACAGTGATTAGGGCCCCAGCACTAGGAACACAAAAGTATCACTGGAGGCAGATAGTGTAGAGCAGGGGTCTCAAACACGCGGCCCGCGGGCCGCATGCGGCCCGCGAGACAACTTTGTGCGGCCCGCGACGGCGGAAAACAAAAAATCCCCCAAAACCCTGGCTTCTGCTGCTGCCGTTGCCGCCGTGGCAGCAGCAGAATCAATTGTTAAATTAAAAAAAAAACCTGACTTCTGCTGCTCAAGCAGCTGTCCTGCGGCCCCTTTCCCTCTGCCCGGAGATCCGACTCTGCTCTCAGCGGCGTGCTTTTCAAGCCGCGAAGAGAGTATTCCCCTCTCGCGCGGCTTGAAAAACCGCGCGAGAGGGGAATACTCTCGTCGCGGCTTGAAAAGCACGCCGCTGAGAGCAGAGTCGGATCTCCGGCAGAGGGAAAGGGGCCGCAGGACAGCTGCTTGAGCAGCAGAAGTCAGTTTTTTTTAAATTTAACAATTGATTCTGCTGCTGCCACGGCGGCAACGGCAGCAGCAGAAGCCAGGGTTTTGGGGTTTTTTTTTGTTGGCCGGTAATGAGCTATGGAGGGGCTGACTGAACTGGAAGTGGGCTATTGGCAGAGGGTGAGGGGGGGGGTTATGACTTGTAATGGGCTGGGGGGGGGGTTATAACTGGTAATGGGCTATGGTGGGGGCTAGGACTGGAATGGGCAGATGGGGTTAGGACTGGTAGTGGGCTATTGGCAGGGGGGGTTATGACTGGTAATGGGCTGGGGGGGGTTATAACTAGTAATGGGCTATGGTGGGGGCTAGGAATGGAAATGGGCAGATGGTTAGGACTGGAAGTGGGCTATTGGCAAGGGGGGGGTTATGACTGTAATGGGCTATGGTGGGGGCTAGGACTGAAAATGGGGTGATGGGGGATATGACTGCAAGTGGGCTATGGGGGGTCTAGGACTGGTAATGGGCTGGGGGGGTTTGCTAGGACTGGAAATGGGCTGAGTGGTAGGGGGCTTGAACTGCAAATGGCTGATGGGAGGGGGGCTTGGAATGGAAATGGGCTGTGAGGGGAGGGAGCTAGGATTGGAAATGGGCTGATTGGGGGCTAGGATTGGAAATGGGCTGATGGTGAGGCTAGGATAGGACTGGAAATGGACTGATGCAGGGACTAGAAAGGAGCAGATGCTGGGTGGGGCTGGAACTAGAGCTGATGTTGGGGGAGGATTAGAATGGGATGGAGCTGGGAAAGTGAAATGGAGAGGGGAAAAATATTTTGTCTGGAAGAGAAGACAAATCTACAATTGGCCAGGTATTGGGAGAGTAAGTGGGGATTGAGGATGGAGGGGTAAAATTTGAGTGGATGAAATAGGAATGAGGAAAGAGCAAAAGGAAAAGATTAGTATGTTAAAGCAGATGTAGAGAGAGAGAATGAAAAAACTAGAAGAGAGAAGAAAGGACAAATGGACAGCAGACGATGGAGATAGCAGAAGACACGAAGAACCAGAAGTGGCTGGAGCAATTGCAACTGAAAAAAAATGCACAAAAGGTAGAAAAATATCTCTTTATTTTGAATTTATTAACTGGAATATGGTCAGCTCTGGGAAATGTGCATCATTAATGTCTGTGCTTTTGGTACAAGAAATTATTTTATAGTTTTATTTCTACAGTGCTGAGGTAGTCTGTGTAATTCCTATTTGACATTGCTACTTGTTCTCTTTTCCCAGTAGGTCATGTATTGTTCTCTGAAATGTATTGATTTAATATTTGCAGTGTTGCCTTTTGATAGGTAGGGTCTGGTGCTTTGTGAGTCCTGGTAGTGCTGTTATGATACGGGGGGTTTGCTATGGGTTCCAAATGGGCAGTGTTAGTAGTAGTTCCTAATGTGCCTGGCGGTTGGCACTGGATTATAGTAAGATAGAAATTTTCTAGTCTTTCTTTATCCATGCACTCATTATGCAACATTATGCAAATATTTATGCAAATGAGGCCCCTTATGCAAATGAGGCCCGTGTCTTATGCGGCCCCCGGGTTACTTTACAAGTCCTCATTCGGCCCTCAAAGCAATTTGAGTTTGAGACCCCTGGTGTAGAGTGCTATTATGGGAACCTAGACATGCCATGGTCACTGCTCGGTCAGAGTGAGTGCCCTCCCAGCATGCCATGCTGTGGCCACCCTGTCCATGCAGGCAGTGGTCAGGCACTACAGTGTCCCAGCCATTCCCCCACACCCTGTGAAGATGCATCCTGGCCAATCCGCCCTGTCCAGGCCATACCCACAATACCTTGCTCCTCATTATGCACATATTCAGGCTAATGCTGGTAGCAGTGAGACATTGTGGGCCCAGTGAGGTGTGGGCAGCCACAGAACAATGGATAGACATACACACACACACTCCTATTGCAGCATTGTGCACAGATAGGGGTGGTTGGCAACCCTGCCCGCCACACTGGTCCTGATCACAGTGCCAACATTGATAAACTGTGCAGGAGGTAGTAGTAGTGCTCTGGTGATAACTGCAGCTCAGTGCTTGGTCTAACAATCTGACTGTCCATGCAGCTTTGGATTGTGGAGCCTGTGGGAGTGGGTGTTTGTACCCTTGTTCGCCGCTGCTTTGGGCTTTGCACATGCTGCTGTTGTATCTGCATTGTAGGGTAAAATATAGGGACATGCTCTGCAGGAACCACAGCTGGGACTGGAACTGGAACCTGTGACCCTCTGTTTCTGGACACACTGGCTGGGTGTACTGCACCACACTGTTGCCACAGATGCATGGGAGTCCCTGGAGCTACCTGTACGTTTCCTCAGCCAGACCTTTTATGTTACACTGCACACTACGTACTGGTACAGGGCATGACCTAGGTCCATTGCAGGCAGGTGCCACTGCTCCCTCCAGCACAGGCACACACCCCCGCCATGCTGACATGGCCATTTGCTGTTGGTGCTGGTAGTGCACAGTCCCAAGCCATCCACTGTGTGGGTAGGTGGTCACTAGGGAGCGGGGTCCGGGGCGGGGGGCATGCATGAGCAATAGTATGTCCCTTCCGCTTGGGGGAGGGTTGGCTGGGGGGGATGTCAGGTAATTCCCCTGGCAACTGTTGGCTCGGGTGGACCAGGTAGATGTAGGTGGATTGTGTTTGGCCTTTGTCAGCTGCTGTCTTGCTGATTTCTGGTTTCTATGTTCATAGGTGCCCGACTAGTCACCCTGTACCCCAGCTGACCCTGCTACATGTCCCACCTGCAGCCCCCTATGCCCCATTTGCACCATCGCCATAGTGGCCTTTCATACTTGGGCACTATGCTGTTGCTGCAAATGGAGCACTACTATCACTTTCCTTGGGCTCCCTGCCTATGCTGTAGATTGCTGACACTGAAATGGTTTCTCTCTCCTGCAAATGTGCATCTAACGTCAGGTTTTCATTTGCGGTACTTTTCAGCCCTTCAGTTCCCCACATT
This sequence comes from Ichthyophis bannanicus, assembly GCA_033557465.1. Taxonomy (NCBI): domain Eukaryota; kingdom Metazoa; phylum Chordata; class Amphibia; order Gymnophiona; family Ichthyophiidae; genus Ichthyophis; species Ichthyophis bannanicus. The sequence goes on from CM066044.1 coordinate 119,058,073, forward strand.
GATGTAAATGGGGCCTCTCCCCGCCCATTGACCCCTTCTCTCCACCCTCTGCAGTGTTTACCGCGGCCGGGAACGCTAATGCTCGTTAATTAACGTTAACGTGTGTTAACGTTACATAGCGTGTGTTAACATTACCTAACGAGCGTTAACGTAGCCGCTGCTACATTACCGCAGTTTAATAAACATACCCCTTAATGTGGACAAATGCAAAGTTATGCACTTAGGGAAGAACAATACAAACTATGGTTACATGATGCAAGTTTCCACATTAGGAATCTAAAGCCAGGAAAAAGATCTGGGCATCATTGTGAATGCTGGGAATCATAAAGAAAGGAATGGAGACTAAAACAAAGGATATTATAATGCAATTCTGGTCACCATATCTTAAAAAAGATATTGCAGAATTAGAAAAGGTATAGGGAAGAGCACCAAAAATGGTTAAGGGGATGGAAGGATATCCCTTCAAGGAAAGACTTAAATGGTTAGAGCTCTTCAACATAGAAAAGAGAAGGGAGTGGAGGAGTGGCCTAGTGGTTGGGGCAAGGTACTTCAGGCTGGAAGGTCAGGGGTTCAAATCCCACTAGAGGACAGCAACCTTGGGCCGGAAGGACTGGGGTTTCTAGTCCCACAGGTGCTCCTTGTGGTCTTGGGCAAGCCACTTAACCCTCCATAGCCCATGTTCCCTGTAAAATAGTTATCTCCAAGTTATAATGCCCTGTTCAATGTAATTTCAGTTTGTTCAATGTAAACCGCACTGATGCAGAATAGCATGGTATATAAGAGAATGTAAATAAAAATAAATAAAAAAAGAGAAGACTGAGGGGAGATACAGTATGATAGAGGTCTGTAAAATAATGAGTGGAGTGGAACAAGTAAACATTGATCAGTTATTTACTCCAGGAACTATAGTAGAAAGACTAGGGGACATGCAATGAAGCTACAATGTAGCACATTTAAGACTAATCAGAGAAAATATTTTTTCTTGCAACATATAATCAAACTCTGGAATTCATTACCGGAGGATGTAGTATTTATTTATTTAGCAAGTTTTTTATACCACTATTTCTACAAGTCAAAGCAGTTTACATTAAACTTTTACATGGAAAAGTAAGGTTACAAGTAACTTCGTATATGCATAATTACAGAGAATAACGTAGGCTATAAGTATTGTAACAAAACAACTTAGGATAGAAGTATTATAACAAAATGAACAAGGAACCAAACTTTAAATAAATTGGACAGATAGGCTGTATAGAATGTTAAACAAACATGAATTTAACAAAAAGTGGGGAGACCAGTATGGGTGTGTTGGGTCTTCATAGCTGGAATGCTGATCTCTAAGGGTTATGTTTGATCAGGAGAATTTGATCCAAAGTTTTCTAGGAACAGATAGGTCTTTATTTTTCATTGAAACGTGGCAGTATCATTAATAAGCCACATGTGGTTGGGGATAGAGTTCCAGATAAAGTGTGTGAAAAGTAAAAGTTGTTAGTATAGCTGAGTTTAGAAGAGGTTTGGACAAGTTCCTGGAGGAAAAGTCCATAAACCATTATTAAAGAGGACCAACAAAATCCACTGCTTACCCATGGAACATACAATGGAATCTGTATACTTTTTGGGAACCTGCCAGGTATTTGGAGATGGATTAGCCACTGTTGGAATCAGGATACCGGGCTTGATGAACCCTTGGTCTCACCCATTATGGTACATCTTATGTTCTTATGATGATGTCAGGAGTAAGAAGAGCACTATCTTGAATGAATTAATCAGTTGCTTATGGTGAAAGGTACAGTATGAGAGAGTGTTCCTTTGTTGGAAAATTAAACAGCTATAACTCAAGACAAGGAACATTAATGGAACTAAAACATGGTGGGAGGAGGGGAGGGGACAGTCCTGCTAATCAGTTAAACCATGCTCAGTGGAATACTTAGTGGCACTAAACCATTTAGTGGTACTGAATACTATATCCCCTGCTACCCAGTTTGTATGGCCTGACCCTAACAACTTAGTGTCGGGGCCTTCCGTGGGCAGCACTGGGGGTTATCCGATCAGTGGCATTATTGAACCATTGGCCAGTTAATCCAAAAAAAAGGGCTGGCCTAACTTTAGATGGTTAGCTATCTGGCCAGTGGCTGAATATCACCACTGACCAGATAGGAAATCTTCTATCTGGGCAAAAGGGATATTCACTGCCAGTGGCCAGCTATGGCCCCAGCATTGAATCCAGGTCAGTTGCTTTAAGTGTGCTAGACAGTGTACAGGTTTTTTCACTGCTTTGGAAAAGCATTGAACAGTACAGTACAACTTTGAAAAGGAATTTCCCTTTATAGAAAGAAAATATGATTGCAGATAAAGATTGCTAAACCCAGCTAGTCAACAATATCACCGTGCTTCCTTTCCTCTATACACTAGAAAGCTCCTGGCACTTGCTTCCTAAATTTTGCTGTTTTGCTACTTCCACAGGGAAGTTCTTAAATGCATCTGCTGTACTTTCTATGAAAATGGAGTTTTAGATCTAATTTTATCTGCTTCTCTTACAATTGCAGTACTCTGTAATCTCAGAATTCGTAGAATGCTGTATCTCCGCACCTTACTTGACAGAAGCCATTTTTCTATGGAAGTTTTCTATTGTGTTGCAGAATTCCAAAAGTAAACTCACAAACATAGCATTTTTATATAAATACAATTACGGGATTTTTAGAATTTAACTGTGTTCCTGATTGTTCCAAACGCAGACACATATTGCTAGGCTGCTTTATATAGAGTTTAAGTAAGCTATTTACAAAACAGCTGTTAATGCAGCAGTTAAAGATGCTTATAATTAACACAGGAGCAGTGGTGGAACGAGGGTTTCTGCCGTCCTAGGCAGACTCTCTGTGCCGCTGTTCCCCCAAAGACTGCACCTCCGTCCAGTCTGCCATGCTGCCCCCACTTTGCGCTGAAACGGCAGCAGCTGAACTGCCGCTTCAGCACTGCATTGGGCCTTAAAGTGCCCTCACGCATGCGTTCTCATGGCCTGCCGCTCCTGCCCCCCTCTGATGCAACTTTCTTGGAACGTGAACAGGAGCAGCAGACTGGAACTGCTCGCATGGGCACGGTGATGAAGCAGCAGTTCAGCTGCCACTTTCCAGGGAGTTGGGTTAGCGATGCCGCCCACCAGGGTCTGCTGTCCTAGACAACTGCCTAGTTTGCCTAGTGGACGGGCTGGCCCTGCACAGGAACCATGTGGCATCTTTGCAGTTAATGCCTGCTAATTTCTGCATTAACAATTAAAATAGAATACAGCCAAGAATGGGTGGAGACTGGATAGGGAATGGGCAGGGACTGCACTTTATAATCAAGAAAGTAGTTACTGGTTGTTAGGGGGGGGGGGGTTGCACTATCTGAAGCATAAACAGTTGACATCAGATAGGTGTTGCTAACTGAATTGTGTTATTTGACAAACAAGAAACTGTGCATTAATGTACTGTATGTGAAGGTGCTGGGGTTCCTCGCAGTTAACGCAGTGGTTTTGCACTTACCAAGCAATCATGTTAGATCCTGCTAAAATGGTAAATGTAAATCCTTACCACACTTCAGTAAACAGGCCCCAAGGTGTGCCACTGATTAATAAAAATTCTTCTCTGTATATTTTGCCTTAAATATGTTTTATTTGGAATACATTGCAAACCATGAATCTCCTTGGGGGGCAATAATGAGTTTGCCTGAGGGAAATGTTAGTCCATGGGTTTGCTGGAATAATAAAAGCAAAACTACAGAGATGTTTCTTTTTTTTATTGTTTAATGACAAATTGCCTGCAGTCAATTGTGCCTCCTTTTTCCTATGGCTACGTTTTGGGTTTTTTTTTGGCAAAACAAGGCATGTAATACGAGTTAACATGAATTAATTTGAGGGTAATTTTATAAGAGATCACTAGACTGAGACATCAAGCAAGAACCTATTTTATCAAAACACATAGGTACCTATGTATCTTTCCAAAACTGGCCCTGAAAAGCTGCAGAAATAATGGAGTTGCATACATTTCCCCCTGCTCGAGAGCAGACATAGAGGTATGTGGCTGAAGTTATAACCAATGCATGCAATTCATGACTCCGCTTGTGCCCCAACCAAATTACTTGTATATCCACAAGAATGCCTATAAATGGATTGCATAAAAGTATATGTCATCATGCATAATTATACAAGGCATTTTATGCATGTAAAAAAGCTTTATCAAATGACACCATTGTTGTTAAATGGATGTCATTCAAAATTATGGGTCTTGTACTAGCGTGTTAAATCTCATTGTCATGTGTTGTTCACATGTTATTCATGTGAATTCACATGTTATTGATATATGAATGAATATAAGTTATCCAGTAAACATGTTAGTAAATTGAACCTTACGTGTGTTGCTCCAAACTCAGCCCTCAGAATGCCACGTCAGTCTATAGGTAAAAGTACACACTTTGTTGAACAATAGGAGCACTTTTGCCCACTGACCAGTTGTTCAGAACTCCAATTTCCACAGGTGAAATGCTATTTTACTCACATTTAGAGTTTTCATGATCGCCTTCTTTATGATTCTAATATATAAGATAATGAAGAATTATGTTTAATCTATTTTACAGTATGTCATAACAATAAACATGTTCATTTAAAATGAAAAAAAAAGTGTACTTATATTTCTTTTAGTTTTATTGTCCCGTCTTAAAATTGAGATATAGAGTAGCGCTCAAGAAAGCCATTAAAGGCAATTCTAATTCCATGGGCGTACAAGCAACACATTCACCCCACTATAAAAATGCTGGCTTGATTAAAAACAGCGATTTCTACAAAGAAACGACTAATTACGCTGATGGCACACTAACAGAATATGTAACTTGAGGAGAGATGCAACAATAAATCAAGTAAAGTAATTATATAAATTGAAGCATCTTGTCGAAAAGTGGGATAACAGGTTGTCTTAAAAGTGTTATTTATTTCAGACCAATCTAATATTGTAAGAGCAAACATTAAGGCAGGTGAAGAGCACCAAAATATTAATTATACAGTTTCATCTTTTGGTTTATAATAAATGTTCACTTATTGCTTTTCTTAATGGGATTGATGAAATAAGTTATAGGCTCATACACTGCATCATTCAGAAGAATTGGTAGTTCCAGGTGGTCTAGCTGACACTAAGAAATACTGTACAGCAAAGCCTGAGCATATTTTCTGTACAAACGTGCTTTATCAAATCTGTGGCATGGTTTAGAACCAACCAAGTTTCTTATTGCTGTAAAGCTGAAATGTCTTAAATCATTTTTCAATAAGTACTTGTCATTAATACAGGAGCAAAAATTGGAAACAGACAAGACTTTGGTGGCCTATTAAATGAATAATGGGCCATGTCATTTGTCTGCAGCAGACACAGAAATCTTCAGCTTTCTAAATAAAAATATTTTTGCATGAACTGGCATTTTAGAAAGTTAATACATCTAAAATTCAGAGGGAGGAGCAACAGAGAAGGGTGGGTACATGCATATGTGTTCTATAATTGACATATCTCTGCCTCAAAAGATGAACGTCTCTGCCAACATACAACGAAATGGGGATGTGCAGCATCAATTCCCAGACATGTGCAAGGAAATGGCCGATTTTAGGAGCATGCACATGTGAAATACATACATCTGGGAAACTGGCAATGCAGATGTGTCCACGGCAGTATTTCAGAACTTGCAGGTTGATCTGTCGCCCCCCGAGCTTGCCAGCAGCATGGTAGCTCACAAAAAGGCCTCTGTATTTACCTGTATGCATCCCTGAGGGGGCACAAATTATTGAGGCAATCAGAGAGCATTTCCCTCTTTTCCCTACTATTGTTTGTTGGCCATGACAAGCACTTTTTAAATGCCTGTTCATGCCTGGGAGTAGGTATAGACACAGGTGTGTCCACCAGTGGTCACAAACATGCAGCATCATTCTAAAATCAGACATACACATGGATATTTTACAGACCACACCAGACATGCCTCTGTCATGTCCGATGCAACATAGATGTGATTGTGGTGGATTCATGTAAATTTGCGCCTTTCTAAAATGGCTGTTGGGATGCGGATGTGATTTGCATGTCTGAAAATGCCCGTTCAGATGTCACAATCACAAAAGAGCTTCTAAAATGACCCCAAAGTGTTTAAATTGGGTTTATCAACTGAATCAGTCCTGTTTTAACTCATTATGGGGGTTATTCCGGAACATGAATAAGGCATTTGTACGTACGTTGGGGACGTTTATGTGCCAAAAACTTCCCTGAACATATTCTGAAACATTGCTGACATGCACATCCATGGTGCTAGCACAGAGATCTCAGAATGTGGGTGGGAGAGGATGGAACAGGGGCATGGTCAGCCAAAGAGATGTAGAAAGCATATTCAGAAAAGGCCCATGTACATATAAAGTGTGCTGAAATGTGGAATAAGACCAGGATTTAGAAAAAATTCTGCCCTTCTCTGCAATGCAGCCCATACTGAGGAATGGTTGTGATAAGTATGTCATGAACTGGTGCGACTGCAGTCTGGAAAAACACAAGATGCAGTCTTAAGGTACAGGGAGCAGAGGTGAGGGAATATTGATAGGTAGAGGCACATAAAGAAACATGCTCACAGAAATATTAAGAAGAGAAATAGTGGTTATTCAGGCTATGCAGTAATGTGCTATTTGTGCTAAAGAAGCCAATCTATGGAATCCTAACAATCCCCATGTTCAGAAAAATGGGACTGCAGGGATAGTATGGGACTGTGCAGGGAAAGGATTCCATTTGGGGTGAGAAACAGAGATCATATTTGTATTCCTGGTACCCCATGCAATTATGTGACGTTATAGCTGTCATGTATAAGTTCAGGGCATCTTTTTGGCAGATTCATATTTTTGTGACAGAATGTGAGAGTGTCTGTGTGTATGTGATTTGAAGTGTGCATAGAGGGATCTGGTGTGCCCACCTGAAATTCAAGGGGGACATGAAAACCTGGCCAGTACCTAGACCATATGGATGACCGCAGCATCACCAGGTGCCTCTGCAATTGGGCAGTGAAACTCAGAGAGGGCTCACTATAGCTACATGTCAAAATATATCCCTGTCAATAAAAAGGGACCCTCAGAATAAGGACACTCAACAGTGCAAACAGCACAAATGCATGCCCATAATGCACATTTTATGGGACCAATGGTTTTGTCGTTGAGCATGTATCATTGCTGTTTGCATAGCTGAATGCCCTTATTCGGAGGGTCCCTATTATTGACAAGGATATGTTTTAACATTTAGCCATAGGGAACCTATGCTGATTCCAACTGGATTATTTTACATAGGGTTTCTAACTAGATCAGATATTGCTGGCAGTGTGATAGGGCAGCCATGCATCCGCTGTGCCTGGCACTGGGAGACACGACTGATGTTGTGCCAACATTCCCCGGATTATCCCATGTGTCCTACATCCCTACCCAGGCCATGATCACCGAAAGCTGCGAGAGTGGTGATATATCAGGAGTCTGACAACTTGGTGTAATGGCACAGGGATCTCCCCTCCCATGTCCACACAGCCCTGATCAGGGGAGCACTGCCACAAAGCTGGCTCTGGAAAGGCAGACAGGGTTGCTCCACAGGTAGCGGATGTATGAAGAATGATATACGCCATGATGGGACAAGTGTAGCTGCTGTGAGAAATGCCAGTTCCCAGATAGAACTACAACTACTACTGATCATTTGTATAGCACTACAAGGTGTACACAGCATTGCACAGACACTTGTAACAGATGGTCCCTGTTCAGCAGAGCTTACAATCTAGTTGGGACGGACAATACAGCAGCTGTGAAGAGAATACATCCAGGGGGAATAGTCAGGAAACATAAGGGAGCTTCGGTGGATCAGATCCAATAGTGAGTGAGTGCTCAGCCTGGATTTGAGAGGGGCAAGGGATGAAGTCTGACGTACAGACTCAGGTAGTTTGTTCCAGGCCTATGGAACAACAAGGTGAAGGGAGCAACATCCAGATTTGGCAGTAGAAGGGAAGGTGCAGATAGAAGCAATCTGACAGGAGAACAGGGTTCACGGAGAGGAGTGCAAGGAGAGATAGGAGGGAAATGGTAGTGCAGATCAGCAGGATGAGTTAACTTATGGGCTAGAGACACAAAAAGGGCATACATTTGTTGCTCAGCAATATTATGCATCTTTTGGGGACCTGCAAGGTTCGGTTGGGGTTTTGTAGACTTGGTAAGGGTCCATCCCTAGCAGTTTAAGGTGTGTTTGTAGAGATGACCAGGGCAGGAATTACTGGGGCCGATTCCTAATGCCACGTACTATATGATGCAAGATATGTCCTGACATACATGTTCATATTTACATTCTTGTATACCATTTTGGGGTGCACTGGGCTTACCTAGCACTTTTCAGGGCTTGGGGGGGGGGATCTGGTATATGGTCTAGGTTGCAGCAGCTGTCATTTCTCATTGGTATTTCTGTCTAGTGTGCATCAGCCACATTGCTGTCTGTGATGGGCAGCTTAGGAGAAACACCTTTTTCCAGAGAGGTGTGGCAACCGCGGGTACATTGCAGGGATGGGCGGGATCTGAAATGTGTAACATTTCAGAATATGGTGGGCACAGATATGTCCAAAACATTTACCCACATCCGGGGCACTGGGCCAGCTGACTAGCGCTTGCACATACCTGCCAAACACGTCTATCTCCCTGATTCTGGCTCCACGGGCACTTCCAGGCCTGCGGATACAGAATTAAGTGCAGAGGGGGTCCGTTCTTGATTTAGATGGGTCCGAAGGCTGGACATGCACATTATGGAATTGGGCTCTATGGCCTCCAATTCTGAGATGCGAATAGCGGAGCTGTACAGCCCAATGGGACATGCTTCCCCGCTATCCGTCTGGCCCTTATACCACACCACTCTCTCCCAGCATGCACAGAGATGCTGTGTGGGGAGATCCGGATAGTGGTGGCATAGGAGCAGAGAGTGGGTGGTGTGGGGGCTGGCCAGGCACCCGGACGTACAGGACCAATTCAGATCATGGTCCTGTACATCCAGCGGTCTCCAGGAGTGCATCCAACTTATTCCACCTTGGAGGTGGAATAAGCCTGGGGCGTTCATGTTATGTGGCCCTGCAGTCCTCAGGGAGCAATGGAGTGGAGGAAGGTGATGCCCTGCTGCCTGATCAGGCTGGCTATGCTGCTGGGTGGATGTCTCCCATAGGGATCCAAGAGCATGCCGGGCCATCTCCAATCCACCGTGCAGAATCAGGTACATTGGAGCCCATTCTCATCTGGGTTGTCTGGACGTGCTCCTTCCTGGATCGGGCTCTATCTGGATAAACTTGTAGTTCAAATTTTTATAGGAAAGACAGGTTTGGGGATAAGCTCAGGACTATTTTAGCCTGTACAGGTGACACGGAAATAGTTGACAACTTAGCTTTGCCACATTTTTTCCCTCCTTTTCCTATCTTGAAATTCTTCATACACCTCCATTTCCCTGCCCTCCTCCCTGGTGCCCCAGATAGAAGGTAGATAGTCCTTAGCAGTCCAAAGGCTGGAGGTGATGCCTCCTCCAATATGCAACTTCATCTGCCACCATAGCAGCAACTAGCTTTCCTTTTTCCTCTGGTCTGAATCAGCAAGGATGGCCTGAGCACTCAGTTGTTATTCATTTAAGACAGAAGAATTAAGTTATTTTTAGAATAAATGCAGTAGAGATATTCTTGAGAATACAGTAAAGAGCAAGCAATAATAATAAATTATGAAATCATGAATTGTTTATATTGAGAATGTATATGCTGGAATCTTCCTTGAACGTGCCTTTACTAGTTGGGCTAAAAACAATCAAATCAATTAATTAACAAAATAAATTACATTGCCAAGTGGTTACAGAAGACAAGCAGATCTTATTACAAGACCAAAATACTATTCTTTTTGCCACTGTAATGTCTTCACAATGATTAGGGCTAGGCATTTTTGCATTGGTTAACTGTATTCTTCATTAGTGCATACAATTTGATTTATCAGGCACTAGTTCAGCGATGGCGAACCTATGGCACGCGTGCCAGCTGTGGCACGCGAAGGCCTTGCAGCTGGCACGCGGGAAGGTCCGCATTTTAAAAAATAAAAAAAAGCTGTCTTCTGCCGCTTCCGGGGCCGCCGCGGCAGAATTGAGTGTGCCGCGGGCCCCCCTGTGCCTGGCAGAGCCTGCCCTCCAGATCCTGCCTTCCCCGGTATCAGTCCCTGTTTCCAGCTTGTCACACGCGCCGACTTTCAGAGCGCGAGGGAGAGTTTCTCCCTCGCTGCTCTGTTAAGCCCACGGAGCTGATGGGAAGTTCCCATCAGCCCCCGCGGGCTTAACAGAGCCGCAAAAGGGAAACTAGTTCCTTCGCGCTCTGAAAGCCGGCGGTGTGACAAGCTGGAAACAGGGACTGATACCGGGGAAGGCAGGATCTGGAGGGCAGGCTCTGTCAGGCACAGGGGGGGCCCCGCGGCACACTCAATTCTGCCGCGGCGGCCCCGGAAGCGGCAGAAGATAGCTTTTTTTTATTTTAAATTTTGGCTGGGCTGGGCTGGGGGGGTTAGGAGTGGTGATGGGCGCTGCGGGGGGATTAGTATTGGTAATGGGCGATGGGTGGTTAGGAGAGGTGAAGTGCACTGGGGGGGTAGGAGTGGTGATGGGCGCTGGGGGGGTAGGAGTGGTGCTGGGTGCTGGGGGGGGTTTAGGAGTGGTGATGGGCTATGGGGGGGGCTTAAACTAAAAATTGGGTGATGGATTAGGACTGGAAATGGGCTGGTGGGATTAGGACTGGAAGTGGGTTGATGGGGGTTAGGACTGATAATGGGCTATGGGGGGCTTAAACTAAAAATTGGGTGATGGGGGATTAGGACTGGAAATGGGCTGGTGGGATTAGGACTGGGAGTGGGCTGATGGGGAGTTGAGGACTGGTAATGGGCTATGAGGGGGCTAAAACTGAAAATGGGGTGATGGGGATTAGGACTGGAAATGGGCTGGTGGGATTAGGACTGGGAGTGGGCTATGGGGGGCTAGGACTGGTAATGGGTTGGGGGTTGCTAGGACTGGAAATGGGCTGAGTGGAAGGGGGCTTGAATTGCAAATAGCTGATGGGGGACGGGGCTTGGAATGGAAATGGGCTGAGGGGACGTGGGGGGCTTGAACTGCAAATAGCTGATGGGGACGGGGCTTGGAATGGAAATGGCCAGAGTCGAAGGGCCGGTCAACAACTACAAATAGCTGATGGGGAGGGGGACTTGGAATGGAATTGGGCTTAGTGGAAGGGGGCTTGTACTGCAAATAGCTGATGGGGACGGGGGGCTTGGAATGGGCTCGGCGGGGAGGGAGCTAGGACAGGAAATGGGCTGAGGGAGGGGCTAGGATAGGACTGGGAATTGGGTGTTGGGGGAGCTAAGTTTGGAAATGGGCTGTGGTGGGGGCTTGGATTGAAATGAACTCATGGAGGGGCTAGAACTGGAAGTAGGCTCATTGGGGGCTTGGATTAGAAATGGGCTGAGTGATGGTGGGGCTAGGAAAGGACTAGAAATGGGCTGATGGGAGGCTGGTATTGGAAATGAGCTGATGAAGGGACTCGGATAGGATTGGAAATGGACTGATGGGGGGCCAGGACTGGAAATGGGCTGATGTGGGGACTAGAAGGGAGCGGATACTGGGTGGGGCTGGAATTAAAAGGGAGCTGATGTTGGGGGAGATTAGAAGGGGATGGGGCTGGGAGAGTGAAATGGAGAGGGGAAAAATATTTTGTGTGGGAGGGAAGAAAAATGTACAATTGGCCGGGTATTGGGAGACTAAAAAAGGAGAAAGATTATTATGTTAAAGCAGATGAAGAGAGAGAATGGAAAAAAACTAGAAGAGAAGAAAGGAGAAATGGACAGCAGACGATGGAGAGATAGCAGAAGACACAAACCAGAAGACAGTGGCTGGAACAATTGCAACTGAAAAAAATGCACAAAAGGTACAAAGATATCTCTTTATTTTGAATTTATTAACTGGAATATGTCAGCTCTGGGAAATGTGCATCATTAGTGTCTGTGCTTTGTTTAGTACAAGAGGAAATTAATTTATAGTTTTATTTCTAGTGTTGTTGTACATTCCAAGTTTGGCTTTTGGGGTTCCCAGTTTCATTGCCTTCCTGTTTCTAAATTGAATGAAATCATTAAAACATTATAAATTGCCAATAAATTGAAATGAAAACCAAAGGATTGTGAATCAAATTGATTCTCTGACAATACAAATATTCCAAACTTTACAAATGATGTTACATAGTTCAGGCAACTTTATAAAGAGTTTTTAGATACTAAAATCTTGTTGTTAAGGTTTAATTGACGTGCTGGCACTTTGAGGAAATTCTTTGGTTTTGTGCGGCAGTTTGGGCACTCGGGCTCAAAAAGGTTAGCCATCACTGCACTAGTTTAACACACATTACATGAAATAATGTGCACTAACAGGAAATAGCATACACTGTTACATTTAGAGGTCCTTATTTCATGTTAGTGCATGCCAAATTAGAAAAAAAAAACTAAAAGGAAAACAAATAAAATAAATGAACAAAACAAAACGACATTTTTCTACCAGCACAGCCCTAATAATAATTGGCAAACCAATGATTCAGCTTTGAGACCTATTTACATAGGCATCAATTAAAAGAAAACAGATATCACACTCATCTTATGTTCCTCCCTGCTTTCTATGTAGTAGAGAATATGGGGATGGAATATAATACAGCTAGCTGCTTGGCAATCCTTCTCCTTTCTGTCTTCACTGAGCCCTCTTTTTCCCCCAGCTTCTATAGACATAAGCAAGAGATAACAAACTGAGAAGCAACATGGTAACAACAAATAATATAAGCCTAAAAATCCTAAGCAATAAGAGATAGAAGGGTGACTGATTTTCTCATCCCTCATCATGCTGACGAGCATTCTCTTTTGCTCTCCTTCACTGCGATCAGCCATGGAAATTAACCCCTTTCAGGCATTGCATAAAAGCCCCCCAGTTTTCCTCATTAGGGATGTGCAATGTTTTGTTTTGTTTTTCATTTCATTTCTGTTTCATTGTTTGGGGGGTCTTTCAATTTTTCCTCCCCCCTCCCCCAGCTATATGACACCTTTATCAGCAAACAAGGTGTTTTTGCCCTTCCATTTTTACATTCCTTTGTAGACAATCCCGTGCACATGCTGCAACAAAGAACATTCCTTTCCGGCCAACAAATGCCTAAGCCTAAATATATCCTAGAGCATGGATGAATCAGATAGATCACTGAATTGGCACACAGATATTATGAGAGACCAAAAGCAAGTCTAAATAGACTCAGAGGTTGCTGGCCTGCCTCTCCCCCACCATTGTCCTTTCCTAGCAGACGCAAAACTGCATTATGTTATTGGGTTTTACCAGATGCTTGGCACCACTTTCTACACATCCATCGGCAGCTTCACATCTAAGGGAAAGACGTGGAACATTCAACAGAGGGTGCACACACTTCCGGTGATATATTGCCAAGAAAACCCAGAGGCAATTGGGTTGCCAGGAATCAACACTGACTTAGCGGCACTAAAAAAAAAAGCAAATTCTTAAAAAAAAAAAAAAGGTACCAGGTCAGAGGAAGAGAGGTGTTTTTTACACTTCAGCTGCAATAGTACAAAGGAAGTAGATTCATAAAGGTTACCAGATCAGCTGAAAATCACCACTGAGCAGTAGTCACTTCGGTTAGGGATATTATATGTTGGGTACCATATTGTGATCTTAGGACCAGTAACTCAATTATCTCTGCTTCGCCATTTGTAATGGATGATTTTCTGTTTTTATTAGCCTCCATGCTAATTTGGCAGCTCAATCACATGCTACCGGCACACACCTTAGTAAACATGCCCTGTTATGTATTGGATGGGTGAGAGGAAAGAGTGTTGTGGCTGCGGCTACAGGTTAACTCCAAACAAAATTGAATGATGGCAGACCTGATGAAAGGAACTCTTGAAAGCTAGTCAAAAGTATATTGTTCATCAAATAAAAACAGTATCACCTATGACTTGTTTGACCATTATTTCTTTATAAATACTACTAAAATTAAAAAGCCAAAAAGTCAACAAGACGACATTGAAGAGGGCTCTTTCACTAGCAGCACCCACCATCTGGAACTCTTTACCAGAGAAGATAAGGACATTAACGACTTTAGGAAACAACTAAAAACTTTCCTGTTCTCTGAACATTTCAGAGAAACACCCAATACACACCCCCATGACTCACACCTAAGAAAAACTCTACCCAATTACATCAGTTGTAAATAAGTAATGCTCCCGAGTATTTCCCACATGTCACTCTCACCCACGTTTTCTAAATGAGTTCTCTGTAATTGTTCTGTTTGAAGTGCTTTGATTCCAAGAAAAGCGGTATAGAAAACTTATTAAATAAATGAAATAAATAAAATTAAACTGAATGTATATGGTGGTGCCTCCTTAAGGTTTAGGAAGGCACTAATGAAATATAATTGGCTTAAAACTTGTACAATCTTTGCTTTCCCTTGGATCATCTACATAAAATAGCTACCCTATCACAAGAGATCGAAGTGGATTGGGTTTGATGAACGTATTTCTTTGTTCAAACAATTCCTGTAACGTGATGGAATAGTTTTTTTTTTAAAATAGAATGTTTGAAATAGATTGTTTAGTCTTTTGTTTTTAAATTTTATTCCAGAGAAACAGTTCAGTAACATATCCCCCATGTTCTGAAAATAAACAGAGTGTGATGAAAGATCTAGTACTTTCTTAATGCTCCTTGAAGTTCCTTGTCAGCAGTAGTTTTATGCTATACATCTCTAGAAGGGTTATTTCTACCTTAACTTTATCACAGCCCAGGGATATATTAAAAGAATTACAATTCTACAAACTAAGATTTGTTTAATCGGTAAAGCTCTGTTCTAAAATGAGATTTTAAAAGCCATTTATCTTTTGGATATATTGTAACAATTTGGGCTCAGGCCACTGCATTTTTTATTTTGTTTCCAGCATAACTAAAGAAAGATATTGATTTCTTGTTTGGCAAGCAGCGATGATTTTTTTTCCTAAAGCTTACCATCAAGCAATCTGTAAATAATGCCGTTTCTTTTACCAAATGTTGATGACATATTTTTTCATCAAGTTTTTATATTTTTCCCAAGAAATCTTTTCTTGCTCTTATTAACTTTACCTGAGAAAAAACCTAGAAGACAAATATCTGTTGAGCACTGTGCTCAGGATTCAGGTAAATATAGCAGCACCTTATTTGTCTTGCTGTTTTTTAATGTGTTGTGATAGCACATACCCTATTTTATTACATGAATGAGCCTGATCTTGGCTGATCTCAGAAGCTAAGCAGAGTTGGGCCTGGTTAGTACTTGGATGTAGGACCGGCCTCAAAGTTGGTAAAAGGTGTTGGCATCCTAGGCAGACCTTAAGCTTTACACCACTCCAGCTGTCAAAATCTATTGATTAGCTTTGAAGTCCCTGCCCTTTGCCGCCCCCAAGAAGTTGCCACCCTAGATGACCACCTAGTTTGCTTAATGGTTGGGACCGGCCCTGTCTGGATGGGAGACATCTTGGAATACCAGGTAGACAATCTACTTCCAGTTGCACCTTGCCAAGAAAAGCCAGGGGGTTGGGTGAGCAGTAGTCAGCATTGACTTGACAGCACACAACAGCACAAGGACAGAAATTCATAGCATTGCAGCTGGGGTATTGCATTCTGTAATACAAGATACATAACTAAGAATCAATGTCTGTAGGGTAATTGCATTAAATATCTAAGATGCACACCAGTATTAGGCCCTGGCTATTTGTCAGACAACCATACCTTTATAGCAAAAAGACAAACAAATTATTTTTTCTTCTTTCATTTAAAAATATATAAAAAGAAAGAGGAAAAGGGTCTCAGAACCAACGGGACAACTATGTGGGCAGCTTAGAAAATTCGCTGCTGCTTCACTTACCCAGAACATTACCAACCCAACAAAAATTCCTCCCTTTAAAACAATTTGGTCACAGCGTAGCTATTACAGGAAGATAGAGCTATATAATGTGTAACTTAGCTGAATATAACCGTCGCTCAGCTGCTTCACACAAACTTTAAACCGCAGACATACAGCCAGCTCTGCTCCAGCGTACTTCAGAACAGCGATGACGACACAACATTAGTAGCTTTAAACGTCCATATTATATTTCCCAACGCCCCCTTAGGACTTTCATATAGCATTTCGCCAACAGCTTTATCAGGAGAATTAAGTGCTATACCAGAAGAAAGAATAAAATTAATACATCACCCTTAGCTATAAAGAACAAGGCAAACATATAAAAAGCTAGAAACCAAAACAGAACATACAACCACCCACCATAACCATAGTAGTATCAGTCCATCTTCACCAAACTTGTTCACCGAACACACTCAAAAACGCCACACATTAAGATAGAATAATTTGTTTGTCTTTTTGCAATAAAGTATGGTTGACCACCTGTGCTGGACAGTTATGTTTTGATGTAAACCGCACTGATACAGAAAAGCGCGGTATATAAGAAAGATAAATAAATATGTGGAGTGTTAGCTTTGATCTGATTGAATTGACACTCTGGAAGTGACCTTATTTTTTGATATTTGTCAGACAAGAGCTTTCATATTGCTGTGAGTGGTAAAAGTTGCCATTAAGAAATCAGTTTTCAAAGACATCTAGCCAGTGTCTTCAAGATGGGTGAAAGAGGGGGATTGGGGAACTATATCAGGGTAGAAGATTGATTAAGAGCTTGGGTGCTAGGACTACGCATAGGCCAATCCAGAAAATTAGCGCAGAATTTAAGCACAATTACTGTTATGGCCAAATGCAGAAAAGAGACGGACACATGCAAAACAGCAAAGGAAAAACTAGCGCATAATTAACACCAAGATTATTTAAATTATAGGCAAATGAGCTGGCCGTAATAAAATGGTATGCTAATATTTCCTGTACCCGATGCAGAGAAATGTGTAGAGGATTTTGCAACCAGCCTTAGCAGCAATATCTCTACGCCTGGTCTTGAGGTAGCTTAAACATTTAGTGTGTGCCCCCGACAGTATTTTGATGGCATTGGGGGCTTTCCCCAATGCCTGGATCATCTGAGGAGAGAAATGACAAACACTGGGGAAAGCCCCCAATGCCATCAAAATACTATCAGGGGGGCTGATGCCCCCGACAGAAAGCAAATCCCTAGCCCATCAGCCTTGATTCCCCCCCTCCCCCCCCCCCCACTTGCCCAAGTAAAACTAATCCCTGGTGGCCCAGCAGCCCCAATCCCTCCGCCCGGCAAGGTGAAAATAATCCCTGGTGTCCCAGTGGCTCCAACCCCCCCACCCCCCAGCCACATCCTAGGATATACTGGGTGGTGTTAAACTATCATATATGTTAGAAAATGCCTTATATGGCGGTCTGACCCTACCCACTGCACATGGGAGGGGAACATGCACATGGGAAGCGTGAGTACAGAATAGGCACCAAAGGAAGTCATGGGGCAGTAGCACATTCTTATAGAAAGTGCAGGGCAATAAGAAAGATCTATGGACCCAATATTGATCTGGGACAACTATGCCCTGCTACAGTGCATAGCCGTTGCTGATGACCTTTAACCTCAGATATTCAAATCCAGGGTCTTATGTGGCCCTGGCATTGAATATTTATTTATTTAAACAGTTTTTCTATACCACCCCTTTCAGAGATCATGGGCGGTTCACATTTAAACAAGCCAGATACATGGAACAGTTATTACAAACCATAATGGTTTAACTATGTACAGTTACATGAGAAAAGCCATTAACTATGTACAAAGCAACTTCCTGGATCAGGAAATTAGAGGGAGGCCATTAACAATATACTTATATTTGTAGGTTACATATGAGCAGAGGTAACAATTATGCGTTAGTCAATATTGTTAAAGTATTTGTTAAAAAGAAGTGTCTTCAGTTCTTTCCTAAAGGCCTGCAGATCTTTGATTGACCTAATGGGGTCTGGTAATTTATTTATTTATTTATTTAACCAGTTTTGTATCCTGCCTTTTCCTTCAATCAAAGCGGTAAATACAGCACAAGGTTATACAAAGGTAAGGGAAACAAAGCGGTGAACACTTGGAGAACATGACATAGGGAAACACAGTAAATACATTGCATTACATATAACTACAATAACACACCGGTTCACAGAAACAAACTAGAACAGCCGTCCTACGTGCTCCTGAGATGGCGGTTTGAAGCCGTTGTTAGAGCTGCTGATTGGTGTTGCCTGGAGGTGAGGAAGAGCTCCGGTTTACTCCCTCTGATGTTGGCTGCCTCTGTCCCGTTCGCAGCACTGAATTCCGTGCAGTGAAAGTAAAGGCCCTGTTGCTGGTTATTTGTTTCGTTTTATGCAGAGGAAGGTATGGCAAGTATGTTCTGGTTACTCTTCCTTCTGTTCCTGAAATCTATTTGTGATTGAATTCTAGATTTGAGGAAGGAGGGAGAGATGTTGTTAATTAGTTTGAATGTGGTGATTATTGTTTTATATTTTACTCTGCTCGCTATTGGAAGCCAATGCAGATTCTTGTGTACAGGTGTGATGTGATCTCTTAGGTGCGTTCTGGAAATAATTCTAGCAGTCACATTTTGGGCTAGTTGTAAGGTGTTGATAGTTTTTTTGGGAAGACCCTGTAGTAAGATGTTGCAATAGTCCCAGTGAGGTGTTATAAGTGCTTGGATCATGGTTTGGAAATCGCTAGGTTTAAGGAAAAGTCTGAGGTTCTGGATGGTTCTTAGTTTGAAAAATATGGTCCTGGCTGTTTGTTTTATATGAGTTGACATACTGAGGGACTTGTCCAGAATGATTCCTAGGTATTTTACCTCCTTCTTTACTGGGATTGTGGTGCTTTGTATGTTGAATTTGTTGGGGGGGGGGGGGTTAAAATCTAGGTTTCTTGTTGTGAACATAAGTTCAGTTTTTTTGAAATTGATTTGGAGATTGTTATTGGCGAGCCAGGATTGTGCCTCTAGAATGCATTCAATCATGTTGCCATAGATGGGGCTTTTTATATTTACTGTTGTAAATAATATGATATCGTTGGTATAAATGAGGTATCCTATTTTATGCTTCTTGAAAATTGAGCAGATTGGTTGTATGTACAGGTTGAAAAGGAGGGCAGATAATGCTGAGCCTTGTGGGATTCCCTGTTCTTGAGGAAAGGGTGAAGAGGATTCTTGGTTGAATCTTACAAATTGGTATCTGTTTGTAATGTATGATTTAAACCATTGCATAGTAGTAACAGTTATTCCTAGTTGTGCTAGTCTAGTGATGAGTCTAGGGTGGTCTACATTATCAAAGGCAGAGGCAATGTCTATAAAGACAAGAATGAAAGCTGTACAGGTTCCACAGCTGCAGAAGCTAACCAGGTAATAGTGATATTGTATCGCTACCCGGTTAGCTCCTACTGGCAAAGTTAGGCCAACTTTTGCTGGTCCTAGCTTTACCCGCAGGTTGCTAACTGGGTAGCGGTGCAATATTACCTCTACCCAGTTAGTGACTGTCTACGCCCATGACACGCCTCGATGCTAAGCGGTTAGCATCAGGAAGCGTAGCAACATTAGTAGGGGATATTCAGCGGTACTAACCTTATTAGTGCCATTGAATATCCTATTCAGTGGCATTTACGTGGTTTACAGGTCTGTAAACCGTGTAAATGCCTTTGAATATCAGGCCCAATAGCTTTATCATAGGAAATGTGAGAATCTCAGATCCAGTTGAAGCGCCTACAATTGACATCTTCAGGCACAGAGTTTAATTTAGTTAATTTAGTTATCTACATATAATACAATATTAAAAATATGTTATACATAATACAATTCCTTTATAATCTAAATGATTTCTAATAGAAGCATCCATTAAGCCCTTAATTTAGCTGATTGATGACTAAAATTTCTATTTTCTTTGCCTAACACATCTTGGGTGAATAGCCAGGGCTTCATTTTTTTTTTTCTAAATACAGAAACCTTTCAACTTTTGTAGGTCATTCCAAAATTAGGTTTTAAATAAGAAAAGACTGAATAGGGATTGATCTTTAGTTTGTAATGACAGGAGACATGAAATAATCCCTTTTGATCAGAACAAGGTCGGCTAAAGGGAAAGAGACATTTTAAAAGGCTTAGGACACAATTTGAATGCCTGCAAAATTGCATGGAGATGTCCAAATCGCTGAGATGTCTTAAAAAGTCATTTGTAAAATAACTTCAGGGGCATCTCTGCTGTGGGGATGTCCAAGTAGGCACAGGGTATGGCACCATGTCCAGGGCAGTGCTGCAGACATAGACATCCATGATCAATTTCGTAACCCTCGGGGATGTCTGCAACCGAGTCCAAGCTTAGACCTGCCCCGGGCATGAATAGGCCTCAGAAAAGTGCTTGTTCGGGCCCCAAAACATCTGGAAGGGATAGAGAAGTTGGTTCTTCACTATCCTCAGTACTCTTCAAAATTGCAATGATATATTTTGTGTTATTGGGAAACTTGTCTTGTTTTTGAACTTCCACTGCATGTCTCTTGGACATCCCCAGTATCGAATACTATGCTGGGGACGTCTATGCAGACTGTCCTGCAGACATCCATCTTGGGCACATCCACGGTTGTAAAATCACGACTGAACTTGGACACGCCAACTTTTTTTCCAGACATTCTTGCTTGGGTGTCTCAGATTGCACTTGGACGTCCTTTGTGAAATGTGCCTTAAAGCAATACCATAACAGTTCTCCTAAAGATCCTGGACCCAAGTCCTTATGACACTTGCGGGCCAATATTCAGCTGTCACAGCTAGCATTTATTAATTTAAAAGCTGGCTGTGGCAGTTAAGCAGAAACATGGATGCTCAGTGGCAGCATTCCACTAGTGGCCAGTGCTAAATATCAGGATAATATAAGGGGCATTTTAGAAGAGCCGCCCAAATGCCATCTGGAACGTCTAAGCCAGAATGTCTGAAGAAACAGGAGGCACATCCAGGTGCAAACCTGATTTCGACGTATGCAGGAGCATCTACATAGACGTCCTCGGAATAATACTTTGGAACTAGCCATCTAGGAATAGCCTAATGGTTAGCGTTGTTTGGCTAGAAACAGGGCAGCCAGGGTTCAAATCCCACTGCTGCTATCATTGACATTGTGCGGAGTACTGGGCATGATGGAGCGCTTTCTTCTCTACACTCTGTGGATGTTTTTTCAGCTAAAACAAGTACTGTTTGTGCCTGGAGCAGATCTAATGTTAGGCATGATGCCCAGCCTTCAAGCCATGAACTAGCACTTAAGGGGCCCCAAAGGGGCATCCCCCTTGAATCACATACTCCTTCAGTCATGTGCCTGTGGCTGTGGGGCGTCTTGCTGAAATTTAAAGGACCATGGCAACTAAGACATTATGTCACCAAGGATGTATGACACTTGCTTCAAACACACCTCTAGCTGTCTTTGAGCTCCAAAAAAGTTCCCAAATTGCACCACTACTCTGTTGCTGTATGCCTTGCTAATCCAGTTATGAGTCCCCCGTCCCCCCCCATCACCATGTACATAAGTTTGGAAAAACAATGCAATTTGTCTAGGGCAGGAGTGATATGTTTTTTGTTCCCTACTTCATTCAGCAGTCTAGCTGCTATATTTTGAATAAGTGGGTATAATTCATATTTAATGTCAGAATGTGTGGGAGGAAAAGAGCAGAAGATATGTGGATGCAGAGTTAATGTGGGATGCTAAAGAATGGTGCAGTTACACAACTAAGAAGCAAGGTGGTTAGGTAGCCTATGGGCTGACATGGTGGAATATAATGAAACCAATGGCTCATAGAGTTCATTTTTATTTATAAGCTAGTAAGAGCAGAACAAGTTTAGCATTCAAGATGGCAGTTACCACTGCATATGGATATATAAAATAAAATACTGAATGCAAGGTTGGTGATCATTAATTTAGAAAAATGCTCAACCTATCTGCTTGAAGCAGACATCCATGAATTTAATCAAGATACAGGACATGTACAGTTAGCCATAAAAGGCCATAAATCAGTCACTTGCTAATGAACTGCTCACATGCGTGATTTGAAATAGCCATTTTTGGAATGGTTGCTAATAATAATATATTGAGATGCGATTTCCAATATTGAAGATAATGCTCTAACAGTCTGCCCTAATGTTATAGAATTGCTGCTATAGTTGAAATTGTGCTGTGTACTGGGCGTGGTAGAGTGCTTTCTTCTCTACAATCTCTGGATATTTTTCAGCAGGAAGATTTACTTTTCAGATGCTTATTTATAGCTATGTGGGTCTAAAGTTAGGCATAATGCCGGATGTCCATGACGTTTCTGTGATCAGGTGGGGATATCCTGCTCCCTGGGAACACCCTAACTATACCCTTCTTCAAATTTGTCCCCACAGCCAACTTATAAAATGACTCTGGAGACATTTTCTGTGCTTTTGGACTCCTCTGTGCCCATTTTTGAATGTCCAAAGCATGAATAGGGCTTCTAAAATGAGCCCCCCTAGCCTTTGTCATGATTTGGGGCAGTGTGGTTCTTCCATCCAGGGAACTTATCTATGCAGCCTAAATAATTGTAGTTGGAATGTGATTTCTTGAAACCATTCACTTTTGTGAGTCTGTTTGGAATTAAGCTTTATAATGAGCATATTGGCCTACCATTCGTTTTATGCAGTAAGCCTTAAACAAAGTAGATACAAGGTTAACAAATCCTCGGGATGGCAATGCCAAAGTTGTATTATGTAATAATCCTAAAATCCAAAATAATGGTTTCTCTTTTTCCTGGAAAATATGGCTCAAATGTAGAATATAGAATGTGAGTCATCTGATACCAAATGGTAGGTTTCTGACCTTTCAAGAGTTACAGGGAAGATACAACCTACCTCAATCATGAGTAAAGGTGGATGCAGTTGTGTTGTTATCTCCAGCATAGCAAGATACATGTATTTAATTTGTAGTGGAATCCAGATTTGTTTTAACTAGCTATCCAAATTTCTGCTGATGGTCATGTGACTACCACCACCTACAAGATCTTTAAGACTGTAGTGAAGGGCTAAGGTCAGGTTGATTGGAAAAGGTCTGGAGCTAATTTGTCAACTAGTCTACTGAATTCACTTTTTTTTAAAGCATGCAGAGAGTCCCCTGGGATCTGAGGCAGCTCTTTAGAAATGGGCTCAGTTACTCTCACTTGATTTTGCACTGCAACATAGATACAGGTACATAGTTGCACATGCTTTATTCTGTATAAAAATATATAATTTTTGGAGAAAGTTTGGGAGGTGATCTCACAAATACTCAAGCTGGATCTAGAGATAAATGACCACATTACAATGTTTAAATCAGTAGTCATAATGAATTCCTTAATATGGGTGAAGCTGGACTTTTGAATGTTTTATTCGTATTTAGTACAGCAAATGATTTTGATCAGTTGGAAGAATGCAGAAATGCTTAATCAGTATTTTGGATGGAAGAGTGTATGTCTAGCTTATAAATATTGCAACCAGTTTAAAAATAAAATGGCATACATTTACAGTATTTACCTGGGATGCTAGTGGTCCCAGAGAGGTTATCGGGCATGGTTTGTTGTGCTGAAATACTTAGTAGCAAGTGTAAACAGTAAGAAAATGGCATCAGTTCAAAAATAAAATAAAAAAATTGTTAGGAAAGTGTTACCTAGAGAGCAGTGTATAAAATAAAAATTAAGGGGGTTTTGGTGCTGCTGTGAGCCAATGGTGCAGGTTTCTATAACATAATTAAATAAATGTGAGGAGGCATTGGGCTGGAGGAAGCATAGCTACTTTTGATAAGTGAATAAAGACCTGTTTACCTTTGCATTAAAATGGGGCTGATCAGGACTGTTGCAGCTGGTGTATTTGTTTAGCTTCTCAGGGATTTGATTTCAGCTGGGGAATAGCAGTCTTAGAGAGAGAGAGGCAAGCTGGGAGCTTTGTGGTAGTTGCATTACTAGAGTCCCTGGTGTGGGCGTGCTGGGGGAAGAGAAGCTGGAATTAAAGGAGCCATGTCCTTTTTACTGTCTGGGAACAGAGAAGATGGGTTGACTTCCCAGAGCTCTGGGGGAAGGGGGCTCTGGAGCCTTGTTTTTGTAAAAGAATGTTACATTGGGTATTGGGAGGCTTAGAGGAGTTAGATTAATTAATAAAATTGAAAAGTTTAATTTTAAGTTTATATAGAAAGTGTGTTGAAGGCTGTGTGAATGTTGAGCATTCTCAGTAGGGCAGAGGTACTCAAATCCAGTCCTGGAGGGCCGCAAACCAGTCAGGTTTTTGGGATATCCCTAATGAATATGCATGAGATAGATTCAAATACAATGGAGGCAGTGCATGCAAATATTTCTCATGCATATTCATTAGGGATATCCCGAAAACCTGACTGGTTTGCGGCCCTCCAGGACTGGATTTGAGTACCTCTGCAGTAGGGGTTATTGCATGAGCTCACAGTTGCTGAGGCAGTACAGGGATCTACTGAGCTTTGTTTATTCCCTCTTTCTTGGGGAAACAGACTGTTTTGGGTGGTGTAGTTTATTTAAGAGAGTTAAACAATATCATCTGAAAGTAAAAGTTAAAAATATCTTAAAACTGCCATTAGGTGTATTATGGGGCTCAAGTTCTATAAAACATCTGCAAAGTATTGAATTTGAGGTCCCATGGACTATTTAATGCTGTCATAGGAATGCCAGTGTTTGTACTGAGCTGAAGCGGAGTGTGTTTGTTCTTTTTTCAGTTAGAACAGTGGTTCTCAACCTTTTTTGTACTGCAACCTCTTTTACCATTGGTCAACTTGTGATGACCCCCAATGATAAAATCAAATGAGTCTCTCTTCCTTTACCGTTAACGCATTGTCGTTGTAATCATTTGTTGAATTATTAATATATTTTAGGCCTTTGCAATATGTTTTTATTTATAAAATTTACTTATTTTTCTACCTTATGTTGTTTGGGCATTTTATTTTTATGTTTTCTACCTTATGTTGTTTTATGTTTTCTACCTTATGTTGTTTGGGCATTTTATTCTCTGAGCATTTCGGAATCCCTTACCCTCCAAGTCCAGCCACACAGTGTCCACAGGCACACAAACAAAAAAACCTGCAGACACACAATTAACACACACAATTCCTTCTTCAAACAGCCCCCCCAAAGACACACCAAACAACCCACGAAAAAATGGAAATAAATTCCATCACACTCACACACTCACACACATACACACACACACACACTTGAATAGTGAAATCATGTATCCTAACCTTTTGTAAATAACATCTATAAATAGCAATGTCAGCTCGCTGACATTCCCCTGTAAATCCAGTAGTATACAAAAGTATACACCCTGTAAATAATTTTAAGCAACTTACTGTTCTGTTTTATGTAAAAAGTTAAAAAGTTATATGTAAAAAGTTATATGTAAAAAGTTAAAAAGTTCTTGTTCTATGTAATGTTATACGAATGTATACAATTGTTCCATGTAAACCGCCCCTGATCTCTGGAAGGGGCGGTATAGAAGAAATAGATAAATAAATAAATAAAATTGCAAATGCTCCAGTCACTTTCTTCTGGTCTCTTCTGTCTTCTGCTAATTCTCCATGGTCTGCTGTCCATTTGCCCTTTCTTCTCTCTTCTAGATTTTTTCCATTCTATCTTCTAAATCTGCTTTAACATACTGATCTTTCCCCTTTTGCTCTTTCCCCAATTTCTTTTTTATTCCTTTATCATCCACTCAAATTTCACCCTTCCATTCTCAATCCCAACTTACTCTGCCAATACCCAGCAATTTGTAGATTTTTCTTCCCTCCCACACAAAATATGTTTTCCCCCTCCAACCTCATTCCCCCAGCCCCATCCCCTTCTAGTCCTCCCCCAAAATCAGCTCCCTTCTAGTTCCAGCCCCACTCAGCATCCGCTCCCTTCTAATTGCATTCTCCCCCCCCCCACATAAGCCCATTTCTAGTCCTAGCCCCCCCAATCAGCTCATTTCCAGTCCTATTCCACCCCCCATCAGCCCATTTCCACATCCAAGCTCCCCCCATCAGCTCATTTGCAATCCTAGGCCCCCATCAGCCATTTCCAATACTAGCTCACCCAAAACCAATTCCAATCCTATTCCGGTGAGCTGATGGGGGAGGGGCTTAAACTGGTTATTGGAAATTGGGCCGAGTGTGGAGGAGCTTCAGCCCATTTCCAGTCCAAGCCCCTCCATCAACTCATTTCCAGTCCAAGCTGCCCCTATCAGCCATTTCTAAAAGTAGCCCCCCATCAGACATTTCCAATCCTATTCCAAAACTACATCTGTCCATTTCCAATCCTACCCCCCCAAAAGCCCATTTGCTGTCCTAGTCCTCCCTATCAGCTCATTTGCACCCCCTCCCACTCAGCCCATTTCCAATCCTAGCCTCCCCCCATTCATCCCATTTCCAATTATAGCCCCCAGCCCAATTCCAATCTTAGCCTCCTCCATTCAGCCCAATTCCAATTAAAGATCCCTCAACAGCCCATTTCAAGCCCAAGCCCTCCTCCCTGAAGAGCCCCGCGGCAGGCTTAAGAGGCTCACAGCAGGCTCAGCACAGTTCGTTACAGCTGCCGAAATGAAGAGCGTTGTTCCCTTCACTTCAGCAGCTGTATTGTAATGAAGATCGCAGGTGCGCTGAGAGCCTGGACACAGGAAGTGTCCTTTGACCTCCGGCACGCCTGCGATCTTCATTACAATTCAGCTGCCGAAGTAAAGGGAACAACGCTCTTCACTTCGGCGGCTGTAATGAGCTGTGCTGAGCCTGCCGGGTGCCATTAAAGAAGGCGACCCCTGGTAAATCCTGAGGTGACTCCATGGGGGTCGCGACCCACAGGTTGAGAACCGCTGAGTTAGAGGAATTGGGGTCCATTGCTGAAGAGAGAGGTTGAGAGTGAGAAAGAGGGGGCACTGAGAGAACTTTATTTCAAGAGAGTTTAAGTGATTTTGGTGGAAAAAGGGTGGAAAAAGATGAGAACAGCTACTGTAATGAAGGATTTCTTGGGTGCACTCAGTAATCTAGTTTCCTTCAGGAAAACATTTGTTCTGTCTCGGTTTGGGATTATTTTTTCCCTTTATGGGAAAAAGAATTCATAGATTTAGAGCACTGCTTTAAAAAGAGATTCTGTCTTTAAGAAACTCGGCTAACAGGCAGATTTGGAGTGGAGAAGAAACCAGTTTAAGACAGGCATCTATATAACTGGTGAAGAATAGAACCTAATAGTGTCTAAAAGGAAAAGGAATTCAATATTCCAAAGCACTTACACAGTTTACAGACCTGTAAACCAAGTAAATGTGGCACCAATTGCTAACTGGGCAGCAGTGATATTGCACCGCTGCCCAGTTAGTGATCCATGGGTAAAGATAGATGCAACAAAAGCTGGCTTATCTTTACTCATGGGAGCTAACTGGGCAGTGGCTCAATAACGCCGCTGCCTGGTTAGAGTCTGAGATGTCTTTGGCTATACGATGACCCCGGATATTCAATGCCAGGGCCGTCGCAAATGAATATCGGGCCCGTAATCTTTTCCTGAGGAAATGAACTTTCTTTCTGCCACTGGTGTTTGTGAGTGGCTTTGAATGAGATGCAGCGCTGCTGAGAATCTTAGTCTGACTGACTCTGTTGAAGGAAAAATAATACTTTTAAAGGAGTAAAGAAGAATATTTCCTCTTCTTTAAGGAAGATTGGAATTTCAGTTTAACTTACTGGCTGAGAGAATCAGACTGGCAGCTGTGGCTGTTTTGGTTTTTTGAAAATAGCGAGTAAGTGACAAAGAAGCCAAATAAGAGAAGAATATCATTTTAAATCTGAATCCAGTTCTTCATTATTTAATGTTTGGATTTTTGGGGATAATTTTAGTGTATGAATGAGGTGTGACTGCAGAGGGTGGGTTTAGTTAGGGACCAAGTGTAGTGTTTTAAGTCCTGCTGTCGCTGACAGATCAGAAAGTTATCCCACCTGACGACGAAGGTACAGTAGACTCTCCTATTGAGTTTTAAAAAGTATAGGTAGTAGGTACAGACTGGACCAGATTCAAAAGTTCCTGAGAAGGACCAGAGTCAGAGGACTGGTACCAGTAACCAGACCCAGAACTGGGACTCAGAGGCCCCTTTGCAAGAGAGTGTCGGCAAGATAAGTAGCTACCAACACAGACATATCTACAAACATGTTTTCATTTGTTTTGGTGCAAAAAAGTTCAGATACGTTCAACTGAAACAATTGAGGGAAAGTAGATCAGTTCAATCATTGAAGACAACCACACTCTCAGTTCAATAGTCAGCGAAAAAAAGTCTCAGACTTATGTTGCACTCAATCTAGACTGCCGTCTATTCATGTAGTGCCTTATTGCATCAATGACCTTTATAATGTATTAACAATCGCTGCTGTTTGAAGATGTGCTTACTAAATGTGCTTGTTCTGCAGTACAGCTACTATATTCAAAACATCTCTTTAACTATCAGGAAAACGAATCTTCCAAAACTCCTCCAACACGGGTTTTTAACCTTAGCAAATGCTATATACGTTTTTTTTTTTTGAGAGATGAAGATACTAAGATGCACTGCAATTCAGAAACTTCCACCATTATTCAATGGAGATCTCAACGCTCTTCCTGGGCGCCGTTAAGGCGTTTCACTACCATAGTTTCATCAGGAGATCTATTATAACCACCATTCCAGTGTTCTAAAATAAAATAAAAATATAATGTGACCAATGTGTCTTCCCCAACTCAACAATATATTTAAAAAACGTTAAGACTCTTTCCACTTACTCTATGTAGATGCTGCCCGCGTCTTCATTCATAAACTGAGATCAGCGTTCGTTCATCAAGCCAAATCATCATACAGCTCACATAGACGCCGCGCATGCGGGATGAAACAACAAGCGGACATTTAAACCTACATAGCGTAAGTGGAAAGAGTTTTAACGTTTTTTAAATATATTGTTGAGTTGGGGAAGACACATTGGTCACATTATATTTTTCTTTTATTTTAGAACACGGGAATGGTGGTTATAACGGCGCCCAGGAAGAGCGTTGAGATCTCCATTGAATAATGGTGGAAGTTTCCAAATTGCAGTGCATCTTAGTATCTTCATCTCTCAACAAAAAAACGTATATAGCATTTGCTAAGGTTAAAAACCCGTGTTGGAGGGGTTTTGGAAGATTCGTTTTCCTGATAGTTAAAGAGATGTTTTGAATATAGTAGCTGTACTGCAGAACAAGCACATTTAGTAAGCACATCTTCAAACAGCAGCGATTGTTAATACATTATAAAGGTCATTGATGCAATAAGGCACTACATGAATAGACGGCAGTCTAGATTGAGTGCAACATAAGTCTGAGACTTTTTTCGCTGACTATTGAACTGAGAGTGTGGTTGTCTTCAATGATTGAACTGATCTACTTTCCCTCAATTGTTTCAGTTGAACGTATCTGAACGTTTTTGCATTGATACATGTTCAGTAAGTGCCCCAATTGCCTTGTGGTTTCATTTGTTTTGAGGCACACTTATATTTTATTTGTATTTATTTTTTATTATTGAAAGTATAAGGTGGGCTTTTGTAGCTTGCTGAGCTTTCATAGTCTGACCTCTGGTGGGAAGTTTCCTGTAAAAGAAAAGAAATACAAAAATCAGTGAGGAAAATTAAAGGAAAAGAAAGTTTCATAAGAGAAAAGAAGTTTTGTAAACATTATCGTGGTTTTGTGTGAATTGTGAGTAAAACTGTTGAAAGTGTGTTCTTGAGAAAGATATTTGAAAAGTTATACTTACCTGTGAAAGGTTATAGAAAGCAAGTAGTTGTAAGGAATGGAAAAGACTTTGCAGTATACTTGATACTGAACATATTTTTACTATTTTGTGCAATAACATCCCATGCACATTATTTATAGTAATTATTTATTGCCATTGGCCATTTTTAATTAGCCATATTTAAATTTAATATTTATCTAACTTAAACATCTAGTGCAATAAATACTTTAAACATATAAATTTAAGTGTCTGACAAGAATTTATTTCAAGAAAATTCAAAATGTACCTGTTTAAATTCTACACCTGTGATATCTTGGTGGTTTCTAGGATCCTTTTTAGTTTATTTTATTTCTCGAAGGCACACATTGCATTGCATTGCATTTCTCATAGCTTTGGTCCCAAAGGAAGCAGCTGGGGGGATGCAGCTTGTTTTCACCGATAGCCCTCTGTGAAGTGAAAGTCTGAGGTAACATCATTTAACTCTGGTCAAGACTACATTAATAAAGACTCAAATCACTTCTCAGAAGAGGTCACAGTCTGAAAAAACTATTTGATGTAAAACTAATGAGCTGCAAGTAGTACAGAGAAAGTGGCAACATCTGGGGAATTATTTGTAGCATTTTACGTTAAATCATGTAATAAACAGGTTTCATATATGTATTTTTCTGTTGGCAGTCACTTCCTGCTGTTGATTATTTAGGGGTGATGGGGGTTGTTATGATTTTGTGTTTTATTTGGCTGTATCGATCATAGTTTAGCATTGTCATGTGTTGTAGTATGACACCACTTTGAATACCTTTGTTCGTACCTGAGAATATCTTTCAAGTTCTGACCATCATTGACATGGCAGCTAGAAAGTTCTTTCACAAAATTTAAGAGATTAAACTGTGGCTGCTTCAAAAATCTTTTACACATTCTCATATGCCAGCTTTTTAGCAGGCCTCCCTACCTTATGTTACTGCTGCTTTGTATTGTCTTGTTTTTATTGTTTGTTCATTCCCTCCTATTATGTTCTGTCTAGATTTTACAATTTTCATTTGTTCTATCATTATCTATTTATTGTGCAGTAACCAAGGTAGCCGGGACCCCGGCTCCCACACAAACCCCCCCAAAATCCCCCCACCCCACCCCCACCCACACAACACTCAAAGCACATTAGACATCAAATATTGCTAAACCACTGGTCACAGCTTTATTCTAAACAGTATCTTAACAGCATAATCTTCAAAAGATCAGTATCAATTCACAACCTTAGCAAATCAGCTCCCCAACCTCCATCCAAATAAAGTAAGCACCAGCAATATTATTAGCAAAATGGAACCATACCCCTAATCACCGCCACTGCCAGCTGCAGCAGTAACTTCTTCGCCCCACTGCCAGCCTCGCCATGCCATTAACAGACAGGCACCCTCAAGGTGAATACCCCATACCCATGGTTACACTTAACTCCCCCTGCCCCCTTTGGAGTTCTGACTGGGATGGGGGCATGGTCAGCAGCAGAGACATACAAGGCCCATGTACATTTTGTGTGTTTCCCGTGGATGTCCAAGGGTTGCAGAGCAGAGATAGCATCCATCTGTCCAAGAAAGGTTGACACATCTTCAGTAGTAGACTGGCTAATCTACTGAAGAGGGCTTTAAACTAGATTTGTTGGGGATGAGTGAAGAAAGACCCCAGGTAAGTGAAAGCCCCCAGGTAAGTGATACTCATTTCCATAAAGGTATTTAATGTAACAGGGGTAACATATGGAAAGCAGTGTGTATAAATGCCCATAGCATGGGAAATAAGACCCCTGATGTTGAAGCTTTGGTGGGAGTGGCCAACTTGGATTTAGTGGCAGTTACAGAAACATGGTTTACAGAAAACCATGACTGGGATGTAACTGTACCTGGCTATACTTTATTCAGAAAGGACAGGGTAGTAAAAAGCGGATGAGGAGTGGCACTATATGTAAAAAATACTATTAAAGCTTTGGAATTACAGAGCTTAAAAGGGAGAGAGGAGGCATTGTGGGTTATACTAGAAAGCGGGAAAGAGTAATATATTTGCATTGGCGTGATATACAGACCTCCTTCACAAGAGGAAGAGGTGGACAGAGAGATAATTGAAGATATACGCAGCATTGCTAGGAAAGGGGAAGTGCTACTGATAGGAGATTTCAATATGCCAAATGTTGATTGGCACATTCCTGCTGCAGTATTGTCTCGAAGTAGAGAGATCCTGGATTCTCTACAGGGAGAACTATTCAGGTAATTGGTAACAGACCCCACATGTGAAGGGGTCATACTGGACTTGGTGCTTACCAATGGTGAAAGTGTTTCTGATGTTATAGTGCAAGATCATTTTGCATCCAGTGATCACCAGATGGTGTGGTTCAGTATTAGGACTAGGGCTGTTAGAATCCATTCAAAGGTGAGGGTCTTAGTCTTTAGGAAGACTAACTTTGCCAAGAGGGGGGCGGAGCCAGCCACGGTGCAGAATGGACGCGTGAATTGAAGGCTCCCGTTGTCGCTGTAGAATCCTGAGCATTTTCGGTGCGAAATATAATTCTCGAACCCCCTTTTGTGGCTCAATAGTAGAGGCAGTGATTGAGGATGTCAACTTTGAAACCGGCACGGCTTGAATTTCAGTCTGGAGTTGGGTCGGCAGCGAAGCGCTCAAAATCTGAAGTAAGCTCACCACAGAAAATGGCCGCGGTCGAGAAAGAGGGTACAGCGGAAGGCCTGCGGGAAATACTAACGGAGCTGAAGAGCGTGAAGGAGATGATAGCTACCAATGCGACATCACTGATTGCGATTCAAGAGGATCTAAATGAAGTAAAGGAAAAAATGACGGCGATGGGCTCGCGCTTGAATGTATTAGAAGGGAAAATACAGGTGCACGAAAGTATGCTTGGACAAATCGGTCCCTTGATTAAGCGGGTTAAACAAATGGAAGACCTGATGGAAGATTAGAACAACCAGGCCAGACGCAATAACATCAGGTTGGTGGGGGTACCAGAGGGCGCTGAAGGGTCTGATCCGATAGCCTTTTTGGAGAAAATTATACCGGAAGTCCTGCAACTCGGTTTTGATAAACCTTTCGAGTTAGAACGGGCCCATCGCGTTCCTATGCATAAAGCAGAAAATACTCGGTATCCTAGACCTATAGTGCTGAAAGTTCTTCGGTACCCGCAGGTGCTACAGATTTTACAAGCGGCATCGAAAGAGTACATCGCTGCTGATTCAGGGCCAAAAAGTTTCTTTCTACCCGGATCTGAGTAAACAAACCATGAATCGCAGAAGAGAATTACTGGCATGTAGGCCTATGTTGCAGAGAGCGCAAGCAAGATACGGCTTGCATTATCCAGGTACCATGCGAGTGACACTGCACAACACGACGAGGAATTCTTTGGAAGCTGACAAGCTGCGAGCTTTCCTGCAAGAACACAATGGTATGGAGTCCTAAGAGACTGTAATTTTGTCTTCTATAGACTGCATTTCAAGCGCTGATGGGACATAGTGCTGGACTAATGCTATGGGGCTTAGTGGAGGCAGTTAACCTGTGTTATAGGTGGAACGGCTTCGTGGCTTGCCATGTGTAGGATGTTAGAACTTTTTTTGAGATTGTATACTTACTGCCAAAAAAAAAAAAAAGGAGGGGGGGTTACTTTCGATCTTGTGTGTATCTTTTATAAGAGCTGGAGAATCACTGTGGTTTCGCACAGATATAGTTAGAAGAACCATAGGGTGGCAATGGGGGAAAGGGAGGGCTTGTTCTTTTCTGGCACGGGGGGTGGTTTTCACCTTGAAATGTTCATGTATAAAGTTTATATGTTTGTTGTTGCCAGTCCAACCCAGTGAAACACTCACACAAAGGGAAGCAGTAGTACAGGTAGTCAGCGGACCTTTTGTATATATAATACCCCATATTGAAGATGGCACTTGACTTAGTGGTGCTTACCCTGAATGTAAAAGGGATTACAGACCCGATTAAATGAAAGAAAATACTGTCCTATTGTCAATGGAAGAAAGCAGATGTCGTATATCTACAAGACTATCAAATCCAAAAACCAACCCCCAAACGGTGATCAAAATTTAGAAGTAGTAAAGAATGAGATCCCGTGTACCCCTCAGGAAATTTTAACTTTTTTTGTCGGACATAGATCGTGTAGGGCAGGCATAGCAAACCATACCCCAGTCACAATACATATCCCTTTTATTCAAACCAACAGGTCATTTAAAACATCTCAAAAAACCAATTTCAAAGTTTTTATGAAAACTGCACTTATCTGAAAATTATGCGTGACGTGCACGTTTCGGGGGGGTAAACCCCTGTATCAAGCGCTCCCAGCTCCGCTTGCACAAACTCAAAGCCACCTTGTAACTGGCAAAACACGCCGAAATGCTGGCCGATGAAAACGAGGATACTGATTCGAGATTGGCTATCCAAAAACGCCCATCAACAGAAATCACCAATCACAAGAGGGGAAACCCCACTGAAAAGGGAATCCCCTACCATGAAAGGTAAATGTCAAACTGCTCCCAGTCAATCGATTTCGCTATTTAATCCAGCAGGGGAAACTGATTGTAACACAAATATCCAACGCTGTTCAAGCTTACGCAATCGTGAGATCCAGTCCCCCCTCCGAGGATCCGCAGGGACATGGTCAATAACAGTCCATTTCAAATGCTGAAAAACATGATTATGTTGTAAACAATGTTGGACCATCGGCGCTGTCAACGACTTCTGACGAAGACGGCAAGCATGTTCAGTAAGGCAAATTTTAACTTTCCGTGTAGTGCTGCCCACATACCGCATGGGGCAAGTACATTCGATCAAATACACGACAAATGTAGAGTTGCAAGAAGTTTGCCATCTACGATAAAAAACCTTATCCGAATGTAAGTCAGTCCAGGTAGAACCCGATATTGTAGTGGCACAGAACTGACAGGAAGTACACGGGTTATGTAAGCCAGACCGCCATTGGGGACACTCTGGACGGTCAACCGGTGTTGCCGACGAGACCAACTTGTCCCTAAGATTCCATCCCCTAGAATAAGCAATCCGTAAAGGTTTATTGAGACTAGGATGCAGCGATAGAAGGGGCCAATACTTTTTTAATATGCCCACCACCTGAGAAGAATTCGACATATATGGTAAGACCCCCATTATCATGTCCGGATCCGTAGCGGTAGCCGGTTGGCAATCCAAAAACCATTCCCTATGAGAAAATAAAGCCCTACGGTAAGCCCGAGAGACCACCGCTTTAGGATAGCCTCTATCCAAAAGTCGGGACTGCAAATCCAATGCATGTTGCTTAAAATGAGCCACCGAAGTGCACAATCTGCGAAGCCTGTGGCACAGTCGCTGCGCAAGCAGCAAGGAATTCCCCGTCGGTGCGGCGGTTTGAAGCGGTTGTCCGGCAGAAATTGGCGGTGGAGTTGAGTCTGGGTCGGATAGCCGGACCCTTTCCGGAGCCACCTTTCGAGAATTTTGTAGTGTCCCCTTTGGGGATTGTCCCTAAGAAGGAGCTGGGAAAATATAGGCTTATTCACAATCTCTCATTCCCGTCAGGATTGTCGGTGAATGATCACATTCCGAGGGAGTGCTGCACGGTCCGTTATGCTTCTTTCGACAGGGCGGTACAGTTAGTCCGACGGGCGGGTACAGGGGCGCTGATGGCGAAGGTGGACGTTGAATCCGCGTTTCGTTTGTTGCCTGTTCATCCCTCTTCTTTTCATCTTTTGGGTTTCCGATTCGGGGGGGAATTTTATTTTGACAAATGTATGCCCATGGGTTGTTCGTCATGTGCCTGTTTTGAGAAATTTAGTACGTTTTTGCAATGGATGGTTACGATCCGGGCCGGTGCCAGGAGTGTTGTCCATTACCTGGATGATTTTTTGTTTGTCGGACCAGCGCAGACTTTGCTGTGTGGGGAATTGTTGGAGGTTTTCCTGGGTGTCGCGGGTGACTTGGGTGTACCTTTAGCCGAGGGTAAAACGGAGGGGCCGACGACTAAGCTTACGTTCTTGGGCATTGAATTAGACTCGGAGGAGATGGTGGCGCGATTGCCGCCAGCAAAAGTGGACACGTTAAGAGCCTTGATTTCGAATGCGTTGGCAGCGGCGAAGTTCACGCTGAGAGAGTTTCAGTCGTTGATCGGGTCCTTGAATTTTGCATCGCGGGTCATACCAATGGGGCGGATATTTATTCGACGTTTGGCGGCAGCCACGTCAGGTGTCCGTAAGCCTCATCATAGAATTCGCATCTCCAGGAGCATTAAGGAGGATTTGCGGGTGTGGGATGTGTTCCTAAGGGAGTTTAACGGGGCGCCTGTGCTCATGGAGTTGGCCTGTTCTACGCACGATTTGCAGTTATATACTGATGCGGCGGGGGCTGTTGGATTGGGTATTTACTTTGGTGGGGAATGGTGTGCAGAGCGGTGGCCTCCGTTGTGGCATCAACGGGGGCTTCTCCGGAATATCACATTTTTGGAGTTGTTCCCGATTTTAGTGACGTTGGAGTTGTGGCCTGAAAAATTGCGGAACAAGAGGTTGGTCTGGTAGTGCGACAACGAAGCTGTAGTGAGCGTGGTTAACCGTTATACCCCACGCTGTAGATTGGTAGCTGATCTCATGAGAAGGGTGGTGTTGGCCTGTCTGCGGCTTAATGTTGGTTTGACTGCTAGACACATTCCGGGGTTACACAATGGAATAGCTGATGCTCTTTCCCGTTTACAGTTGGATCGGTTTCGGCAACTGGCGCCAGAGGCAGACGAGATCGGGTTATCGGTCCCTTGGAACTTGTGGAACAGTGGCCTGCTGATATGAAAGAGATGTTGAAGAGCTCTGTAGCGAAGAAAACTTGGGACGACTACTGTCGGGGTTGTCGTACGGTGATGGCATTTTTGTGGGCTCAGGGATGGAGGTCCGGAGCGGTGTCTGATGGATTACTGGCCCAGTATATCATGGGGGCAAGGAGGATGGGTTATACTAGGGCTGGAGTTAGGGCCCACTTGGCAGGCTTTGCGTTTTTTGCGAAGGCTGTGGGGTGGGGCCCGGCCAGTGGGGGGTTTTTGGTGAAGAAATTGTTACAAGGGTGGGGGCGCGAACACCCTCCTCAGGCGGATCAACGACGGCCTGTAACACATGACCTTTTGCAGGGACTGTGTGCGGTCTTGCCAGTCGTTGCGAGGTCTGAGTATGAGGCCATGCTTTTCAGGGCTGTTTTTTTCTTTGGCCTTTTTTGGGGCGTTTAGGGTAGGTGAATTGGTAGCGGATTCCAAGTTGGCTGTTGCGGGGCACAGTATGCAGCGTCAACATGTGCGTTTGGAGGGCTCCCGCTTGCAGGTCCTTTTGAAAAAGTCAAAAACGGATCAGCAAGGACGGGGCCTCTGGGTGGTGTTACAGGCCATAGGGGGGCCCACGTGTCCGGTGACAGCCATGCGGGAGTATTTAGCTTGCCGCCCGGAAGTAGCTGGGGGGTTATTTCTGCACGAGGATGCGGGGTTGGTCACGCGTTACCAGGTCACAGCAGTTTTGCGTTTGGGGTTACAGCGCTTGGGCGAGGACTCTGCCCGTTATGCTGCGCACTCTTTTCGCATTGGGGCGGCGTCTAGTGCGGCAGGTGCTGGCTTGTCGGGTTGGCATATATGCCTCATTGGCCGTTGGAGGTCCAAGGCTTTTCGAGGTTATGTCCGTCTGTAATTCAAAAAAAAAAAAAAAAAAGACAACCAAAAAAAAAAAAAAAAATTGGAACGGAATGAATTAAAAAAAAGACAAATTGCAAACAACCAAAAAGGTTGCGCCTGCGTTATTAACTGGTTTTTTTTGGTTTGTGGTAAGGGCGGCGGTGTGCTGGGCTCTTGGATGCTGGGGCATTCTTTTGTTTATTGGGCTGGTCAACGGGCAGAGTTGCGGCCTATCGGGCCTAACCTAGGACTGGAGCCTGATGTGGTGTCGGTGTTATGGCTGGGTGAGCGAGGGCTGCGTTGGATGCAGCTGTTGCCTTTGCTGCGACATCACGCCCGAATTCGGACTTCTCCGGGAATTATCCTACTGCACCTGGGAGGCAATGATCTCGCAACATGGACTTGTAAACAACTAATCAACGCTGCAAAAAAAGACATGGATCTGATATTAAAAATGTTTTTAGGCGTTGTGCTTATTTGGTCGGATGTCATCCCAAGGCCAGCGTGCTGGGGTCAGCGGCGGTGGTCTCGGGGATTGACGAAGATCAATAGGCAGATTGGAAAATGGTTATGTGCGCATGGGGGTTATCATGTGCAGCATGATTGGGTGGATGTGACTTGTAAGGGCTTATATCGGGGTGATGGAGTGCATTTGTCTCCTGTGGGGGTTGACCTGCTCCTGAACGACTGGCAGGAGGTTTTGGAGCGGGTGGTGCGGGTTATGCAGAGCAGGTCGCAGCTTGTGCTCCGGTAGTGGGGGGGCGGCAAAGGCACGGGTTGTGCCTGTGCCGGTGGCGGGATCCCGGAGGTTTCCGGGGTCCGGAGCCATAGCTGATTGGGGCGGGGCAGGGTGCCCGCGGCCCGGTGAACCCCTAGCAGGCTTTTGCTAGTGACATGGCGAGGTCGGGCAGGGGTGGTACTAACTTGTCCGGTGTTTGACCGGCCTAGGTGCGGTAGTGTTGTCACCTTGCTATTCATATGGCTGGTGAGGAACGCTTCGCACCGGGATTGGGTGTTGGGTTATTCATGTTAAAATGCTAATATGTTATGGAGCAAATAAAGCTGCGACCTGTTGTTATACCAACTCATGTGTGGTCTAAGTTTGTTTGAGAGGGGTAGGGCCGGATTAAGATGTGGGTGTGGGGGTAATGCCAGGAGAGTGCTTGGTGCGGCTCCCCGGTTATAGAAAGGGCACGGGCGAAGTCCTGGTGCCCGAAGGTAACCGGGGGCGAGCGTCAACGCGCCCCTGGCCTGGGCAAAAAGTCGGAGGAGAAAGCAGGGTAAAAGAAAGGGGGGGGGGAAGATCTCGGAAGCGCGCCTGTGTGCTGACGCAGGAGCGCATCCTTTGAATTGATTGGTTCCGCCGCGAGATGCGCGCGGCTGGAACCAATCGGGAGGGTGAAAGAGCCATGTGCAGCGGCTGCCCGAGCGCACGCTAGCACATGGTTTTGGAAGGGCGGCTGGCCGGTGTCCCGCCCTCCCACCCGGTTATGAGGGTTGGGTGTGGTGGGATTTAGGGGTGTTGCAGCTGGAGGGGGTTGGGGTGGGTGGCGGGATCCCGGAGGTTTCCGGGGTCCGGAGCCATAGCTGATTGGGGCGGGGCAGGGTGCCCGCGGCCCGGTGAACCCCTAGCAGGCTTTTGCTAGTGACATGGCGAGGTCGGGCAGGGGTGGTACTAACTTGTCCGGTGTTTGACTGGCCTAGGTGCGGTAGTGTTGTCACCTTGCTATTCATATGGCTGGTGAGGAACGCTTCGCACCGGGATTGGGTGTTGGGTTATTCATGTTAAAATGTTAATATGTTATGGAGCAAATAAAGCTGCGACCTGTTGTTATACCAACTCATGTGTGGTCTAAGTTTGTTTGAGAGGGGTAGGGCCGGATTAAGATGTGGGTGTGGGGGTAATGCCAGGAGAGTGCTTGGTGCGGCTCCCCGGTTACAGTATTAATAGATACACTCTTAAAGGGAATTGACAATCACAAACAGGCGTTCATTCTCCTTTTCATTGACATATCAGCAGCTTTTGATAGCGTGCATCACTCAATTTTGCTCAACGACCTAAGGCAGATAGGCATAAACTCCACCGTACATAAATGGTTCACCTCATATTTACATAACAGAACACAAAATGTAAGAACAGGTTCTCAAACATCCAATACATACAAACAAGAAATAAGTTTACCACAAGGTTCAGCACTTTCAGCCCTACTTTTCAATATCTATATAAAACCGGTCTGTAACATCTTTAAAAAATTTGGAGTACAATATCACCTTTACGCGGATGATATCATGATGTACATACCTTTTTCGATTCCTAACCTACCGATTCAACTTCTATCAGACTGCTACAATGAAATCACACACTGGCTAAAAACCCAAAACCTCCATATAAACCATGCTAAAACTGAAGTCTTAATTGTAACAAAAAACCATTCATTCACTCCTCCAACCCACATAACACTACAAAACCAAGAAATTAAAATAAAAAACGAAATAAGATATCTAGGTGTTATCTTAGATACACACCTTACTATGGAAACCCACATTAGAAATACATTAAAGAAAATCTACTTCAAACTTAAAATCCTCAAACAATTACGCCCCCTTGTATTTATACAAGATTTTATCAATATAATACAGGCTACCATAACTCCCCACTTCGATTTCGCCAACTTAATACTTATAGGCATCTCTAAACAAAACATCAAAAGGATCCAACTTGCGCAAAATGCAACAGCTAGAATTATATTAAAGATAAACTCACTCCAACACATTACACCGATACTAGCATCCCTTCACTGGTTACCAATACAAAGCAGGATAACATACAAAACAATAATAACTACATTCAAAGCTCTAAATGACATGGCCCCGAAGACACTCTGTAACCTAATAAGCAAAGAACCACCTAAGCCCACTCATAGAAAAGGACAATCAAATAAACTTAAAATGCCGAAAGAATATATAAGAACTCACAAATTAACAAATAATAGAGCCTTTTCCCACATAGCCCCAACAACCTGGAACTCATTACCAGAGGACCTACGATCAATAACAGAGATAACGGAATTTAGAAAAAAATTGAAAACATACTTATTCACTAAACACTATAATACCATAGAAAATCTTCCACCCAACTTAGATAAAGGCTAAACATAAACCTACCCAAAAGCAAGCTTACACTCCCTACTACAAACAATACATACAAAACTTAAATGTATAATTCACCCCATTCTTATGCATTGAAACCCTACTTGTATATAGTTACAACTGTCATAATCTGCCATGTTATAGGGACAGTACTTTTGTTTTAACTGTTATACAATCTGTGTTAGTTGAATTACTGAAGTATTCTGCTTAGTTTTTAAACCCTTTGTTGTACAAGTTAAGATGTTCTATGTAAAAAGTTATTATTGTTCTATGTAAAACAAGCTCTGCATTGTTGACTGTTGTTGATTGTACACCGCAACTGATCGCTGGAAGATGCGGTATATAAATAAGTGTTAAATAAATAAATAAATAAATAAGAACAAAAAGACGGAACGGGAGGAATTAGAGGTACAGATAAAAGCCGGGGAGCGGCTAATGGCAAAAAAAGCTGACCCGATGATATTGATTAGGCTGCAGAGATTGAGATACAGATATAATACCATGCTTTATAAGGAGGCACATTTCGCGTTCCATGCCCAACAAAGTACATATTACCATGAGAATAATCGAGTGGGCTCGTTGTTAGCTAACTTACTTAAAGCCCGGAGGAATATGACACGCATTGGGTGCTGCAAAATCAAGGAGGAGATCTTCTGATGCGAGATGAGCAAATACTGGAGCGCTGCAAGGAATTTTATGAGAATTTATATCGTTCTGAAGTGGACTGCAGTGATGTGGCCTTTGCAGAATTTGTCTCTAAAATAACTGGAC
The DNA here is from genome assembly GCA_033557465.1 of Ichthyophis bannanicus. Classification (NCBI taxonomy): domain Eukaryota; kingdom Metazoa; phylum Chordata; class Amphibia; order Gymnophiona; family Ichthyophiidae; genus Ichthyophis; species Ichthyophis bannanicus. The sequence goes on from CM066044.1 coordinate 119,099,479, forward strand.
CTAAACTTCTGGTGAGTCAGATTCAGTCAGATTTAGTTGGAACTGGAAGTGTCGGCAGCGGAGATACAGAAAGCAATTCGACAGATGGCTCGAGGCAAAGCATCTGGTCCAGACGGTATTCCGCTGGAACTATATCATAAACACCAGTTGATGATAATACCAATGCTGCAGATTTATTATAATGGCCTGTATAATGCAGATCCTGAGGTATGCGCGCTGGCTGAAGCCACTGTGGTTATTCATCCGAAGCCGGGCCGAGATCCCCAGAAAATAGAGAACTACAGGCCCATATCACTGCTAAACACTGATTACAAAATATATGCTAAAGTGTTTGCTAATCAGCTGAATCTGGTCCTGCATGATCTGATACACACCGATCAGTGTGGCTTTGTGCAAGGTAGGTCTACCTTGGATAACGGAAGACTACTAGCACATGTCTTACTTGAGGCCCAGAAGACGTCGGAGCCTCTTATTGGATTGTCACTAGACACTGAGAAGGCTTTTGACCGACTGGAGTGGTCTTTCCTGTTTTGATCTTTGTGATGGTTTGGGATTGGAGAAAAGTGTCTTAAAAGTATAGCGATATTGTATGCTAAACCGGTGGTGCGCATTGCAGCTAATTCCGGTTTGTCGGCTCCCTTTGAACTACAGAGAGGGACTAAACAAGGATTGGAGCTGCTGGCGACTGCAATCAGGCAGCACAATAGTATATCGGGTGTGGAACTTTCGGATGGGCAATGCAAACTGTCCGCATATGCGGACGATCTTCTGCTTTTTCTTCATCCAGATGCTTTGCCTACAGCGCTGCAAGTTATTGACTGCTATTCTTCCATATCAGGATATAAAGTAAATCTGACAAAGACAACAATAATCCCTCTGAATATGCATGTGAAGGCGGTTACACTGCAAGCATACCCGTTCCAGTGTGCTAAATCATCTTTCAAATATTTGGGAGTTGAATACGGATTCACCATGCAGGAGACCATGAATCTCAACATGAAGGCGTGTAAAAAAGCGGTTAATGATTGTGTTAATAGATGGACCCCCCTGCACTTAACCTGGTGGGGCCAGTTGGAAACCATTAAAATGGTGCTGGTCCCCAAGATAAGCTACATACTGAGTATGATCCCGGTGCTGTTTTCCCCAAGTTTTTACAAGCAGATCAACAGTATGATAGTATCTTTCTTATGGGGTAATAGAGTTCCACGGCTAGCGGCATGGAAGTTAAGACTGCCAAAGGACAAAGGTGGAGTTCATTTTCCAGAAGTGGAGTGGTTGCATTTGGCCTTCTTGCTGCGACAGGGTTCTCAATGGACTGATGTGGAGAACTTGGAGGGCAGCCCTAGGTGGTTGAAAGTTGAACAAGCTATGTATGCCCCCTTGCCGACATCTATGATGGTTGGGATGATGCAAGATCCACGTCAGTCATCAAATGTGGTGGTGGGGGCAACCCAGCAAGCGTGTCGATGGCTTGCAAAGTGCATTGAAGATGGGGAAGACTTTTCAATGGATATGCCCATATGGATGAATTCCCGGTTTCGTATAGATGGGAAACCAGTGAGGTGGACGAAATGGATGGAGCATGGAATCGAAACGCTGGGACAGCTGATGGCGGGAAGAGAGTTTAAGACTTTTGGAATGTTGAAGGCGGAATTTGGGCTGCCACATACTAGCTACTTTCAATGGTGCCAACTTAGACATTGCCTGAGTAAAGCAGGGTTATCACCTGTTTTGGTGAAGCCGGGATGGCCCTTGTTACAAAAGCTGCAGGAGATACAGGCTGGCACACGTGCCATATCTAAGTTACTTGGGATGCTTCGCTCATGAGGAGAGAAGGAATGTGTGAAAGTACAGTCCGCATGGCTTGAGGATACTGGGGACTGTCTACAGTCGGAACATTGGAGCACTTTTTGGGGACCCCAAATATGAATCACTAGAGCTGCTTCCCTTACACAATCTTTGTATTTTCTGGCTCATCGGGCCTTTCTCACCCCATTGAGGAAGATGAAATGGGCTGGACAAGAGGGGAACCGCTGTTGGTCCTGTGGCACCGATATTGAAATATTAGCACACATGCTTTTCTATTGCAAACAGCTACAGATATTCTGGCATAGTGTTTGGCAGTGGGTGTCAAGCATATTAGCTATACATGTTCCGATTACATATCAAATAATAGTGTTCAAATCTCTGATGATCCAACCAAAGCTGTCAAAACAAGATAGTCAATTATTGGATCTAATGATCAGTATGGCTGTAAAGGTTATTCTGATACACTGGAAGAACTTGTAAAAAGTGCATTTTGAATTCTGGTGGAATCTGCTGTGCCTGCATAAGAGTTACGAAGAAGTATATATAGTTAAAAATCCCCATGCAGGCAATTTGCACAAGAAATGGGCCGCTTTGAGTATAGCTTAGCACAAGAGGCAAAACAAGGTCAATTCTCCTTGAGCAGCATATAAAGTCTTCTAGAGACCTTTACAAAGAGGCCTTCTACCTAGTGGGCAAGCAACCTGTGAAGCTTTTTCAATAGGTGTTAACACCAGCTGGCAGTTCAAAAGGCCATTTTGAAAGACTCCTTCTATCCAAGCAAGGACTGTTAATTACCCAGGAAGTAGGTCACTGCTTACATCATCAGCACAAGCATAAATAGCTCAACCAGAGCTCTGTGACCCTGTCTTGACGGACTGGAAAGGGGGGGCTGTTACTTCTGGAGAGAAATCTGAAATTGTGAGTATATACTTCTGGGAATTTTTCTGAAAGGAATGTTTTTCTTTTTAAAGCTAATTAATCTGTGAACCCACTATTTTTTTTTGTTAAATCAGTCAGGGCCTAGTAGCAACAGTTTAAGATTCAATTTAAAAACACAGAAGAGAACTTTCTGGGTACCTTTCATACCCAGTAGACAGCTGTAGTTTAAATTTCATAGTCACTCAGGGCCTAGCATCAGCAAAGTACTTTTAGTTTCAAATTAAAACACAGAAGAGAGCTTTCTGGTTAAATTTAGAATCCAGCAGAGAGCTTGTAGTTTAAATTTCATAATAGGTTAGAGCCTAGAAGCAGCAAAGAGCTATAATTTAAATCTAATCACATATAGTTTTCCTCAGCAGCACAGGACAAGGTACTGTGTAGCAGCCCTTTTTTTAATAAGTGTTATATCCCTCCCTCCCTCCCCACACCCACCCTCCCCTGGGAAAATCACAGCTTTATAGGTACTTGCACAACTTAAAAGACAGGAGGTGCTCTCAGGTGAAGCTCATTACCCAAATCAGTCATACACCAAGGACCTGAGATTAATTAAGCTTCAGGTGAACAAGGTATATTAAACTTCTTAGGTACAGTTTTAGTGGTATAAATATCCATTGCACCCTTTAGTACATATAGAACTTAAAGATCTAAACACAAACTTAAAAACTAAGATGCAGACAGCAGTCCAGCAGCGGGATGTGGGCTTTCCAGTCTTTTGCATTGAGTTGTCACATGTATGATTTTCTCCCAGCTGGTGAGAGGTCTTACGTGTGCACTAGGTGCAAGGAGCTCTCTGCTCTCAGGGAACAAGTCCGTTCTCTAGAGGCTAGAGTAGCAGACTTGGAAAACATAAGACAGACAGAGAGGTACATAGACGAGACCTACAGGGATATAGTCCTGAAGTCCCACCTCCAGTCTGGCAGCATCCCTGTTGCCATGGAGGAGAGAGGTCACGTGACAGGAGAGCATCACCCTGGTGTGGCAGGAAGTGATCCTGTAACTAGGACCTGTCCTCCAGGTGATGTAAACCCCTCTTGCACCGAGGAGGTTTCTCCAGGGCCAAGTGCCCATGCGGGAAGGGTTAGGACAGCAGTTATAGTTGGTGATTCGATCATTAGGCATGTAGATAGCTGGGTGGCTGGTGGACGTGAGGATCGCCTGGTAACATGCCTGCCTGGTGCGAAGGTAGCGGACCTCACACGCCACCTAGATAAGGTTCTTAGATAGTGCTGGGGAGGAGTCTGCTGTCTTGGTACATGTTGGTACCAATGACATAGGAAAATGTGGTAGGGAGGTTCTGGAAGCTAAATTTAGGCTTTTAGGTAGGAAGTTTGAAATCCAGAACTTCCAGGGTAGCGTTCTCCGAAATGCTTCCCGTTCCACGCGCAGGACCCAATAGGCAGGCAGAGCTCCGGAGTCTCAATGCGTGGATGAGACAATGGTGCAGAGATGAGGGGTTCGGATTTGTTAGGAACTGGGGAACATTCTGGGGAAAGGAGGGGCTCTTCCGAAGGGATGGGCTTCACCTTAACCGGGATGGAACCAGGCTGCTGGCATTAACCTTTAAAAAGGAGATAGAGCAGCTTTTAAACTAGATAATAGGGGAAAGCCGACAGTCGCCCAAGAGCGCATGGTTCAGAAGAATGTATCCTTGAAGGATAATACAAAAAGCAGTGAGGTTCCATATAATAGTAATGTAGCCCAAATGCCCTCGAGTATGGAGCAGTCAGAACTTAAAGATCCCAAATTACCCATGTCTACCAATAGCCAAATTAATATGAATAAAATACAGTCTCTAAAATGCTTGTATGCAAATGCTAGAAGTCTACAAAACAAGATGGGAGAGTTAGAATATATAGCACTAAACGAGAGGTTAGATATGATTGGAATATCAGAGACATGGTGGAAGGAGGACAACCAGTGGGACACTGTGATACCTGGGTACAAACTATATCGAAATGATAGAGCTGATCAAATTGGTGGAGGGGTTGCGCTCTATGTTAGAGAGGGCATTGAGTCAGAAAGGATTAAAGTTTTGCAAGAAACAAAATTTGCTGTAGAATCTCTATGGATTGAAATTCCATGTAAAAAGGGGAAGGCGATGGCAGTGGGGGTGTACTATCGTCCGCCTGGCCAGAATGAACAAATGGATGATGAAATGCTCAAAGAAATCAAGGAAGCTAGCAAAAGTTACAGTGCAGTAATAATAATGGGTGATTTCAATTACCCCGGCATCGACTGGGTCAGTGTCACAACAGGACATGCTAGGGAGATAAAGTTCCTAGATGAAATAAATGACTGCTTTCTTGGAGCAGCCGGTTCATGAACCGACCAGAGGGGAAGCAATATTAGACCTAGTCCTTAGTGGAACACCAGATGTAGTGCAAGAGATAAGGGTGTTGGGGCCACTTGGCAATAGTGATCATAGCATGATCGCCTTTGATTTAATTAGTGGAGGAGGGATAGTAAGGAAATCCACAGTACTACCCCTTAACTTTCGAAAGGGAGACTATGATAGAATGAGGAAAACAGTTAAGAAAAAACTAAAAGGAGCAGTTGCAAAGGTTAAAGACGTACATCAAGCTTGGGTGTTGTTGAAAAATACTATCTTGGAAGCCCAGACCAGCTGTATTCCACGCTTTAAGAAAAGTGGAAGGAAGTCCAAAAAATTGCCAGCATGGTTTAAAGCTGAGGTCAGAGAGGCTGTTGTTGCCAAAAAAAGCATCTTTCAAGAAATGGAAAAAAGAGCCAAATGATGAAACCTGGAAACAGCACAAGCACTGGCAAGTCAAATGCAAGGCATTGATAAGGCAGGCAAAGAGAGAATTTGAGAAGAAGCTTGCTGCGGAAGCAAAAACGCGAAATAAAGACCTTTTCAAGTACATTCGTAGCAAAAAACCTGTGAGAGAGTCAGTTGGTCCATTAGATGATAAAGGGGTTAAAGGAGCACTAAGAGGCGACAAGGCGATAGCGGAGAGACTGAATGAATTCTTTGCTTCGGTCTTTACTGAGGAAGATGTAGGGATGTTACCCACGACTGAAGTGGTATTTAAAGGTGTGGAAGAATTGAAGGAAATATCGATACATCGGGAAGATGTCCTACAACTATTAGATAAACTGAAGAGTAGCAAATCACCTGGGCCGGATGGTATACATCCAAGGGTGTTGAAAGAACTGAAATTTGAGATTGCAGACCTGCTATCAGTAATCTGTGAACTATCATTAAAATCATCTCTAATACCTGAGGATTGGAGGATCGCCAATGTAACACCAATTTTTAAAAAGGGTTCGAGGGGTGATCCGGGAAACTACAGACCGGTGAGCCTGACATCAGTACCGGGAAAAATGGTAGAGAAACCATCATAAAGAATAAAATTACTCAGCATATAGATAGTCATGACCTAATGGGAGACAGCCAACATGGCTTTAGACAAGGAAGATCTTGTCTTACTAATCTGTTATGTTTTTTTGAAGGAGTGAATAAACAGGTGGACAAAGGTGAGTCGGTTGATATTGTGTATCTGGACTTTCAGAAAGCCTTTGACAAGGTCCCTCATGAGAGACTTTTGGCAAAACTAAAGAGTCATGGGATAGGAGGCAGTGTACTACTGTGGATCAGGAACTGGTTAAAAGATAGAAAGCAGAGGGTAGGGCTAAATGGCCAATTTTCCCAATGGAGAAAGGTGAATAGTGGTGTACCCCAGGGATCTGTGCTGGGTCCGCTGCTTTTTGACATATTCATAAATGACCTGGAAAGTGGAATAACGAGTGAGGTTATCAAATTTGCTGATGACACAAAACTATTTAAAGTTGTTAAAACCCAGGAGGATTGTGGAAAATTGCAAGAGGATCTTGATAAATTGGAAGACTGGGCATCAAAATGGCAGATGAAATTTAATGTGGAGAAGTGCAAGGTTATGCACCTAGGGAAGAACAACCCAAACTATGGTTACACGATGCAAGGTTCCACATTAGGAACCACCACCCAAGAAAAAGATTTAGGCGTCCTTGTGGATACCATGTTAAAACCCTCGGCCCAGTGTGCAGCGGCGGCCAAGAGAGCAAATAGAATGCTAGGTATGATAAGGAAAGGAATGGAAAATAAAACAAAAGATATTATAATGCCTCTATATCGTTCCATGGTGAGACCGCACCTTGAATATTGTGTGCAATTCTGGTCGCCATATCTTAAAAAGGATATAGCAATTTTAGAAAAGGTTCAGAGAAGAGCCACCAAAATGGTAAAGGGGATGGAAGGCTACTCCTATGAAGAAAGGCTAAAAAGGTTGGGGCTCTTTAACCTGGAAAAGAGACGGCTGAGGGGAGATATGATAGAAGTCTATAAATTAATGAACGGAGTGGAACGGGTAAACGTAGATCGATTGTTTACCTTATCAGAATATAGAAAGACTAGGGGACATGCAATGAAGCTACAGGGTAAAGTATTTAAGACTAATAAAAGAAAATATTTTTTCACTCAACGTGTAATCAAACTCTGGAATTTGTTACCGGAGGGATGTAGTAAAGGCTGTTAGTGTAGCTGGGTTTAAAAAAGGTTTGGACAAGTTCCTGGAGGAAAGGTCCATAAACCATTATTAAGAAGGGACCCAGGATATCAATGCTTGAACCAATACAAGCATTGTGGAACCTGTGTCCCTTGGGGAAACTGCTAGGTACGTATGACCTAGATTGGCCACTGTTGGAAACAGAATACTGGGCTTGATGGACCTTGGTCTGACCCAGTATGGCATATCTTATGTTCTTATGTTCTTATGTTCTTATGTATGTTGGGGGAAAATAATCGCGTGTCATTGCTGTTTATATGCTGATAGTGAGGTGGGGCGCTGGTTTGGACTGGTAATGAACCTGTTTTTCTGATTGTTTGTTCTCTCCTGTTTTTTTTTTATTTTGCTGAAGTTGGTGGTTAGAGGTGAATTAATGTGAGGACATAGTATGTAAAGTTTATTGGATGTATGTATGATTTGAAAATGCGAATAAAGAGATAACAAAAAAAAATAAAATAAATAACTTTGCCAAGATGGGCCAATACCTTAAGGAGTCGTTAGTGGGATGGGAACAGATGGGGGATGTAAAAAAACAGTGGGCAAAACTGAAAGGGGATATTTTAAGGGCAACCAACCTTTTTGTTAAAATGGTAAGTAAAGGTATAAGGAAAAGGAGACCACTATGGCTTTCGAAAGAAGTAGCTGAAAAGGTGAAGAAAAAGAGGGAGGCCTTCATGAAATACAAGAGATCACAGAGAGAGGAAGACAGGCATCTATATTTGGAAAAACTTAGAGAAGCTAGCAAAGTAGTCAGGAAACAAAGATTCAAAAAGATAAGGAAATAGCCAATGCAATAAAATGGGGGATAACTCATGCTGCATAGCCTGTGACTCTATTGCTATCCCACTGCTTGAAATAACTCATGCTGCATAGCCTGTAGACTCCATTGCCACCTCATTGTTTGTTGCCACCTCACTGTTTGTAGATAGATAAACACATGCTACATAGCGTGTAGACTCCTTGCTACCTCATTGCTTGTAATTTAACCTATATTGCATAGCGTGTAGTCCCCATTACCTCATTGTTTGTAATTTAACCTATACTGCATAGTGCATAGAATCCATTGCTTGTAAGATAACATGTGCTGCATAGCCCCACTATTCCTCTTCTGTGGCCCCATATCACGTTTTCCTTCTTTTCCTCATACTCCCCAACTGCTTCCCCTCCTACCAGCACCCTCATTCCTTCCCCCCCCCCATTCCCCCTCTACCTTCCTCACTTCTCCCTCCATTCTGTCTTCTAACCTAGCATCAGCTCTTGAGCTTCATCACATTCTCCCCCTCATTCAACCAGCCCCCCTCTCCCTAAGGCAACCCCACCCTTGCTTCCACCATACTGCCTCCTCTTTACTCCTCCACTCTCTACTACTCCTTCTTCTTCTCTCATCAGGAAATATCAACCCCAACCCTGGACCCCTCGATTTCTATCTCATTCTAAGAAGAACTCCTCACATAACTTATCTAATCTCATCCATATCCCTCTCCTTTCCCCTTCCACGCTCCCTCCCTCATGTGCCACACACTTATCCAGAGATATCAACCCCAACCCTGGCCCCTTTAGAATTCTGTCTCACTCTAAGAAGAGATACTCACATAACCTGTCTAATATCATCAATATCCCCCTTCGTTCCCCTTCCACTCTCCCTCCCTCATGTGCCTCATGGAACACACACTCATCCAGAGATACCCACCCTTACCATGGCCCCTCTAGATCTCTGTCTTACTGTGGAAGGAGATCCTCACATAATGGCCCCCCTAGACCTCTGTCTTACTCTGAAAAGAAATCCTCATGTAACTTGTCCAATCTCTTCCATATCCCTCTCCTTTCCCCTTCCGCTCTCCCGTTCTCATGTGCCTTATGGAACGCACACTCGGTCTCTAATAAACTTGCTTTTACTCATGATCTCTTTATCTCTAATGCTCTACATCTTCTTGCCCTAACTGAGACCTGGCTCTTCCCAGATGATACCAAATCTACTGCTGCTCTCTGTCACGGGGGCTATCAGTTCTCCCATATGCCTCATTCCACTGGCAGCGGTGGTGGTGTTGGGCTTCTACTTTCTCCCTCTTGCCAATTCCAACCCCTCCTGCTACCTCAGTCTCACTCCTTTTTCTCTTTTGAAGTCCACTCAATTCGCCTCTTCATGCCACTTCCCCTCTGAGTAGCTGTTATCTATCGCCCACCCAACAAGTCTGCTTCCACCTTCTTTACCGACTTCAACTCCTGGCTTTTCGTCTTTCTGGATTCCTCTTCCCCATTCTTATTCTTGATGATTTTAAAATTCACATCGATAACCCCTCTGATCCCCATGCTTTAAAACCCCTCACCCTTACCTCCTCGTTTAACCTCCAACTCTGTTCCACTGCCCCCACCCACCAGCACGGCCACTGCCTTGACCTGATACTCTTCTCTAATTCCTCTTCCTCAAGCTTCCGTAACACAATCCTTCCCTTATCTGACCATCACCTTTTAAACTTTAATCTTCAGTTCCCACTGTCTCAACCCCATCCTATCTCCTCCAACCTATTTAGAAACCTTCATAATATTGATCCCTTGACTCCACCATTTCTCCATCTCTCTCCTCCATTATGTCCTACAAGTCCGTTGACGAGGCAGTAACCTCCTCTAATGCTGCACTCTCCTCGGCTCTGGATGCTCTTGCCCCACCCACCCCACGACCTGTGAGATGTTCAGCACCCCAGCCCTGGCTTTCATCCAATACGCACCTGTGCCCATTTGGCTGAACGTGCTTGGATCAAATCCCGTTCCTCGGAAGAATTTCTACATTTCAAATTCATGCTTGGCTCTTTCCAGTCAGCCATAGCACTTACAAAACAAGAATACTACATTCATCTGACTAACTCTCTTGCCTATGATCCTCACCGTCTCTTTAATGCCCTCTCCTCAAGGTGCCCCCACCCCTGATCCTGCCCTCCCTTTCTGCCCAAAACCTGGCCGACAACTTCCATGACAAAATCCACAAGATTACCCTCCAATTCCCCACTTCCTCATCTACCTCCCCTCCTCTCCAATTCTCCCCTACCACCGCTACTACCTCTGCTAACCTCTCCTCCTTCCCTGCAATCTCTTAAGAGGAACCCACACTCCTTCTTTCTTCCTCCAAACCCACCACCTACTCCTCTGATCCTATCCCCACCCATCTCCTAAGCCCCATCTCCCCTACCGTTGTCCCTTCCATCTCTCTTATTCTCAACCTTTCACTCTCCACTGCAACTGTCCTCACTAACTTCAAGCATGCTGTGGTCACACCTCTCCTCAAGAAACCCTCACTTGATCCCACCTGTCCCTCTAACTATCGACCCATCTCCCTCCTTCCCTTCATATCTAAACTACTTGAATGGCAGTCCACCGTTGCTGCCTCCCCTTCCTCTCCTCTCAGGCCCTCCTGGACCCTCTACAGTCCAGCTTCTGTCCCTTACACTCCACCGAAATGGCTCTTACCAAAGTGTACAACACCGCAAAAGCACAACTCACGCTGAACACAGGAAAAAACAGTCACGGGCGTGAATGAAACGGAAAGACAGAGTCCTTTATTAAACCAACAGCCGCCCGACACAGGCCGTGTTTGCACATATTTTTATTAGGTCCCAAGCACTATCGTTCCATTTTCATATTCATATTTATCATTATTATTGTTTTATATTAAGTTTAGCATTGTTCTACATATTTATTGTTTCATGATTTTTAATATTTGTGTTTGCAATGTTTTAATCATATGCTTGGCTTGTTTGTTCTTTTATCAGTTTCAGTGATTAATATGTTAATGTTTTAGTTTCTTTGCCTGGCTAGCCCCTGACGAAGGGTACGAAACACGGCCTGTGTCGGGCGGCCATTGGTTTAATAAAGGACTCTGTCTTTCCGTTTCATTCACGCCCGTGACTGTTCTTACCAAAGTGTATCCAGTGACTTGTTCCTGGCTAAATCTAAGGACCTCTACCCTGTCCTCATCCTCCTTGACCTCTCTGCTGCTTTTGACACTGTTGACCACAAACCTCTCCTCGATACCCTCTCCTCGCTTGGTTTTAAGGGCTCCGTACTATCCTGGTTCTCCTCCTACCTCTCCCATCGCTCCTTCAGTGTATGCTCTGGTGGCTCCTCCTCCTCTCCTACCCTATTCCCAGTTGGGTTACCCCAGGGATCCGTCCTAGGTCCACTCCTTTTCTCTCTATACCCAATCCCTTGGTGCGCTTATCTCCTTCCATGGCTTTCATTACCATCTCTATGCCGATGACTCCAAAATCTACCTCCCTACACCTAAAATTTCTCCAGCAATCCAGACCAAGATCTCTGCCTGCCTCTCTGACATCACTGCCTGGATGTCTCACCGCCACTTGAAATTGAACATGGCCAAGACTGAACTTCTTGTCTTTCCCCACCAAAACCTCCCCTCCTCCCCTTCCTTTCTCAGTCTCCATGGATGGCTGTACGATCCTTCCCGTTTGGCCCACAGTCTGGGGGTTATCTTTGACTCCTCTCTCTCCTTCTCCACACATATCCAGCTTGTAGCTAAGACCTGCCGTTTCTTTCTCTACAATATTAGCAAAATCCACTCCTTCCTTTCTGAACACACTACTAAAACGCTTGTCCACTCCTTGGTCTCCTCTCGCCTCGACTACTGCGACCTACTCCTTGCTGGTCTCCCAGTGAGCCATCTATTTCCCCTTCAATCTATTCAAAATTCTACTGCTCGACTAATCTTCCGCCAGCCTTGCCATGCCCACATTACTCCTCAGGTCACTTCACTGGCTCCCTATCCGTTTCCGCATCCAGTTCAAACTTCTCCTCCTGACCTATAAATGCATTCACTCTACGGCCCCTCAATACCTTTCATCTCTTATCTCTCCTTCCAACCCCTCTCGGGAACTTCGCTCTTCTAACAAACTTCTCCTATCTAGGCCCTCCACTCGCACCCCTAACTCCAGACTTCACTCCTTTCACCTTGCCGCACCTTATGCCTGGAGCAACCTACCTGTATCTATACACCTGGAACCCTCCCTAGCCCTATTCAAATCCAGGTTGAAGACCCACCTCTTCACTGTCGCTTTCAGATCCTGACTTCTGTCCTTGTCTTGCCCCGATGTCCGTCTTCTGTCCTGACTGTGGCTTCTGGTTCTCACAAGCAGCATCAATCAAAGAATTACTTAGACGGCAATTGCTTTTAATTACAAAAACTTTTATTTCAGTATAACAAAATAGCAGTGTCATACAGAACAGCAAAAAGCCCGTCTATAGAAATGGCAGACAGTACCTTCTCTCTCTCTCTGTGAAGGAGGAGAAAAAATACTGCCCACCCTTACCTGAAAAATAACTGCCTTATATACATTTCTCCCCGTCTCAAAATATCTGTTTCAAATTAATCATACATTCTTAAGTGTCAGCAGGGCCTCAGGATCCTACAACACTTGAATCCATCATACATTCTTAAGTGTCAGCAGGGCCCCAAAATCCTACAACACTTTTCCCAGGGGAAGAATCTCTTTTACGTTTATACATCTGGTTTGGCTTATAGGTCTGTCCATCTATGCATAGCTTGTGACCTCTGACCCTTCCTGTGTTGTTCTTCTGGCACTAATTGAAACCAGGCAGAGAGTATGCTGTGCTCATCAGTTTGAATTCTTTGCTTGACCTGTACTTTTTCTACTAGGCCCCAACATTCTGTATATTCCTATGCAGAATATGGTTTCCCAGAATCCTCTATAACAGGCCGCATCCATTATCTTATGGCAAGCATATACTCTCATATAGCTATTGTCTTCTCATATAGCTATTGTCTTCTGTGCCATCCATCCTCCTGTGTAGTTTCATCAGGCAAGGGTTCAGTCATACAAAGCCAATATATACATATATAAGCAGACCCAAGGCAGACTTTAAATCAAATTTCCCAACATGACTAAATTGTAAATTCCATATTTTGTTTTTGCCCTGAATAGATTATTGCTCTGTGTTTTGTCTTGACTAGATTGTAAGCTCTGAGAGCAGGGACTGTCTCTTGCATGTATATCTATATATCTGTACAGCGCTGTGTGCGACTGGTAGCACTATATAAATGCTCAATAGTAGTAGTAGTAATTTTTCAGATATGTTAGTGAGAAGAAGAAGAGCAAAAGTGGTATTGTCACACTCAAGTGTGAAGGGGAAGAATATGTAGAAGTTGATGAGGATAAAGCGGAATTGCTTAACAAATATTTCTGTTCTGTGTTCACAGATGAAGAACTAGGAGAAGGCCCTCAGAAAATGCCCACAAACAGGAACAGAAGTGAGGGACATCTTGAACAATTTTCAGAAGACTATGTTCATGAGAAGCTAGCTAAACAAAGTAGACAAAGCAATGGGACCGGATGGGATGCAGCCGAGAATACTGAGGGAACTTGGGGACGTTCCAGCAGCTCCACTGACTGACCTTTTCAATGCCTCTTTGGAGTCAGGAGTGGTGCCAGAGGACTGGAGAGAGGCACATGTGATCCCTTTACACAAAGGCAGAAGTAAGGATGTAGTTGAAAACTACAGGCCGCTTAGTTTAACCTCGTTGGTGAGTAAATTATTGGAAGCGCTGCTGAAAGAGGTAATAGTGAGGTTTCTGCATCCAACGGGTTATTGGATCCAAGACAGCATGGATTCATCAGAGGCAGATTTTGTCAGGCAAATCTGATTGATTTCTTTGACTGGGTGACCAGGGAGTTGGACTGAGAGAGAGCCCTAGATGTGGTGTATTTAAATTTTAGTAAAGCTTTTGACACTGTTCCACACTGGCAACTAATAAACAAACTGAGCACACTAGGGATGGACCCTAAAGTTACTGCTTAGGTTAGACACTGGTTGAGTGGGAGGCGACAAGGATACAGGTAAATGGAGCTCACTCGGAGGAGAGGGAGGTTACCAGTGGTGTGCCCCAAGGATCTGTCCTTGGTCTGATTCTTTTTAATATCTTTGTTAGGGATATTGCGGAAGGGCTATCGGGTAAGGTTTGCCTCTTTGCAGATGATATCAAAATCTGCAATAGAGTAGACATCCAGAAAGTTGTAGATAACATGTTGAGGGATCTAGCTAAGCTTAAGGAATGGTCTAGAATTTGGCAGCTGAGATTTAATGTTAAAAAATGCAAGATCATGCATTTGGGCTGCAGCAATCAAAGGGAGCAATATAGTATAGTGGGTGAAGTATTTTTGTCCACTAAAGAAGAGTGGGACCTAGGTGTGATTGAGTCTGATGATCTTAAGGTAGCTAAACAGGTAGAAAAGGTGACAGCAAAAGCTGGGTGCATAGGGAGAATGGCCAGCAGAAGAGTTAAGGTGATAGTGCCTCTGTATAAGTCTTTGGTGCGACCTCATTTGGAGTATTGTGTGCAATTCTGGAGACCGCACCTTCAAAATGATTTAAAAAGGCTGGAGTCAGTACAGAGGGTGGCTACTAAAATGGTTAGTGGTCTTCATTATAAAGCATATGAGGACAGACTTAAGGATCTTAATATGTACACCTTAGAGGAAAGGTGGAATAGAGGTGATATGACTGAGACTTTTAAATACCTTCATGCCATAAATGCACAGGAGGAGACCCTCTTGATTGAAAGCAAGCTCTGCTACAAGGGGACGTGATGAGGGTGAAAGAGGATAGATTCAGGAGTGATATGCAAAAATATTTCTTTATGGAAAGAGTGGTGGATCCGTGGAATAGTCTCCCAGTGGATGTGATAGAGATGAGGACAGTATCTGAATTTAAAGAAGCATGGGACAAACACAGAGGATCTCTAAAGGAAAAAAGGGGACTATTTTAGTGATTGATATGGAAGGGCAGACTAGATAGGCAATCTGGTCTTTTTCTGTTGTCATGTTTTTATGTTTCTATGTTTCTATGCTCCCTGACAGACTTCTTTGGCTTTACCCACTGGTTCTGGTTCTCTTGATTCCTTTGTTTTACAGCAAGAGCAACAGCCAGTAGTGTTGGGGAAGAAAAGCCCGGCTGCTTTTACAGTGAAGTCAGGTGGTTTGGCGTCTTACTCAGGCGCAGATATCTCTTTCCTGGAGCTGAGGAGACTTCCAAAATCGGTGTCTTTAGCAGTGAACCCAGAGAAGCAGTGGGGCAGTTACCTGCCTGAGTGTGGCATGTCAGTGCCCCGATGAGGGCTTGCTCCCAGATATGATGCAGGAGCTGTCTTGGCCCCATGGGCACATCCATCTGTTGGTGCTCAGTCAGAGGAGAGGGAACTGCAATGGCCTTGTCATTGGCCATAATGTCATGCGACCCGCAGCTGCTGGGTCAGGAGCAGGAGGGACTCCAATTGTTTTCCCTTTGGATCACTGGGAAGAATTTACAATAATAAAGCTGGGAGAAGCTCTTTTCCCTCAAATACAAACTTTGCGCAGGTTCAAGGTAACATGGTAGACAGACACAAGAATGCTTAAGATATTTCATGATTGCAAACTTCTGTGACTGACTCTATCGTGAGAACTACTTGTTTGGAGGGGTACTCTGAGTCTTTTCTTAAAGATATAACTATGATTAAGGCTACGATTGAACAGCTGGCAATACTTCAAGATCTGCTAATTTGCAATTTATTATCTTTCCTGGAATATGCCCAGACTGTGGTGTTTGCGGTGCTTATTATTCTTAATGGTAATGATCTGGGTGAGCGTCATTGTGGCCAAATGAATGATATTTTGCATAAGGACTTAACTTGCTGGTGTTATTATTTGTTGGTTGGATGTCATTGCAGGGCCTTCACTAAAATTTGGGATTATGGGGGCATTGTAGAGTCAAGATGAATGAGCAGATCAGTTTCTGGCTTTCTCAACTGGGTGACTATTACCACAAAAAAAAAAACGCACCAGAAGTATTCACAATCAAAAGGAGGAAAAAGAACTTCTGGGTCACACTTAGCAAAAATCGCTATTGTATCACCACGTTCTTTACCACTACAATGATTTTTACAGTGCTGTCATAATCTGCAATGGGAAATAATGAATGTCTTCAGGGAAGCTTAAAATCCACTCATATTCAAAATGTAAACAAATTAACTGGGTGGCCAGCACATTCATCATTCTTGGGATGGGATAAGTGTGCAGGTCGTTTTATCTTTATCTTTATTTCACATTTGATATACCACCCAGGTGAATGCATCATGGTGGTTCACAATAAAAGGTTGTTGCAAAGCTAGAAAATGAAAAGTGTCAGAATCTGTTAAATAATGCTTGTCAGGAAGCCTTGGAAGATATTTTGACCAGAAGTACCATGCTGAAGTAAGGTGGGAGATCATGGGATATGCCTCTGGCATGCCCACTTTTCTGGCAGTAGTAGTGAACTATTGGTTATTGGGCTATCAGGGGTAGTAGCAGGCTGATAGTCCAGATGGACCCTTGTTTGGTGTGATCAGTGTAATAGTTTTATCACGCCGATGCTTGGATCCCCTGCTGGGGTTGTGGCAGAGGTCTGCCACATATTCTGGTTGTTGACGGGTACATGCCTGCAGACCTCTGGTCCTGGGGTTTGACAACTTGTTGGATTGTAGTGGATGTTCACTGGGGCAGAGTAAGGATTGTGATGTTAAGCATAAATTTTGTTTTTGTTTGGAGTTTCTGAACAAAGCTGCAGCCTTGTACTTCCCAGTTTTGGCTGTTAACTATTTTTCCCGGTGTGAGTTTTGTGAGTGGGTGAGGCAAAGGACCCTCAGGATACCCCAGGTATGGGTAAATTTTTATTTTAGATATTCTGTTCCAGAGGCATAAGAAATAGTGTAAGTAATTGAAGCCTGGGCCCAAGTGGTCTGCTATTTTCAGGAATTCATCTAGTTATGGAGGCCTACACAAAAGTTGATTAGCATAGTAGCTTAAATAGCATTTGCAAAATACTTGCTATTTTTAAATCCCACTGTATTTTGGCACGAGGAACTGATTAGAAATAATTCAATCAATAGAGTTTAAATACTCAGCAGTAGTATGATCAGACTCTAGAAATTGCAGATGAAACAGAAGAAAGTAAAGTCTGCTTCTGCTTTCATTGCTACAATTTATCTCCATGGAGTTAACACCGTAAAGCTCTGTGTAGCCAAAACACGCATAAATGAGCTCTGTGTTGGAGGTTTGTATTCTGAGCCTGTCAGGCTGTGAATCTATGTTATTACTGAGCTTTATCCTTGGAGTGCAGCCTGTAGTTCAGCCAGAATATTAAGTGCTGGGCTCAGATGCATTGCTAAGAGATTTGCAGCAGCCAACGGATTTTCGTTACTACCCTAAAAGCCTTTGAGCTCCCTCTTATTGATAAGAGGTCTTATTTCACAAGTGCCACATTACTGGTGTGATGCTGCCGATGCTAGAATGATGATGAAGATACCGTTACTTACAGTTTGTTGTATTTTTTAAAAATTCTCAGAAGCTTAAAGATTTTATTTTGGGGTAAGGGGGAAGGAATCAGGAATCAGGAATCAAGTGGAGGAGTCGAGTGCAAAGGTGGCTAGAGCATGCCAAAAATCCTTTGAAAGCATAAAACATTTGCACAGCATGGTTTTGTATTGTCTTTTCAGGTGCAATGGAAACAGTGGGGTTGTTGAGGTGAAAGGCTTTTACCTGTTTAACCTCAGCTCACTGTCACGTTAGATCAAAGTTAAAGAAAGAAAGAAAGAAAGAAAGAATTGACAGGACACAATGCAACCCACATAGAGTTTTCTGGATTGCAAAATGCCTGTAAATTCAGGTGGTAGTATGTTCTGTTAGAATAATTATCAAGTAGGCTTTCTAAAGATGATAATCTTCAGCTTTCAAGACCAAATAGATAAGTGAAACTCCTATACCTTATCGACTGGATTGTTTTTTTTTATCTAATCAAATGTTATTTCTCCTATATGAAATATTTATTTTTTCTTGGAATGTTCAGACGTTTCATGATTCATTTTTCTGCTTTCTAATATGCACAATGTTGAAATAATTATTCAAAAGGGTTCAATGTTTTACCACTAATCGATCTGTTTGCAACCAAAATAAATCTTCAAAACATAAATTCATCAAATCTAGCATGCAGAATGCAAATATGAATACCAAGAAGGAGTTTGAAAACTTGAAGCAAAGGAGCCCTTTTACTAAGGTGCGATAAGCAGTTTAGCAGGGAGTTTGGTGCCCATTAAGCTGACCTGTAGTAATATTAGCATGGGGGTCAGCATAGTCAGCAGGGCTCGATGTCCATGCTAACTGTGCTTCGCATGTTAGGATGGTAGGTGAGCGAGTTAGGGGCGGAGAGTGGACAGAGTGAGCATCTTGCAGTTGGAGCACCAGCACTGACTGCAAGGTTCGCAATTAACACAATAGGAGGAGGTAAGCACACTTGCGCTAATTTTGGAACACATTATAGCATAGTGCAGCAAGTTAACTGACGGGATATATGCTGTCCACACCCCCACCAGTTAATGTAGTGGTGTTTCACCTAGTGTGCCATGATTTTGCAAGCTATTGGCATGTTAGGTACAAAACCACAATGAACCTTAGTAAAAGGGCCCCATAATCAGTTGGGCCAATGTTCAGACTGGTTATAGTAGCTGGTATTGAATATCCAGAGAATGTGCTGCATTTCTTTGAAGGTGTGAATAAATATGTGCATGATGGTGAGCCAATTGATCTGGTTTATCTGGATTTTCAGAAAGCATTTGACGAACTAACTCATGAATGACTCCTGAGGAAATATAAAAATCCATGGGATAGGAGGCCTTGTGCTATTGTGAATTGGTTAAACAAATAGAAAAGAGAGAGTAGGGTTAAATTTCCAATTTTCCCAATGGAGGAGTACCTATGGATCTATAATGAGGCTGATGCTTTTTAACACATTCATAAGTGATCTGGAATTAGGAACTACAAACGAGGTGATTCAATTTGCAGATATCACTAAATTATTCAACTTGTTAACTCTCATGCAGATTGTGAGAAATTACAGGAGGACCTTGTGAGACTGGGAGACTGGGCATCTAAATAGCAGGTGAAATTTAGGAAAGGAGTAGAGAACAAAACAAAGAATATCATAATGCCTTTGTAACACTCCATGATACGACCACATCTTGAGTATTGTATGCAGTTCTGTTTGCCAAATCTCAAAAAAGATATAATGGAATTTGAAAAGATACAGTGAAGTGTCACCAAAATGACAGAGGATGTAATGATTTTCCTTTGAAGAAAGGCTGAAGGGGTTAGGGCACTTTTGGGCTCTTGGAGAAGAGAAGGCTTATAGGATATGATAAAGTCCTGAGATGAGTGGAAGCAAATTGATTTTTCACCCTTTCAGAAGGTACAACAATTAAGGGGCACACTATAAAGTTACAAAATAGTCCTTTAAAAAAAAAAATACGAAAAATTATTTTTTCAGTCAACTCTTTGCTCGAAGATGTGGTAAAGATACTCCAGACAGCAGGATAGCTAAATAACTGCTTCTGAATATTGAGCCCAGTATTTTAGAGAACTAAACTTCCAAAAAACTTCTCACTGCTTTCTGTAGAAAATAGTTAATGACTGCAAAATGCCCTTCTAGCAACTTGCTACAGAGCAATACAGGAAAATACAGATAGGGACAAATAACTGAAGCACCTGGTGAAGGATGACATCAAAAGGCACCTTCAGAACAACCTCCCCTCACACTTCCAAGGTCATCCATATTTACTCTCATGCATACTAAAGTCACCTACCACATACACACAGATGCCCACACTGCATAACACTACAGACATTCACCACACCCATTCACACACCATCATACCCTCACACCCTTAGAGAAAGACTACCTACAGTACATCAAACTTAACATCTACAGCAATGACTAAGGTCATAACCTGCATAAAGGGACCATCAAGGGTTATCACAGTAGACAATCACATACAACATTGTGCAGTGAAAATGATTACTGAGAGAGTCCATCAAATCAGGATAAAGGACCACAAGAAAATGCGAAAGATAAGAAATACTCCTTGGAAATATCATATAGAATTGAAAGTAAAATCATTGTAAGCAGAGTTGACATTCAGATGAGTGAGTATCTCATTGACTTGTTTTTGCTAATTTGAGCTTTTTCCTGATTATCAGACATTTTTTCAGTTTGATTTTTTGAACAAGCATTTAAACTTTATTATACATATTAAGGGGGTTATATTGTATGAGGCGTGCACTTTAAGCAGTAAAGTTCGCACGCACTTTGGTGGCATTTTAGTCATGTATTTACGTATGTGGCCACACACATCCATGAATGGCCTCTCATCAAATACTGACTAGCATAAAAATGTGCATGCCAACACAACGGACATGGTGATGGCTTTGCACATATAAATAGGTGCATAGATTATAAACTACTATAATGTACATTTTTGCTTGAAAAATGTAGGCACAGGCAGTTTCACCAGCTCTAAGGCTGGTGTAAATGTCCATGCTTCAAATGTAGGCATGCACTAGGCCAGTGATGGCTAACCTTTTTGAGCCCGAGTGCCCAAACTGCCGCACAAAACCAAAGAATTTCCTCAAAGTGCCAGCACGTCAATTAAAGCTCCATTTGCATAAGGTGCTTCATTTGCATAAATATTTGCATAATGTTACCATACACTAACTTTAGTAAACATGCCTCTTAATGAGTATATGGATAAAGAAAGACTAAAGTTTCTACATTACTATAATCCAGTACCAACCGCCAGGCACATTAGGAACTACTACAAACGCTGCCTTTAGAACCCATAGCAAACCCGCCGTATCCTAACAGCACTACCAGGACTCACAAAGCACCATACTCTACCTATCAAAAGGCAACACTGCAAATATTAAACCAATACATCTCAGAGAACAATACATGACCTACTGGGGAAAGAACAAGTGGCAATGTCAAATAGGAATTATATAAACAGAATACCTCAGCTCAGTTACACATGCAGAACAGACCATTACCAAACAAGGAATCACAATTTAGAAACAGGAAGACAATAATTAAACTGGGAACCCCAAAAGCCAAACTTGGAATATACAACAACACTGTAGAAATAAAACTATATATTAATTTCCTCTTGTACTAAACAAAGCGCAAAAATTAATGATGCACATTTCCCAGAGCTGACATATTCCAATTAATAAATTCAAAATAAAGAGATATTTTTCTACCTTTTGTGCATTTTTTTTTCAGTTGCAATTGTTCCAGCCACTTTCTTCTGGTTTCTTCTTCGTGTCTTCTGCTAACTCTCCATCTGCTGTCCATTTGTCCTTTCTTCTGTCTTCTTGGGTTTTTTTTTTCCATTCTCTCTCTACATCTGCTTTAACATACTAATCTTTCTCCTTTTGCTCTTTCCTCATTCCTATTTCATCTACTCAAAATTTACCCCTCCATCCTCAATCCCCACTTACTCTCCCAATACCCGGCCAATTGTAGATTTTTTATCCCTCCCACACAAATATTTTTCCCCTCTCCATTTTACTCTCCCAGCCCCATCCCATTCTAATCCTCCCCCAACACCAGCTCCCTTCTAGTTCCAGCCTCATCCAGCATCCATTCCCTTCTAGTCCCTGCATCAGCCCATTTCCAGTCCTAGCAGCCCCCCAACCCATTTCCAGTCCTAGCAACCCCCCAACCCAATACCAGTCCTATCCCCCCCTCATCAACCCACTTCCAGTCCTAACCCCCCATCACCCCATTTTCAGTTTAAGAAGCCCCCCCCTATAACCCATTACAAGTCCTAACCCCCCATCAGCCCACTTCCAGTCCTAACCCCCCATCAGCCCACTTCCAGTCAGCCCCCCATAGCCCATTGCCAGTCCCTAACCCCCCCCATCAGCCCACAGTCCATTACCAGTCCTAACCCCATCAGCCCACCTCAAGTCCTAACCCCTCCCCAGCAGCCCATTTCTTGTCCCAGCCCCCCATAGCCCATTTTCAGTCCTAAACCCCCCCATAGCCCATTACCAGTCCTAACCCCATCAGACCACCTCCAGTGTTAACCCCCCATCAGCCCATTTCCAGTCCTAACCCCACCCAACAGCCCACCTCAAGTCCTAACCCCTCCCCATCAGCAGTCCTAACCCCCCCTAGCCCATTAGCAGTCCTAACCCCCCCTCTCTAGCCCATTAGCACTCCTAACCCCCCCCCCCCCATAGCCCATTACCAGTCCTAACCCCCCATCACCCCATTTCCAGACAGCCCCCATCAGCCCACAGCCCATTAGCAGTCCTACCCCCCCAGCCCATTAGCAGTCCTAACCCCCCCTAGCCCATTAGCAGTCCTAACCCCCCCCCTAGCCCATTAGCAGTCCTAAACCCACCCCCCATGGCAAATTTAAAAAAAAAAAAAAAGCAGCTGGCTCTGCCTTCTGCCGCGGCAGCGGCAGAATGCAATGTCCCGTGGGGCCCCCTCCGCCCGCTAAGCCCCTCTGCAAGGGCTTTCAGATTCGCGAGGGAGAGCGTCTCCCTCGCGT
The DNA here is from genome assembly GCA_033557465.1 of Ichthyophis bannanicus. Lineage (NCBI taxonomy): Eukaryota > Metazoa > Chordata > Amphibia > Gymnophiona > Ichthyophiidae > Ichthyophis > Ichthyophis bannanicus. The sequence goes on from CM066044.1 coordinate 119,122,216, forward strand.
CTCTGTTAAGCCCGCAGGGGCTAATGGGAAATTTCCCATCAGTCCCTCGCGTCTAAAGGGGCTGATGGGAAATTTCCCATTAGCCCCTGCGGGCTTAACAGAGACGCGAGGGAGACGCTGTCTCCCGCGCGAAGCTGAAAGCCCGTGCAGAGGGGGTTAGCGGGCGGAGGGGGCCCCGCGGGACACAGCATGCTGCCGCGTCCGCGTCCGCGGCAGCAGCCAGAGCCCGCTTTTTCTTTTTCTGCGGACCTTCACGCGTGCCAGCTGCAAGGCCTTCGCGTGCCACAGCTGGCACGCGTGCCATAGGTTCGCCATCGCTGCACTAGGCCATTGACGCTAGTATTTTATAAAGACAAATAGATAAGGACTTTATTTATTATTATTATTATTATTATTATTAAGCACTTATATAGCGCTTCAAACATATGAAGCGCTATAAAGACAAGTAAAAGAGACAGTCCCTGCTCATCAGAGCTCACAATCTAATTAAGACAAACACAAAGTAAAATTTACAACTCAGCATGACACAGTATTTATGAAGAAGTCAGATTACAACACAAGAGTCAGGAACGAAAAGCAATAGTGAAAAGGTGGGATTCCAACCTGGTCTTGAAGAGGGCCAGGGAGGGTGCCTGGCGCACAGAGACAGGTAGATTATTCCAGGCGTAGGGTGCAGCCAAGTGAAAGGAGCAAAGCCTTGAACTAGCAGTACGAGTAAAAGGCATTGACTAACGAAGACTATTAGAAGAGCGAAGTACCCGAGAGGGGGTATAAGGAGAGATAAGAGAAGAGAGTTACTGAGGGGCAGAAGAGTGAATGCATTTATAGGTTAACAAGAGGAGTTTGAATTGGATACGAAAACGGATGGGGAGCCAATGAAGTGACATGAGGAGAGGAGTGATGTGGGAGAAACGAGACTGGCGGAAAATCAGACGAGCAGCAGAATGTTGAACAGACTGAAAGGGAAAAAGGTGGTTAGCAGGGAGGTCGGTAAGGAGAAGATTACAATAATTAAGGAGTGGACAAACATTTTAGTAGTGTTTTCAGAAAGGAAGGGGTGAATTTTGCAGATGTTGTAGAGAAAGAAACGGCATCTCTTAGCAACGAGCTCCATATGTAAAGAGAAAGAGAGAGAGGAGTCAAAGATAACACCAAGGTTACGTGCCGAAGAGACAGGGAGAATTACAGAGTTATCCACAGAGACAGAAAAAGGGGAAATAGGAGGGGAGGTGTTTGGAGGAAAGAAAAGGAGTTCAGTCTTGGCCATGTTCAATTTTAAACGGCGGTGAGACATCCAGGTAGCATTGTCAGAGAGGCAGACCGTAATCTTAGTCTGGATATCCGGAGAGATGACAGATGTAGAGAGGTAGATTTGAGAGTCATCAGCGTAGAGATGATAGTGAAAGCCATGGGAAGAAATAAGGGCACCAAGGGATTGGGTATAGAGAGAAAAGAGGAGCGGCCCCAAGACAGAACCCTGAGGTACACCCACAGGTAGCGAGGTGGAAGAAGAGGAAAAGCCACTGAAACACACACTGAAAGAGCGATGGGAGAGATAGGAGGAGAACCAAGATAGTACAGAGCCCTTAAAACCAAGTGAGGACAGGGTGATAAGAAGAAGGTTGTGGTCAACAGTGTCGAAGGCAGCAGAGTGATCAAGAAGGATAAGGACAAACTAAAAGTCTTTGCATTTTGATAGGAACAAATCATTAGAGAATTTGGTAAGAGCCGTTTCAGTGGAATGGCGCCCCTTTATAAAATTATAGGGCTGATATTCAAAGGGGTTTATGCAAACCACATAAACCCCTCTGAGCCCCATATTGAGTGGCACTAACTGACTAGTGCCGCTGAATATTGTCACAAACTGCCTTGGTACTAACCAGATAATCCTGGGGCAGTCTGTGGTCAGGGCTGCAGAATTTCTGGCACCTACTGTATCCTCTTAGAAGCAATTTTCAGCCCACTAACCATATAGGCAACCGTATAAAGTTAGGAAAGGCCAATGGCTGTCCTAACTTTATGTGCTTTTGCAGCCTGGTTGAAATTCGCTCCTGACCATAAAGCAAAAACTCTCCAGGGTGAAACTGGATATTCAGCACTCAATTCCAGATTGGTTCTGGCATGGAATATCCAATTTAATTTCTTTCCAAGACATCCAGGCGCTTTACCAGCACTGACCACCATGGGCAGAATATTGACCCAAAACTCCATAAGCCCCATTTTAGATAGGTCATGGGGAGCAGTCAGGACATGCACAATTCCTCCTGTATTTTACAAAGGCTCTTCCAAATACAGAACTTTTAGTAAAATACTCAGATGGAGATTGATGAATACATGGATATTTTCTGGCCACACAGAGGGAGCAGCAATTTTAAAAAGCTGAAGATGGACAAATAGAGGCTTACTCTCACCCAATGGTGTGTGGGAGCAGCTTTTTAAAATCATTGCTCCTGACATCAACATGCCCTCTCACCCCTGATCTCTTCCCCTGCCTGGCAAAACTCTTCAAAGCTTTTTTGTATCAGAACCCCCCTCCCGAACCAGTTCAGTACTCCCCCAGTCTCTCCGAATCAGACAAGCATTTCCCAAACCTCACCTGATCCCTTTATCCCTTTGAAGGCCTACTTTAAATTTTCAATCTACATTCTGCAGCCGGGTTAATTTTTGCATATTTCAGGAAAATTGTACCCGTCTTATTCAATATGTTCTAATAGTGATTTTCCTTCTGCTATGGTCATGTATTATATACCATTTGATAGGAATATTTAGTCAGAATTTTGGATCCCGAGAGTTTTAGGCTCGGCCTGGAAAGGGTTAAACCTGTCAAGACTCCTCTAAACTCCTTTTTACCAGGCAAGACCTCCGCCCTCTGATTCCTCTCTGATACTTATTAGAGGCTATTTCTGGGGTTCCAGTGGGGAGAAGACATGGTTCCCCAGTCTCTCCTGCTCCTTTGGGCTCCAAATTCAAATTGGTGGCCTTAATCCCTTGTGGTAGTCTCCTGGTACTACCACTGATGATCAAACTGCCAAGTAAGGAAATACACTCCTCATCTGGCAGCAGACCAGTAGTGTAGTGCTGTAGGACTTCTTCTAGAGTTCAGAGGCAAAATTTGAATGCTGGTGCCCAATGAAGTAGAAACAACTGAGGATTTCTCCTGCTTCCCCGCTCCACCCCGGACTACAGGGAGAGCCCCTAGTAGGTGTTGGTGATGTGATCAGGGGTGGGAGAGGTCATGGGACATTCAGGGTAGTGCAGGGATGGAGAAGTAGCCTCATGTTTAGAGAAGCAGACTGAGAATCAGGGAAGCCAGGCCTCAAGTCCCACTGCTGTTCTTTGTGATCTTGGGCAAGTCACTTAACTCTCCATTCCCTCTAGTGCAGACTTAGATTGTGAGACCTCTAGGGACAGGAAAAAGTGCTTGCTTTGAGCTACTTTTAAAGGTATGAACTAAATCCAAAATCACTTCTTTTCCTTGAAATATTTGTGTAGTATAGATCTTAATGGCAGATTTCTAAAATCATGATTTATACATGTAGCCAATCTACATATGTATATGCTGCTTTTCACTGGTGGCGAAGCTTCTAAAATAACCCCCTAAATGACTTAGGTCCTTTTTTATTAAACCGTGCCAGTGGTTACCATGTACTAAGACTAGCCTTGACAAAGTTTGTGCAAATTTAGGAGCTCCGCCAAAAAGAGCCAGTGCTTGTGACCTCCTAGCTCCCCCCACCTCCCCCCCCCCCCCCCCGGTTCTCTCACGGTGGTTTCATGTTCTTGTGGCAAGCACGGCTGACAGTTCTCAGGTTTTCCATCCTCCAATCCAATGCACTGTCATGTAAAGCAGGTTTCCCACCCACATGACCCAACTCCTCTCAAATGAACCCCACCTCTGATCCTTCACCTGATGCCTCCCAATTCCCTCCCAAGCAAGAGATAGGAAAGGAGCAGGCACTGGAATCAACCCCCCATCACCACACTAGAAGCCCAACCTTCCCCAAGCTCATGGACCACCCCAAGCAGGTATCTCTGGTGCGTAGTAGACAAGACTAGAAAAATAATTCCTTGTCTTTTTCCTGTTGCTGCCTGATTGCAAAACAGCGGATCTCACACCTAGCAGTACTTTTGTGATACTACTGCAAATGGCTACCTGCCTAGAGAAGGTAAAGGAAATGGCTAACATCAAAAGATGAAGTGACTTGAAGTAACAACTAAAGAACTGGAAATTAGTTTGAGAAGGGCCTCAAAGTGGAAAAGCTGATGGAGTGATCAAATTTTGACTCAAATATCCTTCTACCAAGGTTTGACAAACTGCAAGTATCCATTGTTTAGACAGCCTGTATTAATACCACAATGGTTAATAACAGGAATAATAGTTCTCCTTTCAAAAGAATACCCAATTAACATCCCAAAAATTACTGTTTCATAATTTGCTTACCTACAACTTACAAGTTGTTCGCTGCGATAGATGCAGATAATATATATGATAACATTCATTCTAAAATATTATGGCAGTAGAACAGAAGGTAGTGCACAAGGAGCATATGTAACCTAAAACAAGCTGATGCTGAATAAAGCAACTATGAATAGATCTACTAAAAAAGTAAAACCCTAAATATAGCAGGACTTGACTACAAGAAAGCTTTTGATAGCATGCAATACTCATGGATAATATATTGTCTTGAGACATACAGAGTGAATCCTGCAATGACTGAGTACACAATGAAAATGTGGCCAGCTTCAATCCATTGGAATTATGATGAATAACAACTAGTCATTCCTAGCATCAAGATCCAGTGAGGAATATTTCAGGCCGATTCCATGTCTCCATTCTTCTTCTGTCTGGTGCTTCACCTACCGATCACTCTTATGGACTCCTTAGGATACTGATTTAGCCTTATTCTTAAGGGATGGATGATCCTCAAATACCCAATGGTTGTGGATAATTTGAATCTGTGTAGCACCTGTGATCATCATTTGACAAAACAACTCTATGTACTAAGGAGTTTCTCAGACGATCTGAGGATGATTTTTGATCTGGACAAATGTGCAACAGCAACCTTTCATAATGAAAACAGAATAAGGAAAACAAAAACATCCCCTCACAAAATTCAGTCATATAAAGAAGATTGTGCAGAAAAATGTATATAAATAGCAGTAGAAGAAGATGCAACAATCGATCACAAGTTACTGAGAGAAAGGCCAGCAAAGAATACTATAGAAGACTTAAGCTGATACTGAGAAATGCTTTAACAGCAATGAAAAAAATACAAGTCATCAATCATCTATGTCATAGAGCTTTGGAATTGTACACTAACTCTATAAAGACCTTGAAAAATTGGATGTAAGAACAAGAACTCTCTTCAGTTCTCAAAGAAGCAATGTATGGTGTGATTGTTTGCCTCAAGAGCTGAAGGTGGCATGGCCCTCATAGAACAGAATATACACATAGACCTTCAGGGATACCTAACAGCACCAAGAGATCCTAATACTCAAAACATGCTGAAGTATGAAAGCAAAGGGTCATAGACACTTTACATCCTCAAGTTCAAAAAGAAAGACGGAGTGAAAGTCCACCAGAACACAGGAGGCAAGAAGCTAAGGGAAACTATTTAAATGCTGGCTCGAGAAAAAACACTGGCGTCATGATCCTAACAAAATTGTGATAAATGAAGAAGCTGTGATCACCTGGGGCATTCCCATTTCCTCAGATTAAAAGCTTGGTGCAAGGAAACCAGTTTAATTGTTTCAATGTTTTAATGTACTACTCGTGTTCCATGTACATCGCCTTGATCTGGTGGAAGGTGATATATAGATACAGCTAAATATATAATATTGTGGTACAGAAGAAATATAAGAGCAACAGGCCTGATAGTCACTTGGGCAGGCTATGTACCTTTATGGCGCATAGCCATGCCCGCTGATCCTTAATCCTGGATATTCAATGCCCAGGTCATATGTGGTACTGGCATTGAATATCTGGGGATCGCCACACATGCCGAAGCTGCAGTAGCTAACTGGGCAGCAGCGATATTGCATGCTGCCCTGTTAGCTCCTGTGCCTAAAAGGTGAGTTTTTTTCTCAGCTATCATTTAGGCACAGGTCACTAACCGGGCTGTATGAAAGATCTCTGCTGCCCGGATATTGATTGTCTTTGCCTGGCAAAGTTAAATGCACTGGCAAGTTAAATGCAAGGCAATGATAAAGCAGGCAAAGAGAGAATTTGAGAAGAAACTTGCTATGGAAGCAAAGACACGTAATAAAGACTTTTTCAAGTACATTTGTAGCAAAAAACTTGTGAGAGAGTCAGTTGGTAGGCGTCGAGTGAAGGCAGACGCGACCACAAAAAAAACAAAAGAAGAAGAATTTTTCTGCGATGACAGGGTGAATGTCCTGTTGGCTCCACGGAAAATGAAGAACTGAAGAGGGAAAGTTGGAAAGGCGGGAAGGCAGCATGCAGGCGCTGTGGGATGCTCCAAAAAGCTTTCCTATTGGACACTGGGGAGCGTCCCCACGCAGGCTCCGTCGGCACTGACGATATCCATATGTGAAGACTTATTCATGCTCTTCCCAGAGATCACCTGTTACAGGTGAGTAACTACACTTTCTTATGTTGCCTCTGCTCCTCCCTGAAATACCCCCGACATGCCCCAATGCTAAGCAGTTAGCATCAGGGCACGTAAGGGCCATAATCGGGAATATTCAGCAGCACTAACCATGTTGGTGTCATTGAATATCCCTCTCAGCGGCACTGTTGCAGGTGATCGAGCAAGAAAGAGAAATAAAACTACCCAGGAGTCTCTAGGAAACAATCAGTTTAATATGCATATGGGCTCAGCGAAATCACTTTCAAAACCTGAGCCCCGTCCAGCGGGCTCATCCAAACTATATAGACATTTTTATCAGTACATCTAGGCATCTCTTCATGATAGGTTAAGTTTTTAATGTAATACATTTTTGATTGGAGAATTCTTTGGATCAGTGTTATCTCTAGCAAAACAGAGAACGACAAGGCACACAGAGAGAGAATGCAGCAGGGGGAGGGACAAACTTGTGTCGGTGTTTCATAACCAAGGGGTGTATCCTTTTCACACAGCAAAGGTGGGAGAATAACCCTTTCAGTTCTCATTAACCCCTTTAGCTCTCTGCCCTGTCTGGATTCCACCTCAGCAGTACATGGTTTATAGGGCTGTAAACCATGTAATTGCCCTTCGAATATCGGGCCCAGCATTACTAATTGAAGTGTTAGTACCAATTGACTATTCTGTATTATGTATGGAGAGAGGGAAGATCCTGGTGTATCAACAAATGTAATCAGAGACCAAAAACTGAGGTACAATTGTCCAATTTTTGTTTTTGGTGCCAGTAGCCTAATTAAAAAGAATTTTCAAGCTCATCTTGATATGTTGTCTGTGCATATTGAACCTTATGAACTTCAGAGAAAGGCTTGCTTTGGAAGAATTCAAATATTGTGATAAGCATTAGCAGTGAATTTAGCATACGGGTGAGGCTCATTCTTACCATGGAATGCACAAAATTAACCCATTTGGAAGCATTATCCCATCTGTACAAATGCCTATATACCACCATGAACACACAGCTACCCCCCACTATAGCATACATGTTCTCACCTACACACATCCACAGATGGGAAAAATAAATGATTTATCTTGAGAAGAATGATACCAAAGAGTTACTTCCAAACAAATTCCTCTCATACTTTTCATTTATTTGCACACTCTCTCCATACACACAACCATGCCATCAAACCCACACCTATATGGGGGGGGGGCAAAGGGAAATGCAGCATAGAATTCACTAGCTCTGGTAGGTGAATTGCTGTGCATCTCTTAGGAGAGAATATAGTTTATTTATTTAGACAGTTTTTGTATATCGCTTTATCCTTCAATCAAAGCGGTCACGACACAATTGGGGGATACATTTAACACGCGGGGATATGAGACACATACACTAATACTTACAGGGAACATGGGCTATGGAGGGTTAAGTGGCTTGCCCAAGACCACAAGGAGCATCTGTGGGACTAGAAACCCCAGTCCTTCCGGCCCAAGGTTGCTGTCCTCTAGTGGGATTTGAACCCCCGACCTTCCGGCCTGAAGTACCTTGCCCCAACCACTAGGCTACTCCTCCCTAAGTTCTCTCCCCAAGTCTTGCTGAGTACCTTCACATTGTGAACCGTTGTACAAAATATTAAATCTCAGCCAGGCATGGTATGGTAGGAAAGAAAAAGAAAAAATACATGCTGGCCGCATGTCACCCAGGATAAAAAAGATGCACACCTGTAGCTTCCGTACTAGGGCTAACGATGGTTGTAGTGATAGTGCAGACACTGCAGATGCAGATAACATCCCTGCCATGGATAAAGGCCATGGTGAATATGTTCATGGACCAACTGTGGCAGGAGATAATCCTCTTAACTTATTCATTAATTTCTGTGGCTTAACTACAGTTAAGTGACTTCTGCAGATAAAGAGGAGATAATGTACTGCTACATACCCTATATTTAAATCAAGAGGGTATACAAAGAGAATCCATCAAAAACTGGAAGAAAAAGGAAAATTGTCACAAGAAAAACTGCAAAAAGCAACAGATGCTAGTTTAAGATCTTTAATTTTCCAGATCAAAGTAAAGAAGTATATGACTGATAACATCTTGAATCTACTAAGGGCTTCCGTGGAAAAAGAAATACAGGGAGGAAGAAGAGACCTCAGTGAGAGTACCAGAAGAAAGAAATACACAGAAACAGAAAGCAGTTGATGAGGATATGGAGCTTAGAGATCAGGAACTGCAGGAGAGTGAAATGAACAAAGGACAGGTCAGCAAATCAACTGAAGAGGAAGAAGAAAGAGAGGAGAAAGAATCAGAGGTGGTGGAATTCAAGATCAAACTCCTAGTCCATATGGAAAAAGATGAATATGCTAGATTTCAGGCAAGGGAAATATTACTCAAGTTAAATTTAACACCTAAGGTTAAAAGTATGATAATTATGATGAACAAAACCATATCCTGAAGGAAGGGGCCATTTTTCGGCATCACCAAAATAAATAGAATACAATATTGTGCAGATAAAATTATTACTGCAAGGATACTACCAACTAAAGTGCAGGACCAGAAGAAAAAGAGAACAATAACTCCTCATTGGAAAAAGCGCATTGACGGAAAAATATAATTGAATGTGAGTAACGTGAAAGTAGCATCAGAAGCACCAAAACTGTGAAGATATGAAGAAAACAGAAAAGAAAGATATCAACGTGAATTATTTAAAGAGAATCCCAAACAGTTCTACAAGGAAGTAGGAAAGAGTATTAATATGGTAAAAACACACCAACCAAAGATGAAACAGAAACCTTCTGGAGAAGTCAATACGAGGACCCCACAGAGCACAATCAAGAAGCAGAATGGTTACCCTGCATACAGGAACATTTAGAAAAATCAAACATCAAACCTATTGAATGGCCTATAATAATGACAAAAGAGCTGGAAAGCAGGTTAAAATGAGCCTCAAACTGGAAGAGCCTTGGCCCAGATGGAGTGACCATCTCTTGACTCAGTTAACATCACTCCATCAAGACTTGGCAAACTGCAAAAACCAATCGATTAAGCAGCCAAATATAACATCACAATGACTTAAAATAGGAAGAACGTGTTTCCTTCCAAAGCGGGACCCAAGCAACATTCTCAAGAATTATAGACTTATTCACCTACAATCTGTTCACTGTAATAGATGGGGACAGACTATATGATCATATTGAGTCCAATAACATCATGGCAATAGAGCAAAAGAACAAAATGATGGAGCATATTGAAGCAAAGACCAGCTAATGTTAAACAAGGCCATCAGGGTAGCTCTAAGAAAGCAGAAATTTCAATATAGCATGGATTGATTATAAGAAAGCTTTTGTCAGTGTCCTACACTCTTAGATAATAAATTGTCTTGAAATGTATAAGATAAATCCTAGTTTGATAGAATATATCAAGTTCACCAAGGCAATGTGGCAATCCACACTGTTTTTGAAGTATGAAGATGGTCAGTACACCATTTCTAATATCAAGATCCAGCAAGGAATATTTCAGGGAAATTCCATATCACTGCTTCTGTTTTGTATGGTGCTTAATCCAACTATTTGGAATACATATTTAGCCTGAATCCTAAAGAAAGTAATAACCCAGAAGTAACATCCCATTTACTAGTTGTAGATGACCTCAAGCTCTACAGTTCCAGTGACCAAATACAGCTTTGGGATTGTAGAATGGCCTCTTAGAGATCTTGAAAAACTGGATGTGCGAACAAGAAAATTCCTCCATGCCCATGAGGTAATTTACAAGAATCAGTGTATGCCAAGGAGCTGAAGGAGGACTAGGCTTCATAGAGATTGATTTACACATACAGAGCTACAGTACTATCATAGGCCTCCAGGCCTACCTACGGGCATCATCAGATCCAAATACGCAAAAAGTGATGAAATATAAAAGCAAACATCCAGAATCTGTTTCCATCATCAAACCTGGACAAATGTTCCGATGACTAGAAGGAATGAGTGAGAATCTATAAGCACACCTAGGAAAGAAAGCAATGGAATTTGCAAAACAAGAGAAAAAGCTCTTCAAAGAATTAGATCAACAAACAAGGAAAAACATGTGGCAAATGCAGAAATCAATGGGAAATACAAAGTGTTACTTAAGGAAACCTTTGATCAAGAACGGACACATGAATGGTTAAAGGTGGTGAACTGAAATCAAAAGATGAGAGATTGATAGTTGCCACCAAGGACAGCTATGGCTTTGTCCTCCCTTAGTGCCCCCTTTTACCCCTCTATTATCTAATGTTCCATCTGACTTTCTCAGTTTTTTTGCTAAGAATGTACTTGAAAAGGTTATTATATTTTCTTGCTTCCATGGCAAACTTTTTTTTTTAAATTTATTATTTATGAACTTTATAATAACAATCAAGCAATGCTTGTACAGAAAAACTACTACTTGTAGAACGGGAATATTTTTGCTTCTTAGACAAGGTGTGATTCAATTGGGTGCTTCCTTTATATTGAGGTTTCCTTTCAAGTGTATTATTTACTTTAGACAGATTAAGTATGTTTTTTTCCAATCAGAGGATTTATCTTCGTTTATTTCTTCCCATACTATAATATCATGGCAAACCTTTTTTAAAATTGTCTTTGTTTGCCTTGCATTTTGTTTCCCGTTTTTGTCATTTGGCTCCATTTTCTGTTTCCTAAAAGATGCTTTTTTGGCTACAACAGCTTCTCTGACCTCATCTTTAAACCATGCTGGCAGTGGGGGGCGGAGCCTGATGTCCAGCGGGTAAGACGCTTCGCGCTGAAGCTCCCGAGAGGCCTACTTAGAATCCTGACTTAATACCTATACAAACTTACTATTTCGCTCCGGGCTGACCAGGGTACCTCGGGGGGGGATGGCGGCCCATAAACCAGCGCGCTTAGACTTCGGGTCCCCTTCTTCTTCTCACGGAAAACGCTCCAAAACAGAGGTGTCCTCCCCACAGAAGATGGTTCCATTTCGTGAAAACCCCGAAATGCACCTGGAGATTTTGGAGGAACTACGCGGTGTGAAGGAATTGGTGCAGTCCAATGGAGAAGCGCTTAGAGCCCTGCGAGAAGACTTTGGAGTGCTCCAGGACCGACTTGAAAGTCTCTCATTACGGCAGGACAATATGGCGGGGGTCCTCGACTCGCACGCGGTGCGCTTGGGCGCACTGGACAAGGCTGAGCGCCAGATACAGAATCTTCAAAAGGAGCTAGAAGATAGCAATAATCGAGCCCGTCGCAATAATGTGAGGCTCATTGGAATACCGGAGGGGGTGGAAGCGGGAGATATGAGAGAATTCCTGCTCAAAACTCTTCCCTCCTTGCTGAAGATCACCTTTCATAAAGAATTGGAAATCGATCGTGCACACCGTGTTCCTACCCACATGGCGCTCAACCGAACGACCCCCCGGCCTATTATCTTTCGCTTGCTACGATATCAACAAGTGGAACAAATTTTAAATGCTGCCCGGGCGAACCATCATTTGGAATTTGAAGGTCACAAAGTCTCCTTCTTCCCTGTATTGGCAAAGCCTACCGTTGACCGACGGAAGAAACTCCTTGCTTTCCGCCCTCGACTTCAACAGCTACAGGCTCGCTTTGGCCTGTTGTATCCCGCGAAGCTCCGAGTGACTCTCCACAACCAAACCAGGACATTCGAAGATCCTGATCTACTATCAACATTTTTAGACTCCAAAGAAGCAGAGCAGATGCGCTAATCCAACGACGTGGACTCTTATTTGCGGCTCTGTCCGCCATTTTGAAGGGGCCCGATGCGGCGGTCATAGTCAAGCACAGAGACTACCTGGACTTTCTTTCTTTCTTTCTATGACTTTTGTTTTGTGGTCTCCTATCCCTCCATGATGTATGCCTCGGTCGGATTCGGAGCACGCACAGTCCTATAGGTTATGTGTTTTTTTTCAATTTCGGCCTTCTCTGGGGCTTCTCCCCGCAGACACATGGTCGCCAGTAATTTTTGGGGTTCTGCTTCTTCTCTACCGCGCTGCGGTTTTTCTTTTTTAATGTGGGGGCGCTTCATTGTATTATCTAAGCTTATTTTCTTTTATGCCATATGTACAGCCAGATACAGTCAATATGAGGGACATTGTGAAATTAGGTGCGCTATCATGCTCAGAATTTTTAACTTGTCTGAATGGCTTTATGTAAAATCTTATCACTCAACGTAAAGGGCATTAATAGTCCAATCAAAAGAAAGAAAATCCTTAGCTATCTTAGCCATGAGCATGCTGATTTAGCGTTTCTTCAGGAAACGCACTTAAACTCTGCTGAAACACTGAAACTCAATGTTAAGCCTTACATGGTGGCTGCCTATTCTCCCGCCGTTTCCAAACGGTGCGGGGTAGCCATTCTGGTTAAGAAATCTTTGCAAGCTACTGTAATTGATACTAGCGCTGACAAGGAGGGTAGATGGGCCCGAGTACATCTTAAGGTTGGAGATAGTGAATTTACATGTATTTGCATTTATGCCCCGAATGTGGACAACCCTGCTTACTATGCAAGTATTGCGCAGTTGGCACAGGCCTCTGCCAATACTCCATTAATACTTGGTGGTGACTTTAATCAAGTGTTAGACCCTCTGATAGATAGACAGCCGCCTAGAACGAGTAGTCCACCCAAGAGTCTTGCTACCCTTACAGCTCTGATGCAAGATCTTGCGCTGGTAGATATATGGAGGCTGCTTCACCCCTCCGACTTAGAGTTCACTTTCTTTTCTGCCCCCCATCACTCCCAATCTAGAATAGATTTCTTTCTCATTTCCAAAGCACTGATTTCTCAAGTAGACACGACTAGGACTCATCCTCTCCATATTTCAGATCATGCTGCCATATCTTTATCATTACGTGTCACTGCGCGGGACGATTCTCCCCGAGCTTGGTTTTTTGATAGATCCCTACTGGGTCAAAAAGATTTTCAGGTTGATATAAAGGCCGCTATCCAAGATTATTTTCATTTTAACTCACCTCATGACACAGCGGGCTGGGCTTGGTGGGAGGGTTTTAAAGCATCTATCCGTGCCACTATAACTAGCTATCAAATTCGGCAGGGGAAACAAAGAAAGCAGCAATTACTGATTCTAGAGCAGCAGATACAGGCTGGGGAGCGTCTCCTCACGTCCCGTACTGACCCATGTATTTTACTCCGTTTACAACGCTTGCGTTTTCAATACAATCAGCTTTGTACACTGCTGCTGTTAAAAATATTGAATCACAACAAGGGCTATATTATCGGGAAAATAATCGTGCAGGCAAATTATTAGCAAATGCCCTAAAAGGTCGAAAAGAAGCCAAGCGTGTTACCGCCCTCCGTAATCCGTCGGGGGGGGGCTTGGTCACTAAAGATACCGAAATCTTAGAACTCTTTCGTGATTTTTATACTCGGCTTTATCAATCTGAATGTGATTTTGAGCCAGATGTATTTGAACGCTTACTTTCAGGGGTACAAAGACCGACCCTATCTGACGAAGATAGAGTGGCCTTGGACACACCATTTACTGCCTCAGAAATTCATTCAGCTATCAAGAAATGTGCCTCAGGTCGAGCCGCAGGCCCAGACGGTCTCCCTGCTGAATTCTACAAAACCTTTCACGCTGACTTAGCTCCAGTTTTGAAAATTTATTTTTCTGCTCTGGCCGAGGAGGGTTCTCCTTCTGGGTCCTTTTCAATGGCAAATGTAGTAGTTTTTGAGAAAGAGGGGAGAGACCCGCAACTAACAGCTAATTATCGTCCAATTTCCCTCCTAAACGCGGACTATAAAATCTTTGCCACCATTCTCTCTACCCGGCTCTCGGATAGGATGCCTACCTTAATACACCCAGATCAATGTGGTTTCATTCCTGGTAGATCAACTGCTGACAATGCTCGGACTCTATGCCATGTACTGACTACCGCAGTTAATCTTGATCGCCCATTTGTTGGCCTCTCACTTGATGCCGAGAAGGCCTTTGATCGCTTAGAGTGGCCCTTCCTGTTCGCAGTCCTCCGCTGGTACGGATTCGGGGAAGGTTTTCTCTGTTGTCTTCGCACCATGTACGCACAGCCTACAGCCAGTATATGTGCCAATGCTTTAAAGTCTCAGCCTTTTCCCCTTCAACGCGGCACTCGCCAGGGATGCCCACTGTCTCCACTTCTCTTCGATCTTGCACTCGAACCCTTGGCTTTACTAATCCGGCAATCGGAGGAGATTCATGGAGTCCCCTTCACCCATAGGGAAATCAAAATTTCAGCGTATGCTGATGATCTTATGCTTTTTGTCTCTATAGACTCAGTACCGGCTGTCCTAGAGCAAATTGGTAAATACTCACAACTGTCCGGTTATAAGATTAATTGGACCAAGTCGGTAGCCTTTCCATTAAATCCTTTGCTTCATCAGGCAGATATGCAACCCTTCCCCTTTTTATGGCAACCTCGCATGGTCAAATACCTAGGGGTTCACTATTGTTCTCCTTTGGAAGACACTATCTCCTTCAATGCCAAAGACTTAACCTCTAAAGTCCGGGCGCTTACTCACCGCTGGACTCCTTTAACACTTACCTGGTGGGTCGATTAGAAACCATAAAAATGATGATTGTTCCGAAAGTGAATTATATCTTAGAAATGTTGCCCTGTCTCTTCCCTCGACGTCTATATAAAGATATAGAGGGCCTTCTGACTAGATACTTGTGGCAAAACAAGACACCTAGGATAGCGAAACATAAGCTGCAAGCAGATAAGGAAAATGGGGGTGTCAGATTCCCTGATTTCCTGAAGTATCATCAATCTTTTCTTCTTAAACAAGGCGCTCGTTGGCTGGAAGATCCAGTACCGAGTAGACCTGTGTGGCTAGACATAGAAGAGGACCTTTGCAAACCGATTCCTCTTACTTTTCTCCCTGGTATGACTCTCCCATCAGACTCCCACTTTCCACCAATGCTTTTAGACACCTTAGGTGCCTTTAATAATCTCATGCAATCTTTAGACTCCCGACTCTGTCCGTTAGACAAGCTCCCACTTTGGTACAACACTCGATTTCGAATACAAAATAAGCCGATGGCGTGGAGCCCCTGGTACACTAGGGGCATTTGGATTCCTAGTCAGTTGTTTCCATGAAGGTCGCTGGAAAACTTTTAGTGAATTGCAAATTGAATTTGGTCTCCCAGCGAAACACTACTTTCAGTTGGTGCAACTTCAGCATTGCCTTCGGAGTGCTAAGGTGCTCCCGCCATCGGCCTCCCCTACACAAGGTTGGTTGGAGACTATCCGATCTATCGGTAGTTCACCGGGTGTAGCATCCAATTTTTACAAAACCTTATGTAATGCTATAACTAGGGATACCCCTATAGCGCAGAAAGCATGGGAGAGAGAATTGCATGTGACTTTGACCCCGGAGCAATGGAGCCTTGTCTGGAGTAGAGTGACACGGGTCTCCCGATCCGCCTCACTCACTCAGACACTCTTCTTTCTAGCCCACCGGTGTTTTTACACTCCTGACAGATTAGCCAAATGGAACACTACTCAGGGCAATAGTTGTTGGACATGTCATGCGGCCATTGGTTCACTACCTCATGTTATGTATGAATGTCCCGCACTACAGTATTACTGGAGTCGGGTCTGGGGTCGTATCCAGTCTATTTTGCACTTTCAAGAGCCCCTTTCTTGGAGGATAGTGGGACTTCGCTCAGCTGCGGGGATCCCCTCTCTTCCAAAATACGCTTACTTCCTTTTGGACTTTATGCTTGGCATTGCTATTTCCCTCATTACGAAATACTGGAAAAATAGCTCCCAGCTGAGCCCCAATGAATGGTGGAATCATGTCTGTCTCTACAGTAAATATGAACAAATACCTCGTATGTTTGCTTCCCCCATTCAGACTCCTCATCATCGGTCTAAATGGAAGATGCTCAATGACTATGTACATTCTGCTCAATGCTCTCATCTGACTGTCTAAATTTGTATATATCTTTGTCCCATGATTATTCTGTATCGCAGATACTCTTTTGATTGTTTTGATGTATAATCACTGTTGTTTGGAAGCGCTCACATGCTGACATAATCAGCTAGAGAAGAAGCGTGGGGGTGGGGGGTAATTGGGTTTACTTTTCTTTATTGTATAATTGTTTTGTCTCCTTTGGTGTGTTGTTTCTTTTGTTTGTTGCAAAATGAAAATAAAAGTTTAAAAAAAAAAAAAAAACCATGCTGGCAGTGTTGGGATTCAAAAATCTTAGTAACTGGTTCTATATCAGATCAGTACGAGTGGGCTGCAGCACCCCGATCCCCTCAACTGATGGGGAAACTGATGGCGTCGGGGGGAATTCATGGTATTGGGAAAAGACCCTGATGCCATCAAAATACTGTTGGGGGCCGGTGCCCTGACAGATAGTAAATACCTGGTGGCCTAGTAGTCCAGATCCCCCCTCCCTTAAAAAGAAAATAGACCTGGTGGCATAGTAGCCCCCTGAACCCCTACCCCCTCCTGACTAAAAAACACAATAGACCTGGTGGCCTAATGGCCCCCTGAATCCCCACCACCCTCCCAACTAAAAAACAAATAGACTTGGTAGCCTAGTGGCCCCCTGAACCCCCACCCCCCTCCTCACTAACAAATAAAATAGACCTGATGGCCTAGTGTCCCCCTGAACCACCACCCCCCCCGGTATCTTTCGAAATAAGTAGGAGCACTGCCTAAGCATCCCCGCTCGTGGTCTGTCATCTTCAAAAATGGCAGTGCTTGGCTCTGCATGTCCCCAATGCTGACAAAATACTGTTGAATGGGGGGATCGGGGCTTCTGGGCCACCAGAGATTCAGTCTGTCAGTGCACTGGTTTGGCGAACTCGGGAAATTTTAGGAACAGGTTCAGACGAACCGGCTGAATCCCACCACCGACAGATTTAGGTCTTCTTTCCACTTTTCTTAAAGCTTGGGATACATCTGGTCTGGGCTTCCAAGATAGTATTTTTAAACAATACCCATGCCTGATATAATCGTTAACCTTTGCAACTGTTCCTTTTAGTTTTTTTTCAAACTATATCATAATGATCAAATCAGTGGAGGGGTTACGCTCTATGTTAGAGAGAGCATTGAGTCACACTGGATAAACATTTTACAGGAAACAAAATATACTGTAGAATATTTATGGATAGAAATTCCATGTTAAAAGGGGAAGGCAATGGCAGTGGTGGTATACTACCAGCTGCCTGGCCAGTCAAGCTAACAAAAGTTACAACACACTAATAATGGGTGATTTCAATTACCCTAGTATTGACTGAGTCAATATCACAGCAGGACATTCTAGGGAGATAAAGTTTCTAGATGAAATAAATTACTTCTTCTTGGAGCAGCTGGTTCATGAAATGACAAGAAGGGGAGCTATTTTGGACCTAGTCCTTAGAGGAATAAGGGATCTGGTGAAAGAGATAAGGGTGTTGGGGTCAATTGGCAATAGTGATCATAGCATGATCACATTTCATTTGATAAATGGCATGAGGACAGCAAGGAAATCCACAGTACTACCTTTTAACATTCAAAAGGGAGATTATGATAAAATGAGGAAAACCGTTTTTAAAAAATAACTAAACTAAAAGGAGCAGCTGCAAAGGTTAAAAATTAACAAGTATCAGCATTATTTAAAAATACTGTCTTGGAAATCCAGAGCAGATGTATTCCATACTTTAAGAAAGATGGAAGAAAGGCCAAAAAACTGTCTGCATTGTTTAAAGGTGAGGTCAGAGAGGCTGTTTGTTGTTGCCAAAAAACATCTTTCAAGGAATGGGAAAAGTAGCCAAATGACAAAAATGGGAAGCAGCACAAGCACTGGCAAGTTAGATGTAAGGCACTGATAAGGCAGACAAAAAAAAATAAAAAAAAGCTTGTTGTGGAAGCAAAAACACTCAATAAAAACCTTTTCAAAAAACCCGTGAAAGAGTCAGTTGGACCATTAGATGATAGAGGGGTAAAAAAGGCACTAAGGGAGGACAGGCCATAGTGGAGAGTCTGAGTGACTTATTTGCTTCAGTCTTTATTGAAGAAGATGTAGAGACGTTATCCATGCCTGTAATGGTATTTACATGTGATGTATCAGAAGATTTAAACAATTATAAATAAACCAGCATGGGGAGAGAGAGCTGCTTTGTGTGGGAGCTGCCGCAGTTTTCCCTTGCCGCGGAGCAGCGTGGTCGGCTGGAGCTGGGTGCCTGCGGAGACTGCTCCATGCAGGGGCTAGCCACCCCTTGTGCCGAGGACCCCCCCCCCCCGAGACCTACAAAGCACAGTGGGAGTTGTGCCTCGCTGGAGAGAGAGCTGCTTTGTGTGGGAGCTGCCGCAGTTTTCCCTTGCCGCGGAGCAGCGTGGTCGGCTGGAGCTGGGTGCCTGCGGAGACTGCTGCAGGCAGGGGATAGCCACCCCTTGTGCCGAGGACCCCCCCGAGACCTACAAAACACAGCGGGAGCTGTGCCTCGCTGGAGAGAGAGCTGCTTTGTGTGGGAGCTGCCGCGGTTTTCCCTTGTCGCGGAGCAGTGTGGTCGGCTGGAGCTGGGTGCCTGCGGAGACTGATGCAGGCAGGGGCTAGCCACGCCTTGTGCCGAGGACCCCCCCGAGACCTACAAAGCACAGCGGGAGCTGTGCCTCACTGGAGAGAGAGCTGCTTTGTGTGGGAGCTGCCGCGGTTTTCCCTTGCCGCGGAGCAGCATGGTCGACTGGAGCTGGGTGCCTGTGGAGACTGCTGCAGGCAGGGGCTAGCCGCCCCTTGTGCCGAGGACCCCCCCGAGACCTACAAAGCAGAACAGGAGCTATGCTTCGCTGGAGAGAGAGCTGCTTTGTGTGGGAGCTGCCGCGGTTTTCCCTTGCCACGGAGCAGCATGGTCGGCTGGAGCTGGGTGCCTGCAGAGACTGCTGCAGGCAGGGGCTAGCCGCCCCTTGTGCCGAGGACCCCCCTGAGACCTACAAAGCACAGCGGGAGTTACACACGGCCGCGTGTTCGCATCCTAAGGGGCGTGTCACAAGGGGTTAGACACGCTCCTTGTGTGCTCCTTTGGTGCTCCTGTGGTGGTGTTCAAGAGCGCTAGTGGTTGTGTGTTTTTCGATGGGGAAACGGAAGGCGAAACCAGCTGCCAAGGTAACATCAGGGGATGGAGGTAAGGTGTCCGGCCCTATGGACAAACACATAACTTCCCTTCCATCTGCTAGCCAGTCTCTGGATGGGGCTTCTTTGAGCCCGGACATCCAGACACCATCTCCTTTCCCCCAACCTACGCCCTTGGAGTTACCCTTGCAAGATGCATCTCCAGTGTTAGTTCCTGTGGTCCCTGCCACTTCTGAAAATCTTTTCGTGCCACTTAAAAGTGAGGTGACTCTTTTGGATATTTGGTCTGTGCTTCAAAAGATTGAAACTTGTTTGACTACTACTGTTACCTCTTTGTGTAATTTCTCACATGATGTTGTTACTAAGGTTAAAACTATTGATAATCAAATGACTGTTGTCGCCGGTTCTCTGGCCCGGGTTGATTCTCAGCTCCAAACATATAAGGATTCTAATGTTGTTTTTGTTAAGGATATTTCTTCAGTTTCCTATCGTTTGGAATTGCTTGTAAATCAACAGCGGGCAAGGAACCTGCGTTTTTTGAATTTTCCCTCCACCCACTTGCTCTCTCCTGAGATATTGCTGAAAAAATATTTGTCTGAGATCTCACATTTAAGTGATTCTGTGGATATCGTGCAATTGTATTCCTTTTTTCTTGGTTCTAAGGCAACGTCGCAGTCGAAGGAGGAATCTCCTCTCTTGGATAATTTGGCTGGCCTTAATCTCACAGAGTTTTTGCAGGATTCGCTGGATGTCATTCCAAAGCGTTGTACTTTGGTGGTGACATTCGGGTCTGAATCTCTCAAACTGCGAATTATACGTGCTTATTTTAAATGTAAAGATGCAATGTTTTGCGGATATAAGCTCCAGGTTTTTCCAGATGTGGGGCGGGTGACTCAGGCTCGGCGGAAGCAGTTCCTCGAGCTTAGAGCCCGGGTTCTAGCCCTGGGGGCCTCTTTTTTCTTGAGGTTTTCCTGTCGATGTTTAGTAACTTATGAGGGTAGGGATTATATGTATATTGATGTGATTCATCTGCGTCAGTTTCTTGCCGATAAGGAGGGTGTGGTTAGAGCGGGAGAAGTTTAGGTGGGTTAGCTTTTTCATTTGTGCTCCCAAACTTGGAGTTTTATTTCAACTCCTTTTTTCCTTGATATCTCGTTTTATCTCCCCTTCGGGGGAGTTGTATTGGTTTCTCTCTCTCTTGATGTGTTTTGATTAATTTGAATGATATTTTGATCTTGAATGCTTTATGTTCTTTGTTAAAGGATTTCCTTGTGGTGATTTATTCTTGTATTCAGGAAAATCTAAATAAATAAATTTAAAAATGAATAAATAAATAAATAAATAAATAAACCAGGATGTTGTTTTAAAATAAATTATAGTCTCAAGAGTAGTAAATCACCTGTACCAGAGAGTATATATCCCAGGGTGCTAAAAGAACTGAAATTTGAGATTGCAGATGTACTGTCATTAAAATCATCTGTAGTACCAGAAGACTGGAGAATGGAAACTACAGACCGGTGAGCCTGACATCGGTACTGGGCGAAATGGTAGATATCATTATAAAGAATAAAATTACTGAATATGTAAATAGTCATGGTTTAATGGGAGAAAGCCAACATAGATTTAGCCAAGGAAGATCTTGTTTTACTAATCTGCTATATTTTTTGAAGGTGTAAATAAACAGGTTGATAGAGGTGAGCCAGTTGATACAGTATTTTAGATTTTCAGAAAGACTTTGACAAAGTCCCTCATGAGAGACTCTTGGCAAAATTAAGAAGTCATTGGATAATGCACTATTGTGGATCAGGAACTGATTAAAAGATAGAAAGCAAAATGTAGGGCTAATGGGCCAGCTTTCTCAATGGAAAAAGGTGAAAAGTGGAGTACCCCAGAGATCTGTGCTGAACCCACTGCTTTTTAACATCTTCATAAATGACCCGTAAATGGGAATAATGAGTGAGATGATCAAATTTGCAGATGACATAAAATTACTCAAAGTTGTTAAAACACAAGACGATTGTGAAAAATTGCAGGAGGACCTTGATAACAGGAAAACTGGTTGTCTAAATGGCAGATGAAATTTAATGCGGACAAGTGTAAAGTTCTGTACTCAGAAAAGAACCACTCAGACTATGGTTACGCATTGCAATGCTCCACATTAGGAATCACCACCCAAGAAATCCTGGGTTTACTCCATTGCAATGCAGGGACAGGTAGTTCTGATTTCTCCATTGCACTCCATAAGAAAAGCAAGACTACAAGTCCCTGCATGCAATGGGGTAAACACAGGACTGGATCAAGCCTGTCAGGTGCATCTGGAGCCAGTTGGCAACCCTACTCCCAGCAGGACTGTTCGAACCTAAAAATGCGCCCTTTATACTGTAAGTCATGTACCTGACACCTTTCCTCCCCAGACACCCACTCATCCATCCACAAACAGGGCCTTGCTCTTTTCGGGGTTGTATCTATATTGTTCTCTCTTATTAACTCTGAGCCTTACCAAAAACTGTATTCTGACAACGCCCCTGGTGCATACTGCAGCAGTCTAGAGATGACTTTCATTATAATTCTCAATTTTGCTTTACTTCTTGCTCTAGTGCAAGGGCTATCAAAACTGGTGCAAGGAAAAGGGCATTTATATGCATAATCACTCCCTACATGTTACTTTACCACCAGGAATGCCCCTTTCCTCAGCCCTGGATAGGAAATGTACTTTTCGTCATGATTTGAAGCATATGTGTTATACTATGCATATAATATTATCTGGCCTCTCTATTGGTAAAATTGCAAAGCACCTAGGCATATGATCATCCAAGGGAAATGTACATAACAGTGTCATCTTAGCTTTATGTTTTTGTATTTTATCTTTAATTAAAATGAAAATAGTTTTTGGTGGGATAGTAAAAGTACATGTGGCCAATTCCTTGCCTACATATGGGAATGTGAAAATCACATTTCTTAACTTCTATGGGTTCAGAGGGATGGGGAGATTTGTTTCAGGGTCTTACCTCTGTGGAACCCAAGTTTGGGCTATATATATAAAAATATAGGGCCCAATTTTTGAAAGGCATTTACATGGTTTACGGCCCAGTAATTTGTATAAATGCCTTAAATGGGGATATTCAATGACGCTTATGGTCAATGCCGTTAAATATCCCCTTCTAACTCCCCTATGTGCCCCGATGCTATCCGGTTAGTTCTGGGGTGGTGATAAGCGATAACCGGGCAGCAGTGATATTACATGCTGCCTGGTTAGTGATCTGCACCGAAAAGATAGGCTAGAAAAACCCTTGCCTTTCTTTAATGCACAGGAGCTAACCAGGCAGCAACGATATTGCATGCTGCCTGGTTAGCTCCTGCGGCTTCCAGCATGTGCAGCGATCCCCAGATATTCAATGCCGGGGCCGCATATGACCCTGGCATTAACTATCTGGGATTAAGGGTCGACGGACAGGGCTATGCACCGTAGGGCCCATAGGGTATATAGTTCCTTGGTATCAGTCACTGTTTTAAATTAAATACTTTTGTGCATGTCTACCCATGTCACTCTTATAAGTGTTTACTCAAGCTTGTACGATGGTCTTCTTTAAGTTCAAGTCACTTATAAAATTACCTCCTTGGAGGATTCGTTCAAGGATATTCATTCAGCTTGCTTTTTGACCCACCTCTGAGATCATTGCACTAGGACCCCTCCCAGAAAAGTCCTGTAAAATTGCATAATTGAATATCATACTTTTGAATACTGAATTTTGCTTTCTATGTATGTGTGTGTCCACTCTCTTTGCAATTACAAACAAAGGTGCTCATAGCATTTTGATTTTGGGCGGTGGTCAGGATTTATGGCATTGCTTTGACTTCTGCTGCTCCTTGCCACCCCTCAGAAGCTGCAGCTGCTCTAGGCAATCACCTAGTCTTGCCTAGTGGTTTGGTCGGTCCTGCCACCTTAACTATACGATTTTAAGCGTAGGGACATGTAGCAATGTTTTTGTAAAACACACTACAGAGATGCTTAAATAATATAGCCTTTATTTTGGATACGGAATGTATTCAACTTCATACCTCAAAGCATACCTACGGTGTCAGTATATCTTTTTGGGCTATCTATACTGCTATATATACGTACTGTATACATGTGTGCTTTTTTTTATCCCCGTATGCTTATTGAGATAGAGATGTATCCCCCCAAAAATATTACAAGGTATCTAAAATGAATTCACATGTGCAGTAACAGCTCTAGAGCCTAATATTCCTAAGCTTTGGGGGTTTTTCATAAACAACCCCTGAGACATCCATAGTCTTTGATATCCGCAGATTAACTTGATTAATTGCACGCTGGCACTTCACAGGGGAGCATATGCAATATAGATAAAATCATAAAGCACAGGCATGGTCTGAGTACCGAACGGCTATAAATGGGCTATCCTGCACTGCAGCATTCCAGTATGAAACTGTGGTGTCAGAGAGCAGACCAGAGACATGATTGGAGTTTTGCGACACAAGCCTGCATTTATAGACTCGGACATTTCAGAAGTAATTCATTTATACTAATGTGCATCCTGTGCTTTACTATGCAGTATTACATAGCATGTGTGCTCTAGAGCACTATAAGTGGAAATATTGCAATATTTGAACAGCATGCTAATTTAACTACCCAGATATAAATAGGTGTCTCAGAGCATAATATGTCACCTGATAGCCACTGGAGATGTAGGGAGACATCTTATAAATCAGTGTTGACTGTCAGAATCCCATGCCCAATAACTTGTAGCAGAGAAACTGGCCATTTCAGAGCTGGAATTAAACTGATTTGAATCAGAAATTGAGGGGTTTTTAAATCTTTACCTAAAATGTAGCTGCATAATAATAGCATACGTAAGAGAAGCGATTCAGATACTACATGCATTGTCCATAACGAGGAGACACTGAAAACCTTGAATCTTACAGAAAATTTGCATTAGGGTTTTTTTTTTAATATTACATTCCAAAGACAACACATAGAAAGGAAAAAAATATAGAGATCACTACATAGGGAAAATCTTTAGGAAATAAGAAGAAATCCAGTAGCCCACATCAAGAAAATCACCAAAACACAAACTTATCTGCTTAAGGTGGCAAACTATTCATTTATGAAACGAAACCCCCTTAAACCACTTTTAGCCATAGGAGAAGAATTAGTCTTATCAAGCAATACGTTTTCCAAAGAAGAGGAATCCATGAAAACATAGGTGGGGATATTCAGCAGCAGTAGCCAGTGCTTATAAAGTGGCTAGCCATCGCTGTTGAAGTCCAACACTGGATATTCAATGCTGAGGCCATATCCGCCACCGGCATTGAATACTTGGGTTATTATAGAACCCAGAAGCTAACTGGGCAGTGGCAATATTGAGCCATTGCCCAGTTAGTTTCCACGAGTGAAGTTAGCTAAGTGCTTAGCATCGGGGTGTGCAGCAGCAGCAGCACCTGTGGGTATCCCATTCAGTGGCATTTGCATGATTTGCAGGTCTGCAAACCATGTAAGTGCCTTTGGATATACCCCCCTCCACCTAGTTAATTCTTTTCAAAGTAACTAAACATTTACCGGGAAAGCAAAGGAAGAATCCCCCTCCCAACCCCCCAAGCAAGTACTTTAGGTTTCAAGGAAAGAAGAGCCTTCCACTTCACCTGTGTAAGGCAAGAGAAATCAGAAAATAATTGAATTAATTGCCAAGACAATGGGGTATCCTCCTTCTTAAAATAAGATCTTAGAACCAACATTTTATCCCTTTAATTGGCAAACACCACCAAGAGAGTAGCACGGGCATGTTATATCATCAGCAGTAGCTAGTGTGTGGTGGAGATCTGGGACTGAGTATCTGAGGATTATTACTTTGACTTGTCCCTTGCTGTTTGCCTGTGTCGACTCTTTTAGGACTAACTTCTGCCTGTTCTCACAATATCATCTGCTGGCATCCATTACATCTGATGCCTGGTACAATATGATACTGCCAAGGGTTTCTGCTTGCTTGCTTGCTTGTGCGGCATTTGTATGTGGGGTCAGGCCCTGTGGCACTTCCCGTTGAGAGCAGGGAGGGCTCATGGGTGGATGATGTCACTACAGGCCTGCATAAAGTTGCCACGGTGACTGAAGCACATGTCTCAGATGTCACGCCAAAGGGGCATGCTTATGGGGCAGGGCATGCCCCTTAGTGTGCATTTTGGTGGGTCTTGTTGTCTGTAAGTGGTTTGGGGTAGTTCTATAGTATTGTTTGTTTTGTAATGGCATGGTTGTCTAGAATATGGATGGGGTGAGTGGGACTTGTAGGTGTGGAGCCTTGTGTATTAGGGATTTGGTGGGAGATAGTGGTTGGTTGGGTGTGGGAGGAATTGTTAGCCGATGGAGGGTTATGGGGTTTATGGGGGTGGTGGTGAAGTGGGGTATATTCCTTGTGTTTGAGGGAGAGGGCAGTATGGAGTGGATTGGGGGGAGGATGTGGAGAAGGGAGGTGGAGGGGGGATCGTCAAACTCTTAACAATAGTAGCACTTGATAGGGACATGGAGGTGAATGAGGTTTGGTGGAACTGTGCATTGTTGAATGTTCAGTCATTGCTGTCCAAATTACAATTGGTCCAGCATTTGTTGAAAGAGGAAAAATTGGACTGTGTGCTTTTAACAGAGACTTGGTTAGGGGAGGGGCAGAGCTTAGTGGATGGTCTGTTGTCCCAGTTAGGGTATGTAGGGTTTTAGAAGGGGAGGTAGGATCGTATAGATGGGGGTGTTATGGCGATGGTGCAGCAACAATTGTGGATGTAAGGGAAGCTGTGTGTCTACCGGAGGGGGTGGAGAAGGTGTTCCTTAGAGTGGGAAGTCAGAGCAAGGGTGGATTTTGTTGGTATATTATCTGCTAGGTATGAGTTGGGGAGTGTGAGAGTTTTACTTGAAGGGATTCTGGAGAAGGCCATGGGAGATCAAGAGCTGTTAGTGGTCGGTGATTTTAACGCAGGTGTGGATGGAGGTGGGGAAACTTTTTTATTGTCTTCACTGGCTTTGGGGGGATTTATGCAGTTGGTGGTGCAAGCAACACATTCAGGGGGAGCATATTTTGGATGTAGTGTTAGGGAATGGCCGGCTTTTGACAGGGGAATGAGAAGGGAGTTGGCAGTTCGGTCACTTCCTTGAACGGGCCATTGTCTGGTATGGTTTCAGTGCCATTGATCAGAGATGGTATGTAGGGGTGCACATGGGGGAAGGGAGTGGAGAGAGGTGTGGGGTGTGGTTAATATGGATTACTGGGGGACTATGGCTTTAGCTCGTCAGCAGGTTAGGGTGAATGCTGCTGTGGAGGAGTTAGTGAAAGGACTGGCACTGTGTGGTGTCAGGCATTGAATGAGGTAGTGCTGGTTAGGCATATCACCAAGAGGCAGACTTGGTTTTCTGGAGAATTGCTAGAGGAGAAACAGAAGGTGCAACACCTTGAGTGTTACTAATGGGTACGTGGTTGAAGGTTGATCAGGAGGTTTGGCAACAGGCAGCTAGAGAGCTTGTGGTGGTGGCCAAGAGAAGTTTTTTCTCGATTCAGATTGAACGGGCTTGCTATCAGACCAAAGTGGGATTGCAGGTGGTGTCCTCTTTTATGGGAGATACAGGCTCACAGTGGGGTGGGAGGAGCACTGCGGAAGTGGATTTGGAAGATTTGGTGTGGTATTTTTTTGGATAAAGTACAGCAATTGAAAGCAGGCTTTGGCTCCCCCACCCTGGAATTGGCTCCCCCAGTGACTGCCTATTTACTTAAAAGCATTTATAGACCGCCAAGTGCAAACTCCAGTGACTGCCTATTTACTTAAAAGCATTTATAGACCGCCAAGTGCAAACCCCAGTGACTGCTTATTTACTTAAAAGCATTTATAGACCGCCAAGTGCAAAAGCATTCTAGGCGGTGTACAGACATCAATTTAAAAAAAAAAAGCAATAGTTAAATACAATTTAAAATAATCAAAAATTAAAAAGAATCCCATCCAACCCTCATATCCTATCTAACTGCCTCATATCTGCTTCACTGACACTGCATTCTTATCCCCCTGAGGACACGGAAACTAAGGAAAGAGAAAAGTTTTCAAACCTTTACGAAAGGTTAAAAGATTTAACTCAGAATGTAATACCAGAGGTAGAGAATTCCAAAATACTGGAGCAGCAGCAGAAAATAAACACTTGCGCCATCATTGTAAATGGGTCTGACTAAACTTAGGAACTTGCAATATCTGGGCTTCTGCAGAACGCAGAGCCCAACCAGGCACATACCATTGCATTAAATCCTTTAAATATCAAGGCCCCAGGCCCTGGAGAGTCTTAAATGCTAACACCAGGACCTTGAAGACACATCTCTGTTTAATTGGAAGCCAATGTAATTGTGTTAACAATCCTGTAGACGAATCTCTAAGGCTAAGGCCAAAAATGATCCAGGCTGCTGAATTCTGGACAACCTGCAACTTCCTAATGGAATACACTGGTAGTCCCACATACAGGGCAATAATCATGCTGAGAGAGTACTTAACGCTTGAACAATCCAGAGAAGTGCATTCTGGTCCAAATAAGGACGCAGTTGACAAACCAGGCGTAAATGCCCATACACCACCTGGACTACTTTCGAAATTTGTTGTTGAAGTCTCAGTTCTTTGTCCAGTACCACTCCTAGATCACAAATGCTATCCATCCAGGACAATCAAACCTTCCTGATAGATAAGCTGGCCTTTAAGCTTTCATCAGTCAAAGGACCACATTGTAATAACTCTGAGTTTGAAATATTAAGAACCAATCGGTGCAAATGCAGCCAGGAAGCGATATCCTCAAGACAACAATTGACACGCCGGAGAACTTCAGTCTCATCCCCCTCCACATCAATCATCAATTGAATATCATCACCATACAAAAAAACCTTCAAATTATATTGCCTACAGATATCCCTAATAGAACATATGAAGATATTAAAAAGAGTAGGTGACAAAGCAGAACCTTGCGGAACTCTATAAACCCACTGGCAAACAGTCGAGGAACTAGATGGGCCATGTGGTCTTTTTTCTATCGTCATGTTTCTGTTTCTGTTAGAGGATCTCTAAAGGAAAAAAGGGGAATGTTGTAATGGTTAATATGGAAGGACAGACTACAGTAGATAGGCCATGTGGTCTTTTTCTCTCGTCATGTTTTTATGTTTCTAACATGACCCCCAATGAACACAAAAACAATGCTCTGTCAGAAAAGAGGAAAGTCAACGTAACACTGTACCCCCAATCCCCATTATTCCACATCTCCTCAACAACTAGTGAGCGCCTATGTGCTATTTTGTCTGGGGTGCGAGATACATTTTCGGGGCTGAATCCCACAAAAATTGGGCATTTTAAGGGGGCACCACAGCCCATGTTGGAGTGGCTGCAGGAGCTGGTCAATGTGTCTTTGATGCAGGGCCAGGTCCCATGGTGGTTGAAGGAGGCTGTTGTGACTCTGATATTGAAGACGGTTGGAGGAGATTTGCGGGATTGCAAAAATTTCTGTCCCATTTCAAACCTGCCCTTAGTGACTAAGTTGGTGAAGAAAGAAGTGTATGCATGGGTGGGCAGCTACCTTGAGGATTTTGCTCTTTTGGATGTGGGGCAAGGTGGTTTTAACCAAGGGAACAGTTTAGAGACTTTACTGGTGGCCCTTTTAAATCAAGTTTTTGTATGGATGGATAAAGGGGTATCAGTGCTTTTAATGTCTTTAGATTTGTCGGCAACAGTGCTGTACCTTGCCCTGTGTGAGTGGTGCAGCCACACAGGGTGCAAAGGATTAGGGACGCATTATGGGCTGCCTACCTCGGCTGCTCCCCAAGCTGCCTGCTGTTGCCCTGCCACCACCACTTTTTGTTTTCTCAGTGGCAGCAGCGGCACCGGCAGCAGCGGAGCAGACTTGACTTTAAATTTAAAAAAAAACAAACAAAACTCGCAGTTGTTTCCAACTCCAGTCTTGTACGCAAGTCTGGTCCCTCCCTCCCTTCTCTGATGTAGGTTGCATCAGAGGAGGGAGGGACCAGGCCAGTCATTCAAGCGTGGAGTTGCAAAGACCCGCGTTTGAATGGCTGGTCTGGTCCCTCCCTCTCTGTCCTGAACCTATATTATGTCAGAGCAGGGGGGGATCAGATCTGCGTAGAAACGCAGAGTTGAAAGACTCACTTGCTTTTTAAAATTTATTTTGAAGTCAGGTCTGCTCTGCTGCTGCCGGCACCGCCGCGGAGAAAACAAAAAGTGGCGGCAGCAGGACAAGGGCAGGCAGCCGGCTGGACATGGAAGTATGGGTGAGGAGGGGAATGCCCGATGTGCAAGTTGCGTAGGGCACAATTATGGCTTGGTATGATACTAGTCAGTGGCATTTGATTTAGTAAAACTCCATCTGCTCCTAGAGCATTGTCAGTTGTTGGGGATGGGAGGTAAAGTTATTTAATGGCTGGGTTCATTCATAAGTGATAGGCATTTTCGTGTGCAGTGACTCGTGATTTTCTCTTGGGTGTATAGCTGGGAATGGGGTGTGCCTCAGGGTTCCCCTCTTTCCCTTTATTGTTTAATGTTTATTTGCAACCCTTGGGCATCTTGTTTAAAACATGTGTTTGCATGGCTGGCTAGTAGTGGGTTGGTATTGAATGTGGGTAAGTCAGTATGTCTGGGTTTTGGAGAAGTAGAGCGTACAGATTTGCAGGTATTATCTAAAGTGTCTGGTTTTACCATACCATGGACGGAGGAGTTGAGGTCATTAGGGGTGATCCTGGAATAAGAAGAGGTTGGAGTTAAACAGATCAACTGGGTGGTTCGGGCTGCTTATCTGAGATTATGGCTGGCACGTCAGTATCGGCCATATCTGGATGATAAATCTTTGCTGGTGGTTGTGCAGGCTCTGGTGCAAGGGCTTTGGATTATTGTAAACCCTTTATGTGAGATGTCGCAAAAAGCTACTCAGTGATTGCAGGTGGTGCAAAGCTCAGTGGCACAGTTATTGATCTGAGCAAAACATCGGGAGAGTGTGCATTCTCTGCTGCTGCACCTGCACTCCTGGCACATTGCCAATTCAAGCTGTTAGTGATTATTTTTTGCCCTTTGATGGATCTCCGTCTTGAGTATTTACGGGAAGCCCTGCAATGGTATGATCCTCCCAGGCCATTACGCTCCTCACAAAGGTGGATATTGGTGGTTTCTGGTTTAGAGGTTGTTCACAAGACGCATTGGCAGGGGTGGGCGTTTTGGGTGGTGGCAAGTAAACAATGGAATGCACTGCTTTTGGAGCTCAGGGCTCAGTCTTCATTGCTGGGTTTTCGCAAACCCTTGAAGACATTGTTGTTTGCAGGGGAATGAAGGGGTGATGTTAGAAGCGTGGCAGTGTTTTTATTGTTTGTTTTTTGTAATTTTATTTGTACACCCTTTTCATTGATTGTGGTCAGAAAAATGGTATAAACTTTTATAAACAAATACATTAATTAATTAACTAATAAAAGGAACTATCAACTCAAAACTTTCCTTTTGATTTAGATGCTCAGATTCCCCCTCAGGTGTCTGACCCATATGAGCATTGGTAGGAATATAATATAAATTAAGAATATCAATTTTATCTTCTTTGGGTATAGCAAGGACTTTCTTGAAATATTTGTGAACCAGTATTTTAGCAGAGAAAAAGTGACATAAATGAAAATTTAAAAATTCCTAGATCATGAAGAATTTTCTAAAATCTCTCATTTATAATGAGTCTGTAAACTATCTTTAATAGCTGAGATACCAGTTGCATGCAGGGATTGAAATTTTGTTTCCACATTAGACATCTCCTCTAAGGAAACTTGATTATCTATTTCCAGGAATTTCACAGCAGAATCTATGGAAAATTTACACAACTGTCCTCCATATCTTTGAGGATTTCCTTCATTCTGGTCACTAAAATCCAAATGTCCCTAAATGAGACTTTCTGAGTGGAGGCTTCAATCTTAGAGGGAACAGAAGGAACTTGCATTGGATAATTTACAGGATGAGGAATAGGAACAGAAGAAAGCTTAATCTCTCTATCACCACTATTCAAAGTCTGCAGGGACATCTCCATAGAAACCTATGATAAAGTCAAGAAAACTGCTGGATTTGGAGGGGAGAGATGTTCTCTGGGAGGAGCTCAAGGAGTCCATTTTGAGAAAAACTAGCTACAAGAGACACCAAGGGTATAGTAGCTGACACATGTTTGTCCATAGGTCCTTTACTCACTGGTGTGGACATAGCACCACTTTTACCCTTGCTTTTAGGCTTTGGCATCAAAGAGAAACATTTTGAAATCAAGAAATAACAATCAGTACTCCTAAAAGGAGTTCAACAAACTTGTGGAACTCCCCCTGTGATGATGTCAGCTGGCACACTGAGGGCTGAGGGTAATTGTGGTAGGGGCTGGATCCACAAGCTCCTCCTTGGTAGGGATCACGGTCAGGTCCTACAAACATTTTTCTGGCCAACAACACAGTGTTGGGACCATCTTTTCCTGATCT
Source organism: Ichthyophis bannanicus (assembly GCA_033557465.1). Lineage (NCBI taxonomy): Eukaryota > Metazoa > Chordata > Amphibia > Gymnophiona > Ichthyophiidae > Ichthyophis > Ichthyophis bannanicus. The sequence goes on from CM066044.1 coordinate 119,154,378, forward strand.
TACAGAAGTTGTTTAAGTTCTGGATCTTCCATCCTGCAAATATAATTGTATTTAAATCAGTGAAACAGAGTAACATGGACCCTAGAAATGCACAAGTAAAAAGATATGTTTGGCTCTAAATGTTTTATTGATTATATTTCTTATGGTGACTTTATCATGTCTTCTTTTAAATTGAAGTATAAAAATTCAGCAAGAGATAGAAGGGCAATGTCTACAGTCAAATAGAAGAGTCCTACAACAACATCTAAAAATACTGGGGTCATAATGTATCCTCTTATCTTTATGCTCAATATTCAGCAACTGGGGAGATTGCAGGCCATTTTCATATTCCACCCAGCTTCCTCTGTGGTGACCTCCAGGTCCACCATGGGCTTTTGCTGTTAATACTCTGTGCTCCATCCAGCTGCCTGCCAAAGGTGAACAAAATACCATCATGTTAGTATTTTTCTCTTCTGTTTTATATGGTTTTACCATCTATTCTCTTCCTGATGTTAACACACTCTATTCTTATTCCTTGTGTCACACCATTACAAATCTCAAGGTCACACTGCAATCTCAACATTTTCTTTTACCTCACTGACCATTTTTTCTTCTAACGCTCCTCTGCTTTCTTCTAACGCTCCTCTGTTTTTTTTTCCTCCTAATTTGACTATTTCTATTTTCCTTGCGAGCATATCGTTCTGGTCATTTTGATCATGTGTACTCCTCTCTTCTCCATATTCTTCTACTGCTCCTTCTCTTCTGTCAGTCCCAATTCTAGTCTTCAGGACAAGCCTCATCCCACCTATTTATATCAACCTGTAACACTTATCAGCTTATTCCTATCCCTCGCCTTCCTTCATCTTCTCTCCATTTCTCATTTTCCCTTTGGCATGTCCACTCTATTTTCAATAAGTCTGCTTACATTCATGATCTCTTTCTCTTTTATACTTATGAGGAGGTTTATTGAATGGTGGTGGCAAACACTATTAAAACAGCTGGTTGGTGCCACTTTGTGCCCAGATATTTGGTCTCAGTGGATAGCATTTTAGCTATCCAGTCAGTGACAATATTCAGCCACTGGCTGGAAGCTAAAATGGCTAAAGTTAGGATAGTCATCTTTACTGACCTAATTTTAGTCATTTTAGTTAACTGGTTAGTGGCTCAATATCACCTTTTACCACTTAACCAATTTTGCCCCTTGAACTGTGCCCCCTGAACACCCTGCCACTAGCCAGTTAGCATCAAAGTGTTCAGTTGCCCTAGGAGAGGATAGTCAGTGACATAAACAGGGTATATGCTTCTGAATATTCCTGTCAGTGGGATTAACATAGTTTGCAGATTGTCAAACTGTGTTAATCCTTTTGAATATGTCCCCAATATATTCTTGCTTTAACTAAGGGGTATGTTTACTAAACCATCTTAATGTTACCGGCGTTAGCTGCAGTCTTACTGTGACGAATGCCGTATAAGGTAGTGGGTGTTCTGGTCTTAAGGTAGCATTTAGGGTTATCGTGCGATAAAGTCCGTTATCACGCAATAGAGGGAGCCGTGGCACGTTAACGCGCGTTATCCTTAATTAGGCGCGCTGACCTGCAATCACAGCAACAGAGGTGTAGCACACCGGTTAATACATTGACTGCTGATACAGTGTTCATGAGTTTGATCCCTCAGTGGGCTCAGTTAAAAGGCTGTCTGAGGCAATCAGTGTTCCTGCTTGTAACAGTCAGACACATCACAACAATCTGCACTGCCAGCCAAAAATGCCTCACCCAAGTGCCGCAACCTAATGCACCTTTTAGGGCGCACCATAAGGCACATTATAAAGCACCATGTCATCCAAGGCAGGTCATAATGTGCCCCAGAGGGCAGCAGGAAAGGCTGGCACCCTCCAAGACAGCATATAAGGTGCCCCATAAGCTGGCCAAACCTAAGGTGCCGCAAACGATGCCCCAGGGATGCTAAGGTGACACAGGAGATGGTGCCCAGGGGCACAAAGGTGCCCCAAGGTCACAAGCATGAAATGTATGGCTCAAACACAGATGTAACCATAACACTGCACAGAGCACCAAGGAAAGGCAATGAACAAGTGATGGAAGGAAGTAGATGACAGAGCTCATGGACCAGCCAAATCTCCATGCAGTCCATGTGGCAGCACGTAAATTGGACAAACATATCAGGGGCAGCTGTACCGATGTACAGGGTGATGGTAATGTACAGGGCAACAAAGACAGTGTGTGGCAGAGGGTGGGGATACGTGTCCACCAGAGGAGGTAGAGGTGGCAGGATAAGTGCAATGACAGGAGGACAGTGGAGAGCAGTGCCATGCAGAGCAGACACACGAGAGGCAAGCATGAAGAGCCACAATGCAGAAAAGTGTGCCAGTGCAGGACATGGGATAGCAGCCTGCACAGTAGGGCAGGACACCAAAGAGCTTGCAGACACAGATAGACTGGCAGAAGGATGTTTGGCAACGTGTCATGGAAAACTATCTCTGCAGCTGCATGACTACATGTTGGATAATGAGATAGATGCAGTTTACAGCATTGCATGACTTACAGTGTTTGGCCTGGACTGCCTCTGGTGCACCTCAGCTTTAGACACCTTATGACACACTTTTGGCAATGCACTGGCACACCTCTCCTTAGGCACAGGACAAAGGTTATAGTGTATTAAGCTTGTGTCAATGATTGTAGAGATTTGTCTGACTGTTACTAACACTCATCTTGCTGTTGGTGCAATGGGGATTTGAACCCATAAGCAGTGACTCTGGGGGCATCGTATTAACCAGTATGCTATGCCTTTTCTCATAGCATGGGCTGACTACACAGCAACTGCAGGTCAACCCAGTAAATGTCAGCTGTGCTTACCGGCTCAGTTACCGGGATCGGGTAGACCCACAGCTAAGGCACTTTACAGGGTACCTTAGGTTTTCCAGCTGAGGTGATGGGTTTTTTTTTTTTTGTGTACACACTGATATTTGCGATGGGGTATGTATATACCATCCTACTGTTACCGCCGAAACTCCCAGCGATAATGTGAGCAATGCCATATAGGGAGGTGGGCGTGCCGGCATCCACATAGCATGCACTGTGTACTGCCCAATAGGGGTCGCATTGGCTGTTTATGCGCGGTAACCTTAACTTTGTGACCGCGCTGTGAGAAGGTGTATGGAGCTGTAGCCCACTGGATAATACAATGACCAACAAGCCAGAGGTCATGGGTTCAATCTCTCAGGGGGTCTGCATAGTGCATGTTCTTGGAGAAACTGCACACCCAGAGGTGGTATGTCAGTGATTGGGCCCCAACCAGGGAAACACCCAGGAAACACTGTATGGCACTATGTAGGGACCTAGCCATGCCATGGTCACTGCTCAGTCAGGTTGAGAGTGACCCCCCCCCCCTGAATGACATGCTGTGGTCACCATGTCCCTGCAGGTGGTGGTCGGCCAATACAATGTCCCAGCCATTGCCATATGCCCTGTGCAGATGCATCCTGCCCAGGCTGCCCTGTCCGGCCCATACCCACAGTACCTTGCTCCTCATTATGCACATAGGAAGGCTAACACTGGAAACAGTGCAAGCATTGTGGGCTCCTCAAGGTATGGCCAGCCACAAAACACTTGATAGACATACACACACTCCCACACCTACTTCAGCATTGTGCAAATATAGAGATGGTTGGCAGCCCTGGCCGCCACACCAGTCCTGGGCACAGCGCAAGCATTGCTATGGTACTCAATACTTTTGGGGGTCACTCTCCGGGGTGGTAAACACTGTCAGAGACATAAACCGAGACACACTCCACAGATATCAGACAGGTTGATCTGATGGATCTCTGTTAAGTCCAAAATGAGATACAATGTGTTGTTATCTAACATTAATCATAGCTACAACTTGATATATGTGGAATGTGCTTCAAGGTTTATGACCATAAACACCATAAGAGATATGTCAAAGAAAAGAAATTTTTTGTCGGAACTACTGCCGTGAAAACTTACGTCCTCTCGAAGCAGAATGTTCCTTTTAATCAAATTTTTAATAAGAGATAGAAACCCTAAATTATACCCAGAAAGGTATCAAAAACCCATAGGGTGAAAACAAATGTGAAAGGTGAATCTGTAAGAAGACTGCCTAAAATCCCACATCTCTCATATAACAAATATGGTACTTAGCTGAAAAGACCAAATACCACCTCTTCCTTCAATACTACCCTACCAGCAATTGAACCAGAGGAAGTGACCCACTCATGAACACACCATGCCGTTCTTGATATTATTAAGACTCTATTCTGTTCTATGTAATTATCTCATGTATATAGTTTACCCCGGTTCTCCAAGTTTGTACTCCTGTTCGATGTAAACCAAACAGCTTGTTGTTATGGTCTTTATGTTATAATGTAAACCGTGCTGATGCCGAATAGTGCGGTATATAAGAACTTGTAATAAATAAATAAATAAATAACAAGACCTCTCAGTCAAGGGAGATGTGTACTCGCAGTCAAGACTAAATGTCCCGCAACAATCATAAATGGAAGTATTGTTGACCCAATGTTGTGTTTCGGGCTTGTAACTTTCCTAGCCCTTTCTCAAAACTCCGTTCCTGGTAAGGTCAAGGTTTATGACGGCATTGCTAAGGTATGCGGGTTCTAGTATTGGTAGACGCTGCTCTGCGCAGGGCCCAAAAGCCTGACCCTCCATGAGGCTTTGGATAGTGGAGCTGGCCAATGCTCTGGGGCAGAGGTTCCCAACTCCAGTCCTGGTGGGTCCAATACGACTCAGGTTTTCATGCTGGCCCTAATGTATATGCAGGGGATACATCTGCATACAATGGGGGTGGTACATACAAATGCATCTCAAGCATATGTCTTATGGACAGCATTACACCTGAATGGTATTTGGCCCTCCGGGACTGCAGTTGGGAGCCTCTGCTCTAGGGACTGCACATGTCTATGGTGAATGTGCTTTGTAGGGTCAACTATAGGCATTTATGGCATGTTTATTTTATGTGCACAAAAAGTTCCTTCTTTATTACCACAGTTTATAGTACTGGGTAACATATGGGACATGGTCTGCAGGAGCCACAGCTGGAACTTGAACCTGTGACCTTCTGCCCCTGGACGCTCTGGCTGGGTGTACTGCACCAAACTGTTCCACAGAGGCAGGTCATTCCCTGGGTATACCATTACTGTTCGTCAGACGGTCAGACGTTTCTTGCAGTGCATGGCACCCACCTAGACAGGGCTTGGCCTTGTTCTGCTGTGGGCAGATGCCACTGCCCCCCAACACCGACACCCCTCTGTCACCATGCTGACATGCCCTTATGCCAGTGGTGTCGGTAGGCGGCTGCCTATGGTGTGTAATATGGAGTAGGGGTGCCTGCATGGACATCCATGCTTCCCCCCCGGAACCGCCTGCCAATGTTCTGTTCCATTTGGGGTATTTTCTAGGTACTGTCCCCTGGGACACTGTGGGGGACAGAAACTCGTGGGCATGTTTGACCTTGATCAGTTGCTGATATTGCGTTCCTTTTTCTCTATGTGTCACCTAGGCATCTGCCTAGCCTGCCCTATGCCCCAGCTGCACCACTGCATGTCACGCCTGCAGTCCCCTGTACCCCATGTGCAGCCACACTATAGAGCCCTTTCGTACTTGGGCACTATCTGGTAGTGCAGCACATGTATCACTACTATCACTGTTCTTGGTCTCCCTGCCTTTGCTGCACATTGCCGACTGAAATGGTTTCTCTCTCTTTCACTTTTGCCTCTAATCTAACGCCGGGTTTTCACTTGCGCTATTTTTTGGACCTTCATTTCACGGCAATAGTGTGCCTGGGGCCTCTCCCCGCCCACTCTCTGCCCATTGACCACTTCTCTCTGCCCCTGGGAAGCCTTACTCTACCCTCTGGGGAGCCTTACTCCACCCTCGGTGCACCTTACCGCCGCAGCAGACATTATCGCGCGATACGTGATGTTATCGCACGGTAATGCGCCATTATCATGCGATAACATCACAGCTGCGACATTAGCACCGTTTAGTAAACATACCCCTAAGACTTGGTTATTCCCTGAAGACTCTGCTTCAGTTGCTGCCTCCATTTTTCTCATATATCTTACCTGCTTGGCCATGGGGTTGGTGTCAAGCTGTTGCTCTCCCCCTATTGTACGTCTTACCTCTTCTTCCACTCTAGAATTTCTCCTTCATTTGTGGTACACTCCAAGCCCACTATTCACTCCATTACCTCTCCAGCTAGCTATCATGTATTGGCCCCCTGATATGTCCCACTTTTCCTTTCTCATTGACTTTGACTCTTGGCTTTCCTTTTTTTCTAGAACCATCTTCCCCTTCCCTCATGCTTGGACTTTTAACTTCCATAATGATGACTGTTCACACTCATATGCTTCAAAGTTCCTTGCTTTAACTTCCGAAATTGATCTGCAACTGCTCAACCACCCACATTCACCAACATGGCCACTGCCTCAATCTTATCTTTTTCTCCAACTGCTCTCTCTATAACATTTTCAGCTTTTTCAGCTCAGGTAAATCTTTGGTAAATTTCACATTTAACCACTGTCCTTCACAGTCTTATCCAATAACCACAAACACATCTAGGAATCTACAGGATATTAACTCTTACAATCTCTCTGTCATATCTCATCTCTTTCTCTTTCATTATTTTTTCAGTCTGTCAATGAGGCAGTCATAACATCATAAGAATTGCCATACTAGATCAGACCAAAGGTCCATCACGTCCAATATTCTGTAACTTTTAATCTCGCTTGTTGCCAACATTTTTTCTCTCTTTGCCACACTCAGTTCCCTGTTCAAAGTGTTACTACCTCTAACCTGTCCTTCACTATCCACCTATGGCTTGATAAGGTTCACAAAGTTGACCTTGAGTTCTATACCAGATCAATTCCATCTCCCCTTTCCCCACTTCATTCCTGAACTCTTGCTTCAACCCCTGTCACCCTTTTTTCCTTTTCTAAAATCACCGATGAAGAAACTTTTCATCCAGTCCCCTTTTCTAAATGCACTACCTGTTCCTATGATCCAATTCCTACTCAGCTACTTATTCCTGTCAGTCGTATCCTTAATGTATCCATTTCTACTGGAACAATACCCGCTGCCAGATCCATCCCAGGGGTATCTGATGCCCTAGGCAAACCATTGGCTTTGTGCCCCACCCCTCCCCATGTGTAGACCAGCATCTCCCCTTCCCAACCCCACTCAGGTCTCTAGTATCTCCATTTCCTACTTCCTCCCCTTAGATATCCAGCATCGTTCTCTCCTTCCCTTCCTCCTACCTCCAGATGTTCTGTATCCAGCATCTCTTTCATTATATCCTCCCTTCAGGTATCTGGTATTTAGCATCTTTCTCTTTTCCTCACACCCTGCCCAGATATTCAGTATCTCTACCTTCCCTCCGCAACATCCAGCATGTTCCCCCTCTTTCCTTATTGTCCCCACAGGGTGTCCAGCATCTTCCACCTCTTCCCTTCCCCATACCACTACTACTGCTGCCCCACTACCCTACCTCCATGGGAATTTTAAAAAAATTGGGATTCATGGGCAACAGTGTGGCAATTCTCAACTCTTTAAAACTGCTGCCAGCAGCGGGTCTTCCATTATCTGAACAGATGCACCTGCAGCTGCATGTTCAAGGCCTGCCACGTCCCACCCACTCTGACATTGGGATGGGACATGAAACGCCTTGAGCATGTCTATGCGTGCATACAGATGCTGAAAATTATGTCACCAAAAATGGTTTTCAAGGGCTGCGCCATGCTGTGTGGCTGCTATACTGAAGACAGATTTTCTTGCATTCCCATGAAGGTAGGGTGATGGGGGTGGCATCAGTGGTGGTACAGGGAAGAGAAGAGGAGGGAAATGCTGCATTGCTACTCCCTGAAGCTTGCCTCCCTAGGCAGATGCCTAGTCTGCCTAGTTGTAATTACACCACCTCTCAAAAAACCGTAACTGGACTCTGCTTGCTCTGCTAATTCTCATCTCCTTCCTTTCACATCCAAGTTATTTGAACATTCTGTTTACCTCCTCAGTCTTGAATTTTATCTCACTCATTCTAATCTGGCTTTCGCCTTCTACAGTCTACAGAAGAAACTCTTGTCAAAGTTTCCAGTGACCTATGCCTAGTTAAATTCAGGGCCTTTATTCTCATCCTTCTTGACCTGCCACTACTTTCAACACTGTTGATCACTACCTGCTCCTCAATGATTTGTTTCTTCTTAATATCACCAAAATTCATCTCTATCATTCATACTATCAAAACCCTTTACACCCTCATCACCTCCTACTTAGCTGCTCCTCATAAATGTCCTATGGAACCACATCTCTCCATTTCAGTCTATTCAAAACTCAGCTGCATGACCTATATTTCACTACACTCACATAACCTGTCCGCTCAAGTCTCTTCATTGGTTTCCTATTAACTTTCACATACAGTTCAAACTTCCCTTACTAATCTACAAGTGTATTTGTTCTGCAGCTCTTCATTACCTCTCCTCTCTTATCTCTCCCTATGTCCTTCTTTGAAACTCAGCTCTCTGTATGCTCCTTTTTACAGCTATATTTATTTGCCTAACATGACTTATATTCCGCACCTTCAAAAGCTCCGGTTCTCTCAGAGGACCAACCAGAGGTTACCTGCAACACAGCAGCCCTGGCTAGTGTGAAAATGATTGATACGTAGAGTTTTCCGAACTACCTATGGGTTGCCATACAATACATTTTTTTTACTTATTGTGACAATATACAACCTTTGTTAGCATTATGTTTTATATATAGTTTGTGTGTGAGCACTGAAGAAGTGAAAAAAGAGCACTGTTCCCAGCAGTGTAAATAAAATAATAATCAGCACAAGTGCTCTATATCATATACGATATGTTTTCCTTTCCTGCCATAGCCTGGTTTATACCTCTGTGTATTACTGGGACATTAATCTTGATAATAGAAATGGAAAGCTACATTTCATTGAAAAATGGTTTTGAAATGAAACATTGATGAATGAACAAAACTGTTACAAGTGTGTCTAATGGCTAGGATTGCTGCATCTGTCATGCAATTCATCTGAATCATAAAGTAGCGCCTTTTCTGCAACATTTTAATCTAAGGATTTTTTTAATGTTTTTATTTTATGAACATTAAAATATCCTACATGTTTGAATCGATGAGATTTAGAGGATTTTTTTGTATGATAGAGGGGACAGTATTCAAAGACATGGCTGGCGCATAAAGATAAGCAGATGTTTTTACCGCTTATCTTAAGGGTCGATATTCAGTGGTTCTATTCATTTAGATAGGACTGTTGATAGGGCTGCTATTTGTGCGGTCCACCAAAATGGATTAATTATCTGAAACACAGATGACATTTGATTTTGGTGGTGCTTCTGGAATACCCTGGCCATGCCTTTTTAATAGAGTAAATTTTCAGTTGACGTCAAATCAACCATTCAAATTGTAGGTTTCATGGCTCCTAATATTAAAAAAAAACAACACTTATGCAATCTGCACTGGCTGTTGACCCATAAGTGCTTTTGAATATTGGCTAATATTACAGTTTTTCAAACATTCCTTGGAACCCACAAGCCTCTTAGGTGCAGCTCATGTAAATATTTGCTTGTTTGTTTATTGCATTTGATAAAAACCGCCTTTCACAATAACCAAGGCGGTGTACATTAAAATTCAATAAAAGAAGGCCAATGGCCAGCGAAAAGGAAAAGAAGTGTACAATATCTGACAGGACAGTGGAAGAATCAAGAAAACAGGACAAAGCGTAGGCAAAGGATGGGCCTAGGGAGGAACAAGAGGTGGGGGAGAGTATAGATCACACAAAAGGGGAGGGAACATTAAAAGCTAGGGAAAACAGGTGGGTTTTTAAATTTTGTTTGAAGGTAATAAACTGAGGTTCCAGACGGAGGGTGGGGGAGGAAGGGCATTCCAGAGGGCGGGACCAGCAAAAAAGAAGGCAGAGGAGCGGGTAGACTGCAGGTGAGCACGAGAAGGGGAAGGGAGGGTAAGGCGATTGAGATGGAAAGAGCGAGGGGTGTGTCTGGGAGAGTGAAAGAAGAGGAGATCTGTTAAATATTTTGGAGTGCTTGTGTGGAAGGCTTTATGTATCGGAGTCAGTAATTTGAATGTGGCCCGGAAAGGGACAGGCAACCAGTGAAGATGAGATAGTAGAGGAGTTATGTGATCCCGAGGGGAGGAGCATGTGACAAGGCGTGCGGCAGTACTCTGAATCCGTTGAAGTCGGGTAAGTTGATTTTTTGGAAGACCGATGAATAGAGAGTTGGCAAAGTCCACACGAGACAGGATTAAAGACAGAACCAATGTGACAAGGGCTGAAGGGGAGAGAAAAGGGCGAATGGAACGAATCTGGCGAAGAAAGAAGAAGGATGTTTTTGTGATGTGGGAAATGTGAGCGTGAAAAGATAAGTCAGAATCAAAGTGTACACCAAGGTAGCGAAAAGTGGAGACCAGGGGTACAGGAGAGCCGGAAAAAGAAGGGGCCATTGAGGGGGGAGGACCGCTGTGAGAAAACCAGATAGCAATGGTTTTAGTAAGATTTAAGTGTAGGCAGTTGAGCGTCAGCCAATCTGCTACAGCTGCATGGCAGGAGTCCAACCCTGAGAGATCGGGGCAGGAAGGAGAAGTATGATGAAGCAAGAGAATATCATCTGCATAGAAAAAAGTAGATATACCAAACTGCTGAATCAGGGACGCGAGGGGAGCCAAGAAAAGGTTGAAAAGAAGGGGGGCAAGGACAGAACCTTGAGGAACCCCACAGGGAAGATGATGGGGATCGGAAGGGGGAGTGGAAGAGGAAGATGAGAGAACCGCACAAGACCGAGAAGAGAGAAAAGAGTGGAACCAACAGTGCACAGTACTACAGAGACCTGCATCCCGTAGACAGTGAAGGAGGAGGGAGTGATCGACCAAGTCAAAAGCAGCCGAGAGATCTAAAGCAACCGCCACCGAAACGTCACCACGATCACGTGCTACATGTAGTGCATTTGTGAAAGCTAAGAGAATGGTTTCGACACTGTGACCCTGACGGAACCCAGACTGACGAGGGTGAAGGAAGTTAGTGGAGTCAAGGTGATGGGAAAGCTGTGCAAAGACAAATTTCTCCAAGAGTTTAGATAGAAAAGGAAGATTAGAAACAGGGCGATAGTGAGCGGGAACCAAAGGATCTAGTGAAGTGTTCTTAAGAATAGGGCGTATCAAAGCATGTTTTCAGGGTCTCGGAAAGGTCCCTGTAGAAAGGCTAGAGTTAAACATAGTGAGGATGAAGGGAAGAAAACCCAGGGATGGGGTAAGAAGCCAAGAGGAAGGAATGGGATCAAGTGGGCAAAAGGTTTTCTTAGAAGAAGATATAAGATGAAGAAGTTCAGGAGCAGTGATTGGGTCAAATGAGGCCCAGAAGTGAGAAAGTCGGGAAGTGGGAGGAGGAGAGGGAACAGGGGGGGGGGAGAGACAATGGGGGCAGGACGGGAGGGTAAGGACGCCCTCAAGGATGAAACCTTGTCGCTGAAGAAGGAGGCAAGTTGCGCCGGAGGGGGAAGAGAAGGGGCTGAAGAAGTGGAAAGTGGAGCATGTGGGAGGTTAGGGACTGGAAAACAGAATAGAGGTGCCTGGTCTGATTCGGGGCATTGGAGATTGCATTAGAAAAATAAGAACGCTTAGCAGAGTGTACTTTGGAACGATAGAAGGAATGATGGGAGTGAAAGATTGCTAAATTAGTTGGAGAGGGGGACTTACGCCATAGCTGTTCCACTCTACGAAGATGAGTCCGGAGCAGCCGGAGACCACTGTGATACCATGGGTGCGAGGGACGACGTCGGGAAGGGCGGGAACGTAAAGGGGCTATGCGATCAAGAGTGGTGGAAAGAGTAGAGGACCAAAGAGCTGCCTGGGAGTTAGGGGAAAGCAAGGAAAAGTCTGAAGGCAGAAGATCAACTGCTGCAGGGAACTGCTGGAGCATGAGAGGGGTAAGGACACGGTGTAGCCGTTCTGGCGGGGACAAAGAAGGGGAGGAGGAGGAGGGAGAATCTCCCGGGCCTAAGCAGGTGACTGCAAGACAAACATAGTCGGACCAAGGAAGGGGTGTAGCGCTAATGTTAGAGAGAGAAAGATAGGAGGAGGAAGGGGTCAAGAATAGGTCAAGTGTATGGCCTGCTTGATGGGTAGGAAGGGTAACATGCTGTACGAGGGAGAGATCGTGGAGAAGAGTGAGGAAGGCGTGCTCCCTAGAAGAAGTGGGACCATCGACGTGAAGGTTAAAATCTCCTGCGATAAGGATTTGGGGAAAAGCTAAGGACACATCGGTAATTGTTAGCAAGAGAACACCCCATAACTCCGAGCGAAGAGCAGGGGGGGAATAAATAAGGAGTATATGAATGGGAGGAGAGGTGTGAAGATGAAGCAGAAGGGATTCTGGGTAGAGCAATAGTGAAGAGGAAACCTGAGTAAAAGGGAGGGACGGATGAAGTAGAGCAGCAACCCCACCACCGGACCGCCCGAGGCAAGGGACAGAGGCCGCGGAGAACCCAGGAGGCAGACAACGAGCAAGCAGTATGTACAATATTTATTAGTGTAAATAATTTTGTAGAAAGTTACCCCAGTTAGGTCCAAGTTCTTTCTCCTGTTTCAATGGAAATACAATGTAGCCCGTCTGCATTTTATAAGGTTCTGTTAAATGTAAACCGCACTGATGGGAATAGCACGGTATAGAAGAGACATTAAATAAATAGAATATATAAATAAATGCTGGTAGATTGACACCCTACTGTCAGTCTACTGCTAGGGGTTAATTGACATGATTTTGCATCTGCAATCCAAGAGGGCAAGAGCGACTGGGCATGACTTCTGACAGCTGCTAGACCCCATGGGAATCTCCCATATGCCCCTGGAGGATCTTTGGGAGGATGAGTGGGCTTGACTGGGGATTAGGAGGTGATAGGATTTGACTACTACTACTTCTTATCATTTATATAGCGCTGCAAGGCTTATGCAGCACTGTACATATACATGCAAGAGACAGTCTCTGCTCATCAGAACTTACAATCTAATCAAGAGAGACAACACAACAAACTAGGGTCAAGGGTAACTCTAGGGGAATGATACAAATACACATAGGTGTTGAGCAGGATAATAAGGGATTGGGATCCAAAAGGAGCCTCAAACAGGTGGATTTTTAGTTTCTATCTATGTTATTTGATTTACATAATAATGAGACTATTTGCTTCTCATTATTTACTGACGTGTTGAAGTAAACTAGCATGCACTATGGTAAAATAGCACACAATTTTGCCATTTAACTCTCTTTAAGTGGCAAATATCATACATTATTTCCTTAGCACATGTTACTAGCATCCTTAGTCACTCCCAAAGCTTTACAGCTCTTTATTAGTTTGGTTTATTTAGGATCTTCTGTTTCAATATTGTGGTTGGTCCATTAGTTCCAACACTTATCTCTTAGTCTCACACCACCGGCATTGTATGGGTTATGTTCAGACAGTTATATTGAATGCTTAATAAATAAAAACCATTATAGATCATGTGGTCAATATTCACAAGACTGGTCAGATAAAATTTAACTGGTTAAAAAGAGGTTGTATTGGGGACATTCCTGGGAAAGTGAAACTTTCTCCCGGCTGCACTGATATTCAGCACTTTCAGGCAATGTCATCTGACTAATTCATGCTTCCTGTCTAGCAAGACTAAAGTCATCCAGATAAAGTTATTTGGCTTAATATCCAGTTAAATTTTTATGAGAAACAGCACCACTCATTGGATGAATGAATGAATGAATATTGACACCCCCCCCCCCATGTTCCTAACAGGGGGTAAGATCCAAAATTATGAGCTCACTGCATTTGTAACCATTCTACTGGAAAGGCAAGAACTAAATTTAAATAAATAACTATATAATTACATAATTAAAAACAATCATGCCTGCTGCCACATTCCTCTTCCCACTCCCTTCCCAATTCTCTTATCATTTTTTTAAAGTACTGCCTTATCCCATTCCCTCTTTCTTGTTACTCAAAAAATTAAAGGGCCCATTTCCTAAGGGCATGCTAAAAAGGTCAGGTTTTCAGGATAACCACAATGAATATGAATGATAGAGGGTCAAATAAATAAAGTCTTCTAGTGACCTTTACAAAGAGGCCTTCTACCTAGGGGTCAAGAGACCTGTGAAACCTTTTCAATAGGTGTTAACACCAGGTGGCAGGTCAAAAGGCCATTTTGAAAGATGCCTTCTATCCAAGCAAGGACTGTTAATCACCCAGGAAGTTGGTTACAGCTTACCTCAGCAGCACAGGACAGGGTACTGTATAGCAGCCCTCTTTTAATAAGTGTTATATCCCTCCCTCCCTCCCCAACACCCACCCACCCATGGGATAATCGTAGCTTTATAGGTACTTACACATCTTAAAGGAAAGGAGGTGCTTTCAGGTGAAGCTTGTTATCCAAATCAGTCATACACTAAGGACCTGAGATTAATTAAGCTTCAGGTGAACAAGGTATATTAAACGTATTAGGTACAGTTTTATTAGTATAAATATCCATAGAAATCCTTAGTAAGTAAAGAACTTAAAGATCTAAACACAAGCTTAAAACTAAGATGCAGACAGCAGTCCAGCAGCGAGATGGGGGCTTTCCATTCTTTTGCATTGAGAGTCACATGTATGATTTTCTCCCAGTTGGTGAGAGGTCTTACATGTGCACTAGATGCAAGGAGCTCTTTGCTCTCAGGGAATGAGTCCATTCTCTAGAGGCTAGAGTAGCAGACTTGGAAGACATAAGAAAGACAGAGAGGTACATAGACGAGACCTACAGGGATATAGTCCTGAAGTCCCACCTCCAGTCTGGTAACATCCCTGTTGCCATGGAGGAGAGAGGTCCCGTGACAGGAGAGCATCACCCTGGTGTGGCAGGAAGTGATCCTGTAACTAGGACCTGTCCTCCAGGTGATGTAAAACCCTCTCACACCGAGGAAGTTTCTCCAGGGCCATGTGCCCATGCGGGAAGGGATTGGACAGTCATTATAGTTGGTGATTTGATCATTAGGCATGTAGATAGCTGGGTGGATGGTGGACGTGAGGATCACCTGGTAACATGCCTGCCTGGTGCGAAGGTAGCACACCTCATGCGCCACCTAGATAAGGTCTTAGATAGTGCTGGGGAGGAGTCTGCTGTCTTGGTACATGTCGGTACCAATGACCTAGAAAAATGTGGTAAGGAGGTTCTGGACGCTAAATTTAGGCTTTTAGCGTTCTCCGAAATGCTTCCCATTCCATGCGCAGGACCCAAAAGGCAGGCAGAGCTCCGGAGTCTCAATGTGTGGATGAGACAGTGGTGCAGAGATGAGGGTTTTGGATTTTTTAGGAACTTGGGAACATTCCACTTAACCACTTAACCACTTAACATTCCACTTAGCCACTTAACCCTCCATTGCCCATGTTCCCTGTAAGTATTAGTGTGTGTGTCTCATATCCCCGCGTGTTAAATGTATCCCCCACTTGTGTTGTGACCGCTTTGATTGAAGGATAAGGCGGTATACAAAACTGTCTAAATAAATAAATAAATAAAATAAATTCTGGGGAAAGGAGGGGCTCTTCCAAAGGGATGGGCTTCACCTTAACCAGGATGGAACCAGGCTGCTGGCATTAACCTTTAAAAAGGAGATAGAGCAGCTTTCAAACTAGATAACAGGGGAAAGCCGACAGTCGCCCAAGAGCACATGAAGGATACTACCAAAAGCAGAGAGGTTCCACAAAAGAGTAAAGTAGCCCAAATACCCTCGAATATGGAGCAGACAGAGCTTAAATATCCCACATTACCCATGCCTACCAATAGCCTGATTAATATGAATAAAATACAGTCTCTAAAATGCTTGTATGCAAATGCTAGAAGTCTAAAAAAATAAGATGGGAGAGTTAGAATATATAGCACTAAATGAGAGGTTAGATATAATTGGAATATCAGAGACATGGTGGAAGGAGGACAATCAGTGGGACACTGTGATACCTGGGTACAAACTATATCGGAATGATAAAGCTGATCAAATTGGTGGAGGGGTTGCGCTCTATGCTAGAGAGGGCATTGAGTCAGAAAGGATTAAAGTTTTGCAGGAAACAAAATTTGCTGTAGAATCTCTATGGATTGAAATTCCATGTAAAAAGGGGAAGGCGATGGCAATGGGGGTGTACTCTCGACCGCCTGGCCAAACTGAACAAATGGATGATGAAATACTCAAAGAAATCAAGGAAGCTAACAAAAGTTACAGCGCAGTAATAATAATGGGTGATTTCAATTACCCCAGTATTGACTGGGTCAGTGTCACAGCTAGGGAGATAAAGTTCCTAGATGAAATAAATGACTGCTTCTTGGAGCAACTGGTTCATGAACTGACCAGAGGGGAAGCCATATTAGACCTAGTCCTTAGTGGAACACCAGATAAAGTGCAAGAGATAAGGGTGATGGGGCCACTTGGCAATAGTGATCATAGCATGATCACATTTGGTTTAATTAGTAGAGGAGGGATAGTAAGGAAATCCACATTACTACCTTTTAACTTTCGAAAGGGAGACTATGATAAAATGAGGAAAATAGTTAAGAAAAAACTTAAAGGAGCAGTTGCAAAGGTTAAAGACTTACATCAAGCTTGGGTGTTGTTGAAAAATACTATCTTGGAAGCCCAGACCAGCTGTATTCCACGCTTTAAGAAATGTGGAAGGAAGTCCAAAAAACTGACAGCATGGTTTAAAGGTGAGGTCAGAGAGGCTGTTGTTGCCAAAAAAGCATTTTTCAGGAAATGGAAAAAAAAGCCAAACGATGAAACCTGTAAACAGCACAAGCACTGGCAAGTCAAATGCAAGGCATTGATAAGGCAGGCAAAGAGAGAATTTGAGAAGAAGCTTACTGCGGAAGCAAAAATGCGAAATAAAGACTTTTTCAAGTACATTCATAGCAAAAAACCTGTGAGAGAGTCAGTTGGTCCATTAGAGGATAGAGGGGTTGAAGCGGCACAAAGAGGCGGCAAGGCAATAGCGGAGAAACTGAATGAATTCTTTGCTTCAGTCTTTACTGAGGAAGATGTATGGATGTTACCCATGACTGAAGTGGTATTTAAAGGTGTGGTAGAAATGAATGAAATATCGATACATCGGGAAGATGTATTACAACTATATGATAAACTGAAGAGTAGCAAATCACCTGGGCCAGATGGTATACATCCAAAGGTGATGAAAGAACTGAAATATGAGATTGCAGACCTGTTATTAGTAATCTGTGAATTTTCATTAAAATCATCTGTAATACCTGAAGATTGGAGGATCGCCAATGTAACGCCAATTTTTAAAAAGGGTTCCAGGGCTGATCTGGGAAACTACAGACTGGTGAGCCTGACGTCAGTACCAGGAAAAATGGTAGAAACCATCATAAAGAACAAAATTACTCAGCATATAGATAGTCATGGCCTAATGGGAGACAGCCAACATGGCTTTAGACAAGGAAGATCTTGTCTTACTAATCTGTTATGATTTTTTGAAGGTGTGAATAAACAGGTGGACAAAGGTGAGTCAGTTGATATAGTATATCTGGACTTTCAGAAAGCCTTTGACAAGGTCCCTCCTCAGAGACTTTTGGCAAAACTAAAGAGTCATGGGATAGGAGGCAGTGTACTATTGTGGATCAGGAACTGGTTAAAAGATAGAAAGCAGAGGGCATGGCTAAATGGCCAATTTTCCCAATGGAGAAAGGTGAATAATGGTGTACCAAAGGGATCTGTGCTGGGTCCGCTGCTTTTTGACATATTCATAAATGACCTGGAAAAGGGAATAACGAGTGAGGCTATCATATTTGCAGATGACACAAAACCCCCTTTCAAGGCCTACTTAAAATTTTTAATCCACATTCTGCAGCCTGGTTAATTTTTGCATATTTCAGGAAAATTGTACCCGTCTTATTCAATATGTTCTAATAGTGATTTTCCTTCTGCTAAGGTCATGTATTATATACCATTTGATTTGGAATATTTAGTCAGAATTTTGGATCCCAAGAGTTTTGGGCTCGGCCTGGAAAGTGTTAAAGTTAAAACCCAAGAGGATTCTGGAAAATTGCAAGAGGATCTTGATAAATTGGAAGACTGGGCATCAAAATAACAGATGAAATTTAATGTGGACAAGTGCAAAGTTATGCACCTAGGGAAGAACAACCCAAACTATGGTTACACGATGCAAGGTTCCACATTAGGAAAACGATTTAGGCGTCATTGTGGATAACATGCTAAACCCGTGGCCCAGTGTGCAGCAGCGGCCAAGAGAGCGAATAGAATGCTAGGTATCATAAGGAAAGATAATGGAAAATAAAACAAAAGATATCATAATGCCTCTATATCGTTCCATGGTGAGACCACACCTTGAATATTGTGTGCAATTCTGGTTGTCGTATCTTAAAAAGCATATAGCGTTATTAGAACAGGTTCAGAGAAGAGCCACCAAAATGGTAAAGGGGATGGAAGGATACCCCTATGAAGAAAGGCTAAAATGGTTAGGGCTCTTTAACCTGGAAAAGAGAAGGCTGAGGGGAGATATGATAGAAGTCTATAAATTAATGAATGGAGTGGAATGGGTAAACGTAAATCGATTGTTTACGTTATCAGAATATAGAAAGATTAGGGGACATGCAATGAAGCTACAGAGTAAAGTATTTAAGACTAATAAAAGAAAATATTTTTTCACTCAACATCTAATCAAACTCTGGAATTTGTTACCGGAGGATGTAGTAAAGACTGTTAGTGTAGCTGGGTTTAAAAAAGGTTTGGAAAAGTTCCTGGAGGAAAGGTCTATAATCCATTATTAAGAAGGGACCCAGGATATCAATGCTTGACCCAGTACAAGCGTTGTGGAACCTGTGTCTTTTGGGGAAACTGCTAGGTACGTATGACCTAGATTGGCCACTGTTGGAAACAGGATACTGGGCTTGATGGACCTTGGTCTGACCCAGTATAGCATATCTTATATTCTTATGTTATGTTCTTATACAATGGAGGCAATGACTGCAAATTTATCTCATGCATAATCATTTTTGTTGTTCTGAAAACCTGACTGGCTAGTTGTGTCTTGAGGAGTGGGTTGAGATCTGTTGCCCTAAGGTATGCTAAGGTTTTATACAAAATCTGCATTAACAGGCAAAAGTGGATTAGATGCAAAATCTCTTCAACTACATCTGGAACTTCTAGCACTTTGGGAAAGACAACCACACAGTTAATAAAGGTAAAATATTGCTAATATGTGGATGTGGCAAAGCCAATAATATGGAAAGTGGATCTGCAGTATCTACACTGTGTCATGTGCTGCATGAGCAGGTAATGTGCAGTAATGTCCACTAATTGGAATTTCTATGCTATTTTTTTAATGTGGCAATTAGCGTGTGCTAAATGCCACATTAAACACCTAAATCAGCGCAGTAAATGGACACCAAAGGGTTGTCCTAGCTATGATGAATCTCCCCCTTCCTTTCACTGTCAGAAAAAAAATGTTGGCAAAAATACTTTGGGGCCCTTGCCTCCCATGAGACTTAAAAAAAGAGATTGGGCCAGGGGAATCTTTGCCCCTCCCTTCTGTAATTTTTTGGACCCAGTATCTGCTTTAGGTTATTTATTTATTTTAGACAGTTTTTTATGCCACCTTATCCTACAATCAAAGTGGTCACAACACAATTGGGGGATACATTTAACACGAGGGGATATGAGACACATAAACTAATACTTACAGGGAACATTGGCTATGGAGGGTTAAGTGGCTTGCCCAAGACCACAAGGAGCACCTGTGGGACTAGAAACCCCAGTCCTTCTGGCCCAAGGTTGCTGTCCTCTAGTGGGAGTTGAACCCCTGATATTTTGGCCTGAGGTAACTTGCCCCAACCACTAGGCCACTCCTCCACAAATTTGAAATCACCAGCCAGCTCAGTCAGAACAAGGATTGGAAACTATCTAATTGTTTTCCAAGGGTGTGGGGGCAAAAAAAAATTAGCTTACGTACTCCAAAGACTTTTTTGTGCCATTTTCCTAGTCCTTTAAGTGCTAGAAAAAGTATTCTGGAACCTTTGTTGAACTGTTTTTCTCCGGAGACAAGTAGCACTGATGCAGGCATACTCCATCGATGAAGTCTCTGACCGAGCCAAATGCTCAGCCCTCCCCTAGCTCAGAGAAGTCTTTTGGATGTCTCTCAGCATGCATATGCTTGCTATGTTAGTGATCGCGTGCTTTACTCCTTCATTCTTCTTTGACTGCAGTCATATCGTTCTTTCCTCCTCCTGTCGATCGTCAAATCCTTCATGTAAAAAAAAAACCTACTTAAACAGGACATTCTCACCATGATTGCAGGGCACGCCAACCCTCCCCTCCCAAAAACCCCCCCAAAAAAACCAAAAAGGGAAAAGCAACTATCCCACATGGCCCAACTGGGGATACTGCAGGCAGCCATTGACCGAAGGCAGACCTCATCCTGGCACCAGCATTGGGGATTGCCATGCAAGGCCCACAAACACCGGCCAGCAGTTCTCCTTCCCTTCCACCAGACCCTGCCCCTTCCACACACTGCCCCATGATCCCCATGCAGCAGCCTCATTGAACACTGAGGGAGGAAAATCGAAAGCAAAAGCAAAACATAAAGCTACATGGGAGGCAACCAAAAGAAAATCTCCCTCCAGAGGCAGAGACAGTGAGTTTCCTCTGCTTGCCACAGACCTGTTCAGCTCACCAGGTATGCCCCCACCTGAGGTACTGCAATAGGAGCTGGGGCCACCCAGTAAGGCCCCCAGACTCATGGCAGTGCCACTTTTAGCACCAATCATACCTGAACCTGTGCCGCTCAGCTCTAATTCTATGCTGCTGCTGCTCCTCCTCAGGAGGTTCATACAGGGTAGCACTAGCCTTCTCTAGACCCCCCCTAGAGGTGGTCCTCAACCTCCGATGGGCCTCTCCGACAGTGCATGGGTGGTGCCTTCCACCTTCCCCCTTCTGCTGGATTGGCATGCCCCCTTGCCACTGGAACATGACTCATGCTCCCTGGCGACTGCTTTCTAACACTGGGATGAAGCATCCATCATATCAAGGGGTGACCATTTGCTGATACCACCAGAGCCAGATCAGCCAGACTCTCTGAAGGACTATTCCTACCCTAAATTCCTTCAGGAGAGCTCTCAGACTTTGGCATTCAGACTCCCATGCACCAGCAAACAAGCGGGATTTCCAGTCCATCCTCAATGCCTGCAGTGCCCCCAAGGAGGTGCTCGCCCTATCAGTCTACCAAATAATACAATACCTTCAGGCTTCTATCTGGAAGGCCCTGTCATCTGTTCATGCCATCTCGTGGTGTCTTGATCTCAAATACAAGGTGCTTCCAGCTTCTGGATTTGACCAACAATAACTGGCACATCAGTCGATCGTTTCCAAAGCTGCGATAAAGAAAGCCAAACTCTCCAAAACCTGGGTCCACACACGTCCAGGCAAGGAGTACAGAGCTCTGGATTCTACGGGCAAAAAATCCTAGCAGAATTCTCTCCTAGTCATGGGGATCCTGGCATACCAGCTCCAGGTTTTCCACTAATGTACCACCATGATTTCCTTTCTCAGCTGGATGACCCCCTGTCCACTTGTGAAGGAGGATCATCTGTATCTCTCAGCAAACCTCCAAGAGTCCCTCTACCACATCATCAAGGCCACATACAATGCCTTCAATATGGTAGTGCATGCAACGATGGCAGCCATCACTGCCAGGTGCTCTACCTGGCTCTGAGTGTTCAACTTGTGCGACATCTTCATGGCAGATTGCTCGATGCCCCTCATCTGGGGGACAGCCTTTTTGGGCTGAAAGTTGAACAGGCAATTTCCGAAGTCAGAAACCACTCTTCTACAGCCTGGGAGCTGGAAGCTCAGCCTGCATTATCGTCTTCACAGCACAGAAGGCCACAGTTTCTGCAGTACAAGTGAGCTTACCACTACCAATACTTCCAGCAGTTCTTTCCCCACTGGAGGTATCAGGTCTACAACCGACTGCTGCAGGAGTAGTCCCAGGGCCCTGCCTATGGGCAGCAGCATCATTGTGAGAGAAAGCTATAACTATCAGCTCTTAGGCTCGCTACCAAGCAGACCCCAGTTTTTGTCTGCCAGTCTTGGGCAGGATCCATCATTTCAGGAAGGCCTGGCAGTCCATGATATTGGATTGCTAGGTTATAAACTTTAATATTTGAGAGCTACCACATCAACTTCACTGCACCACCCTTGCTCTATCCGCCAACCAATCATCGATGAGCACCCCTGCAGCACTTATCCTCTCACATGAAATAAACAACATTCTCTGCAGTAGAGCCATTGAGCAGGTACCCCTCAACCAACAGAGCAAAAGAATTTACTCAAGATTCTTCCTCATCTCAAAGAAAAGCAGGGGTCCTTCCCAATTCTTGATCTTCGAGACCTCAACATTCACATGCAATGAGAAAAATTCAAAATGACTTCCCTCAACACCATCCAACTGCTGCTTCATCATGACTGGCTGGCATCCCTGGACTTTAAGGGTGCCTATACCCACATCCTCATCCATCTAGTGTGCAACACTTTCGCCATCTCCTGGAATTGCTGATTTCTCTATGCATTTCTCCCTTCCCACTTCTTCCCTGAGTCTCCATCAAAGTCCAGGATGACAAAGCTTGGGTTATCCTCATTGCCCCTCAGAGGACATGATAGTCTTGGTTCCCACACCTCCTCACCTTAATGACAGAATCTCCAGTACCATTGGAACAGCACCCATTTCTTCTCACTCAGGACAACAGATGCTTGCTGCACCCCAATCTCTGCAGTCTCTCCCTCACTACCTGGAATTAGATCATTGACTAGTGCCAAAGTCATCAATTCCTGAGGAGGTCCAGAATGTCCTTTTAGCTTACAGGAAACCATCAACTCTCCGTTCCTATCAACAAAAATAGACTTACTTCACACAGTGGACATAAGCACAAGGACAAGATCCTATATCCTGTCCTCTCAGCCTGGTCCTCGCCTACCTTCTAAAATGTTTCTCATGGCCATCACCTCAGTGTGTTGCATCAGTGAGCTACAAGCACTTGTTTACTATCATCCCTACACCTAGTTCCTACACAACCGTGTTGTCCTTAGAACTCACCCTGGGTTCCTGCCTAAAATTGTCTTGGACTTTCACCTGAATAAATCCATAGTCCTACAAGGTTTTTTTCCCAGCACTGCATGCTGGACTTCTGGAACAAACCCTCCATTCTCTAGCTTGCAGAAGATCCCTACTCTATTACCTCACAGCAAACCGGGACCTCCACGCATCCTCCCAGCTCTTTGTCACCTTCAATCCCAACAATACGGGGCTTCCAAGCTTACTGTTTCTTCCTGGATAGCTGACTGCATCTCCTTCTGCTGCAACCAAGAGCAGATGCCATGCCCAGAATGCATTGGGCCTCATTGCTTATGAGCAAAAGCATCCTCTATTGCAAGCCTCATCTTTGTGTTGGCTATGGACATTTGCAAAGTGGCCATATGGTCACCATTCATACCTTCTCCAAGTACTACTGTCTAGATTCAGCTTCTGGGCAGGACCTTGCCTTTGAGCAAGCTGTCATCTGAAACCTTTTTGCACCTTAATTTCCTCCACTCACCAATGGAGTGTGCCTGCATCACCTCTGCTTGTCTCAAGAGAAAGAGTAGTTGCTTACCTATAGTGGAAGTTCTCTGTAGACAACATGGATATGCAGCCACACTCACCCTCCCACCATCCCCAACAACAACAACAAAAAATGAAAAGAAAAAAAAAATGAAAAGGAAGTGCTATTAAAAAAAAGAAAAGAAAATGAATTAGTCCAAAGGGGTTAGAAGAACCACCTTTCCTGCAACAAGTCCTTCACTATATCTTGGTCTCCTATGACAGAATTCTCCATTATCTCTACAGTGCACTCATACGTTAAGAGGGCAGGTATCTCACTTAGCTATGTTACAGACTGAAGGAGTAAAGCATGGGTTCACTAACACAGTAGGCATACACATGCGGAGAGAAGTCCAAAAGACTTCTCTGAGCTTGGAGAGGGCCATGCACTTAGTTCAGTAGGAGATTTCATCAATGGAGCGTGGTTGTAATCCCCTGCTGTCTACGAAGAATCCCCATTACAGGTAAGCAACCACGCTTTTTTATTGAATACTTGAACTTACTGTACAATCTTGAATCTTTATGTCAAATTCTCAGATACTGTAATACTATCAGCATACTAGCTATCCAATTAGTTATCCCTTCCTGAAGAAAAGTCTTTGGGGTAAGTCTCAGGAGTCATTGGATTCACAATGCAAAAAATCCAAGAATAGTTTTCCATGGACTAGACAAGGGAAATTGGAGTGATCAGGAAACAGGATGTAACTTCACCAGCAATAAAAAGCACAACTAAGAATAGGCTGGCTAGATCCAGCCCCCTCCCCTCTGCAGGAATCATAATAGTTTCTCCTGGAAGATCAGTGGTTCAGGGGCGTGCCATGTTGACACTTGGGAAATAACACAATTTAGTTTTTTGTTTTAATGTTCTTTTGCATTAAAAATAATATGAAATGTTTCAAATGAAATCACATCCCTATTTTCTGTCTTATATCTGTTCCTAACATAAGTAAAGCCACTGCAACCTATCCAGGCTAAAACGCCATCTTTTTGAGGCTGCTTTTGGATCTTGATGCCCCTCACTTTCTTGTTCACCATTATGTGTTCCTTACCCTACTCTAGTCCCCAGTTTGTGATGTTCTTCTCTTTTTCAGACTGTAAGTTGTGATGAGCAGGGACCATCTTTTACATCTATAGTTACAGTGCTACGTAACTGTATGTATTTCTGACAATCTGTATGTAAACAAAATTTGTACCTGCCTTGATTCGGCAGTTTCACAATAGTAATCCTACCCGCTTCTGATCGCTGGAAGGAGCGGGCTACAAATGCTTGCTAAATAAATAAATAAAATAAATAAATAAACCCTTGTTATGCTATACAAATGATAGATAGTAGTAGTAATAGTAGTAGAAGTAGTAACAGTAATTAGCTGGAGATGATGAATCAGGGCTCCTTCTGGAATCCTGCAATCATGGGCATAAATCAGGCCTTTAGGTGTCACAACAGTGCAATGACTATAGCCGCCTTCCCATCAGGGACTATTTAATGTCTCTGCATCATCCCCATCCTTGGGAGACTATGATAAAACGCGGAAAATATTTAAGAAAAAAACTAAATGGAGCAGCTGTAAAGGTTAAAGATTTATATCAAGCATGTGTGTTGTTTAATAATACTATCTTGGAAGCCAAGACCAGCTGTATTCCGTGCTTTTAAAAAAGTGGAAGGAAGTCCAAAAAATTGGCAACATGGTTTAAAGGTGACGTCAGAGAGGCTGTTGTAGCCAAAAAAGCATTTCTTAGGAAATGGATAAAGGAGTCAAATGATGAAAACTGTAAAGACCAGAAGCACTGGCAAGTTAGATGCAAGGCATTGATAAGGCAGGCAGAGAATTTGAAAGAAAGCTTGCCGTGGAAATCAAAATGCCTAATAAGAACTTTTTCAAGTATATTTGTAGCAAAAAACCTGTGAGAGAGTCAGTTGGACCATTAGATGATAGAGGAGTAAAGAGGGGACAAGGCCATAGCGGAGAGACTGAATGAATTCTTTGCTTTGGTCTTTACTGAAGAAGATGCAGGGAAGTTACCCATGACTGAAAAGTTGTTAAAAGTGATGCATTGGAAGAATTGAAAAAAAATGTCAATAAACCGGGAAGATATATTACAACTATTTGATAAACTAAAGAGTATCAAATCAGCTGGACTGGACTGTATATATCCAAGGATATTGAAAGAACTGAAATACGAGATTGCAGACCTACTATTAGTAATCCGTGAACTATCATTAAAAACATCTGCAATACCTGAAGATTGGCAAATAGTCAATATATAGCCAATTTTTAAAAAGAGTTCCAGGGCTGATTCTGGAAACTACAGACCGGAGAGCCTGACATTAGCACTGGGCAAAATGGTAGAAACCATTATGCAGAACAAAATTACTGAACATGTAGATAGTCATGGTTTAATGGGAGAAAGCCAACTTGGCTTTAGCCAAGGAAAATCTTGTGAGCCAGTTGATATAGTGTATCTGGATTTTCAGAAAGCCTTTGACATGGTCCCTCATGAGAGACTCTTGGCGAAATTAAAAAGCCATGGTATAGGAGGCAGTGTATTATGGATCAGGAACTGGTTAAAAGATAGAAAGCAGAGGGTAGGGCTAAATGGCTAATTTTCCCAATGGAGAAAGGTGAATAGTGGAGTATCCCAGGGATCTTTGCTGGGTCCGCTGCTTTTTAACATATACGTAAATGACCTGGAAATGTGAATAACGAGTGAGATAATCAAATTTGCAGATGATGCAAAATTATTCAAAGTTGTTAAAAAGAGGATTGTGAAAAATTGCAAGAGGACCTCGATAAATTGGAAGACTGGGGGGTATGTTTACTAATCGGTGGTAGCGGCTTCCATGCAATATGGGAGCCTCAGCACAATTGAAGTCAATGGAGCCATGGCTCCCATATTGCACGGAAGCTGCTACTGCTGATTAGTAAACATACCCCTGGATGTTCAATGTGGACAAGTGCAAAGTTATACACCTAGGGGTCTATTCTGAACCACAAATAGCGGGGATGCACTATAGAATAGGTCTCCATGGAAAGAGCAGCCCAAACTAAGGTTACACGATGCAAGAGTCAACATTAGGAATCACCACCCAAGAAAAAGATTTAGATTTCATCATGGTTAACACATTGAAACCCTCTGCCCAGTGTGCAGTGGCAGCCAAGATCGTAAATAGAATGCTAGGAAGCATAAGGAAAGGAATGGAGAATAAAACAAAGGATATTATAATGCCTCTGTATCATTCCATGGTGTGACTGCACCTTAAATATTGTGTGCAACTCTGATCGCTGTATCTTACTGTAAATAGGATATAGCAGAATTAGAAAAGGCACAGAAAAGAGCTACCAAAATGTTAAAGGGGATGGAAAGATGCCCCTATGAGGAGAGGCTTAAAAGGTTAGTGCTCTTCAACCTGGAAAAGAGACGGCTGAGGGGAGATATGATAGAGGTCTATAAATTAATGAATGAAGTAGAACGGGTAATGTAAATTGATTGTTTACACCACTAAAAAAGAAGAAAGACTAGGGGACATGCAATGAAGCTACAGTGTAACCTGTTTAATAAGAGAAAATATTTTTTCATTCAATGCGTAATCAAACTCTGGAATTCATTACCGGAGGATGTAGTAAAAGCTATAACCGGGTAAGGCGGACCGGTCCGACGCCCCCGCTTCACAACCCCTTCCCCAACACCAGATTATCATTAACAATAATACACAACACTTAATTGGGAATTCAACTGGTCGCAGCTTTATTGACCCGTTAACAATAACCATCAACAATTGAAACATTAACTTTGCCCCCCCCAGCAGAGCGAACTCTCACCAGCCATGTGGGTAGCAAAGTGATGCCACTTCCGCTTCCGCCGTGTCAAGGCCCCGGCAAATCGCCTAGCCTCCCTCGTCCGACTTCGCCATATTATTAGCAAAAGCCTGAGGGACTGTCCGGGTCGGGGGTACCCCACCCCCGCCCTACTGCTTGGCTCCGGCTCCGGACCCCGGAAACCTCCGGGATCCCGCCACCGGCTCAGGCCCCTACCGACCTGAGCCGCCCCCCCCCCCCGGCCAAGCTGCGACCAGTGCCCCTTGCTTTCAGCATATCTTCCAAAGCCTCTTGCCAATCATTCAGAAGTAAATCTATCCCAATCGGGGATAGATGTACCCCATCCACCCTATACAAGCCAGCACACTCCACGTCGACCCAGGAGTGCAAGATTTGGCACCCCCCCCCCCGCTCCCCCCCCATTTGCCTATCTGGCGATTAATCTTAGTCAACCCTCGTGACCAGCGCCGCTGAGCCTTGCAAGCCGGCCTTGGAATGATATCTGACCACATCTGGAAGATATCAATGCTTGACCCAGTACAAGCATTGTGGAACTTGTGTCTCTTGGGGAAACTGCTAGGTACATATGACCTAGATTGGCCACTGTTGGAAACAGAATACTGGGCTTGATAGACCTTGGTCTGACCCAGTATGGCATATCTTATGTTCTTATGTTCTTATGTTCACAGCAGAAATACACCATTGAACATTTCCAGGAGAACACCCAAGTCCTTAATAACAGTCCGAATCAGCTGTCGGCAGGTCCATGACACCAGGTCGTTGCCACCCAGGTGTATCAACACGGCGTCCGGTGACCCACGCATCCTCGCATGGTGCCGCAGCAAAGGCAAGAGCTGAAGCCACCGCAGGCCGCGCTCGCCCAGCCATGAGACGGTCACCCCGAATGCATCTAATCCCAGATTCCGCCCAACCGGGCGTGTTGCTGTTCGCCAACCGGCCCAGAACACAAAAGAGTGGCCCATCACCCAACAGTGACATGATCCTGGAAGGACTTCTGCAAAACAAAGAGATCCACAGTTAGCCAGCCCCCCCACCGCCCCACAGTCGCACATATCTGTAAAAGGCCCGCGACTTCCATCTGCCTATGCGCTGAATTGCCCTCTCGGATAAACCCACTGCCGCCGCACTAGTCGCCGCCCCAGTACGAAAAGAGTGCGGTGCAAACGATCCTGCATCCTCATCCAGCAGCTGCAAGGCCATTCTCAGGACCACCGTAAACTGAAACCGCGTAAGCACTCTTCTGTCCTCGTGGATAAACAGATTACCCCTCCCCTTCGGCCGCATCAGCAAGTAAGCCTTCAGCAGCTCTACCGGGCAACCGGCTGCCCCTCCCATTGCCCGCAACTGCACCCACATGCCCCGCCCCAACTGGTCCATCTTGGAACATGCCAGAAAGAGACTGACCCCACCCTCCTCCCACTTCACATGGTGCACCAGCAAGCCACCCACTCCGGCCGCCCTCCCCGACTCCGCAATCAATTCCCCAATGCGGAAAGCACCAAAAAAAGGCCACTGAAAATACTGCCCGAAAAAGTACACCCTCGAAGACGGATGAAACCACTTGAGGCAATGCCGCACACAAGCGTTGGAGCAAATCATAAGTAATGGTCCAACGGCCATCCCTTGGCGCCGGACAGGCTCGCTCCCAACCCTGTAGAAGTCTACACGTTAGGAACCCCCCAACAGCCTCCCAACCCACTGCCTTGGCAAAGAACGTGAACCCCGCCAGATTCCTACTCACCGTAGCTCGAGATAATCCGGCAGCCTTCGCCACCAAAAATTACAAACCCATAAGCTGATCAGAAGGCGGGCCCCCCGCCATCCGTGCTCCTCCAGGAATATCACCACACTGTCGCAGCCCCGCTGGTAAGCTGTCCACGTAGCAGCCGACAATGAGGTCTTCAAAAGCTCAGTCATCTCTCGAGGCCAATCTGCCATATGTGATCGGGGACAGACCGCCCCACCTCTTCTGCTTCTGGCGCCAATGATCGGAACCGCTGCCACTTGAAACAGGAAAGAGCATCGGCAATTGTGTTAGAACTCCCCGGAATATGCCGTGCCCGGATCACAGTATTCAATCGCAAGCACGCTAACACCACCTGCCGCATCAGGTCCGCCACCTGCTTGCAGCGCGGCGTGTAGTTATTAATCACTGTGACGACCGCTTCATTGTCGCACCACCACACAATTCGACGATTGCGAATCCTGTCCGGCCACAATGCCAACACCACCAGTATACGGAATAACTCCAAGAAGGTGATGTTAGCCATCAGACCTGCTGCCCTCCACGAAAATGGCCATTCCACTGCGCACCAGGAGCCCCCAAAGTATATACCTAGGCCCTGCCCACCAGCTGCGTCGATATACAATTGCAAATCCCGACTGGAAATCTCACTATCCCGAAGCACCGTAGAGCCATTGAAATCCTGCAAAAACTCATCCCAAACTGCTAGATCGGCCCGAATGCTCTGTGACACCCGAAGCCGGTGATGTGGTTTGGAGACCCCGGCAGTAGCCGCTGCCAAACATCTAAGGAACACTCGACCCAGCGGAATCACTCTGCAGGCAAAATTCAAAGACCAGATCAGAGCCTGCATCTCCCGCAAAGTCATCCTCTGGGAACACAAGACGTTCGCCACTAAAACCCGGAGTTTCGTTATCTTGACTGCCGGCAGGCATGCTACCATCGCGACGGAATCGAGCTCAATTCCAAAAAAGGTTATCTGCGTAGCCGGACCCTCGGTTTTTTCTGCCGCCAATGGGACTCCCCACGCCCGCGCCAGCTGCACTAGACCATCCAACAACGCCTTGCACTGCCCCGTCTGTGCTGCCCCGACCACGAGAAAATCGTCCAGGTAATGAACCACCTGATCGTAACCCACCCGATCCATCAAAGCCCAATGCAGAAATATGCTAAACCGCTCGAAGTGAGCACAGGAGATCGAACATCCCATAGGCATGCACCTATCGAAGTAATAGCTACCCTCAAAACGAAACCCCAACAACGGAAATGCCGACGGGTGCACCGGTAACAAACAGAAAGCAGATTCGATATCTGCCTTTGCCATCAGGCACACCCGCCCGCAGTTCTGCACGAGATCGACTGCCACGTCGAAGGATGCATACCACACCTCACAAAGATCTTTTGGGATCATATCGTTCACCGAAGCCCCACTGGGGAAAGACAGGTTATGAATCAGCCGGAATTTCCCGGGCTCCTTTTTCGGTATGACCCCCAACGGAGACACCACGAAATCTGCGAAAGGCGCCTCACCGAAAGGGCCCACCACCCTCCCCAATGCGATCTCCTCTGCTAACTTATCCCTCACGACGCTGGCAAAGCGCTTCACCGAGGGTGCATTCTGGACTGCGCTCGCCGCCACCAATCCCTTCGTCGGAATCTGAAACCCTTCCTGGAAACCCCCCTCTAAAATAACCCTATCCTTCCTTCTGGGGTACCTCCGCAACCCCTCCCGCAATGCCTCAAATTTAATAGGAGTCGGGGCAACTCCCCACCAGCTCTCACTGCTTAGGGGGGGTGCAAGCCGACTCCAACTGGACCTTTCTTAACACATTTGACGGCGGAATGACCCCCATTACAGACTGAACAAGCGTGTCGGAATTTGCAGTCCATAAACAGGCAAGAGGACTTGTTGAAACGCCAGCACAAGTCCCCTGCACCACCGCCTCCCGTCGCTTTCTGCCCCGCCACTGACTCGCCCGCCCGAAAGGGCCGCGACGTCCCAGAAGCAATGGCTACCCCGCTCTTTGGGCCACTCGCCAGCCCGCTAGCCGATCTAACAGACATCTGCGTGAGTCATAAATTAATGTCCTGAGTACCCCAGGACAGCGACCCTCAGCTCCGGTAACGGAAAGGCCGGAGGAACCGCGCCACCTCAACAACCCCCCTCCCCCCAGCGCCTGGCTCCAAATCGCCCCATTGGCCCCCGCGCCCCTCAGTGTGCTGCGGGAGCCAATGGGCGCCCTGCACGCCTCAGGCCCGCCCCCACGAACCACGAGGCCAAAGCCGCAACGAGACGTGCGACCGGCCGCCCCCCCCGGTTAACGCCAGCTGCGCGCACGCGGGGGGTGGGCCTGCGGCCTTGCCATTAGCGTAGCTGAGTTTAAAAAAGGTTTGAAGAAGTTCCCAGAGGAAAGGTCCATAAATCATTATTAAAGAGGACCTCAGAAATCCTCGGCTTGCCCCACTATAAATATTGTCAAACCTGGTACTTATGACCTGGATTGGCAAGTATTGGAAACAGGATACTGGGCTTGATGGACCTTGGTCTGACCTAGTATTACATTTCTTATGTTATGTTATGACAGATTTATGGAATGATATAGACCACAGATCTTTTGGTGTCTGAGGACTTATAACAATGACCTAGCCAATCAGTTTTCAGCTTGGAATAGGTCATTGAAGTGGATCTCCTGCTGCATAGGTTTTTTTTCTGTTTTGGTATGTCTTTAGTGCTTGTAATATTTTTTTGATTTATAATTTGAGGTAAAGGGGATCCTTGGCTCAGTTGATATCATTTTGAATGATGGTGCCATAGGCCGGGGTGACTGCTCCAGAAGAAACCTACAGGTATCTTCTTAAAGGTATTAGAGCATGGGATGGCATGAAATATATTAGGGGGAACAGATGGGGTGGGGAGAAGCTGTAAGAATTGAGGGCTTTTAAGTGTGTAGAGGATGGGGAATATTTGTATCTCAAAAATATTTGCCCTTTAAAGGTTATGGTGAAGTGGGCCTGGGCAGAGCATCAGCAAGTACATTATTCTACTTGTGTTTTGGGGGGGAGGGGTCGCTATGTGCACTTCTTGAAGTATGGTTTGTTTTCCAGTGATTAATGGACATCACAAAATGTATTTTGATCTATGTTACTACATTTTAATAGTGAGTTTCTTTGAATGCATCTGCATATTATGGATGCTAGGCTAACAAAACCTGTAGGGATTACATTTGCAGGAGAGGCATTTGAAAGGAAGATGTTTTAGTGCTGAGAGGTTATAGCTTGGGGCTTCTTTCCCCCATAAACAGCAAACAAGGATAGGGCAGGAATGATTGCCTCTCATTAATGTTCAGCTGTTACAGTTACCTTACAAACACAAAAACCGAGGAAGTGAAAAAGCTGCTAAGATGGAAGTTATTTATGAAAATATCTCCTTGTTCTAAGGCAGGTAGGAAGTTCATTTGAATTTCAATGAGATTCTATTGAATTTTGGGTGAAGAGGACAGCACATTGAATTGTAAGATAACCCAATCATTTAGTCATAAGGGAAAGGCTTATCCAGACCTGGATTCACACCATTATATCTGTAGATTGCAGTATTAGTTTCTCCCAGAAAACAGGATTAAAAATCTGAAGGTGAAATAGAATATACTGTACTTGACTCATCATGACACAGAGCTATCTTGTCACCTTAGTAAAATAGGAAGATGTTTTTTGCATTCTGGGTGTAGCAGAAAGAATCCTAGAAGTTGAACAACAGAAAGTCAAAGGAAGACCGCAGGAAGACTATGTAAAACATGATATTAAAGTTGAAACGTGCTTTCCAAGATTCTCACCATCTGCCCATACAAATGTTAAATATAAATAATTCAAGGTGTGTGGGGGGGGGAGGGGGGGCATATCCAGCAGTAGCAGCCAATGCTACTAAAGTGGCTGGACACCACTGCTTTAAATTAAATCTAAATATTCAGCGACAGTGCATATCCAACGATTGGCGCTGAATATTCGATTTGCCCAGATTATAGTTTTGCATTAGGGTCAGCAGTGATATTCATCTGCAAACCGTATTGCAAACTGCAACTGTCCTAACTTTATGAAGTTTGATTATCCGGTTAGCAGCTAGAAATTGTCGCTGACCGGATAGTCAGCAGTGCCGCCCCATGCTCTCCCCCTCCCCCCGAATGCCCTGGGGCTATCCAGATAGTACCGGGGAGTTTAACCCAGTTAAAAGGCAATATTCAGTGGATTTGTGGCACCGAATATCCCTCTCAGCTGTATTTATGCAATTTTCAAGTCTGCAAATTGCATAAATTCATTTGAATATGCCTTCAAGGTTTCTACATAGCCATGCGGAGGGTAATTTTATAACTGGATGCCTATTTTAAGCCTATTGTGTGAAAAAAAAAAAAACGTAGGTGCCTATTAAGTGGCAGAAATCACACCTTAAGTTAAGGAATGGGCATCAGCCCTAGGGCTGGTGTAAATGCCTGCACATAGAGTTTGTAGGAATGCTTAGGCGCTTACATTTGCGGTATATAAAATTAGTTAAATAAGTAATAAATAAATAAAATAAATGAATTATAGTGTTTCATAATCTACAAACATGTACCTACAATATGCACGCTACCCAGGATCCACCCAAACTATGCCCATATTGACACTGACTGGTAAAGTGCGCGGCATCAAGCAATGCACACACTGTTACATTTGTTGGCGTTTAGGCATGTATGTGGCCACGTGTACATGTAAATGACTCTAATAACCTTTAGTTAGGTGTGTACTTGTCCTTAAAAGTGTGTGCCCCTTATAATATTTCTTCTTATAGGTAAATCATAGGGTCATTCATTACACAGGTACACTAAAAACATTTTTTTTTAAACTGCCTCTAATGTTTTGATTGATTTTTACGTTTTTTGGTGCGCTGAATCCAAATCTGGTAACCAATTTGCTCCATCACGTACAGATTTTTTGCTACATTGGGTTAGCAGTTTGAGGTGAACGTTTCAGATTGAGTGCGATCGAGATAAAAGTTTCTTGGATGAATTCTTTATACTAATTGTTTAGTAGTTATTCAAATAAGAATAAAGAAAATTGTAACAAGGCAGCACATAAGAATAGAGTAATGTCAACAAAACACACTGTGATGGTAGCAAAATTGTCTGCACTTAAAACAGCCACATACATGTGCACAAACATTGAGCATATAAGAGCGAGGTTAGACACAAAGCAAAGCAAAGAAATGTGCAAAAAATGTTGTACAGGTATGTATGTAAGAATAGAAAACGCAAACCGCACCATTGCAATACATGAAGACAAACACCCGATGGTGTGAAAATAAAATTCTAATAAATGAGATCCGACACTGTGGTAATAACTAGCAAATTTTTATTTCAAAGTTTAGTAAAAGCACGATATTTGTCAACACAGTTTAGATTTTAAAGTCATTCTTGGGTCAATCAATCTCCTGGTGGGCCCGTTTCTTCTTCCCCCGAATGCTTCTCTTGGTGCGCTGCTTGGCGTATTTTTCATCTGGGGTTTCCCGCAGCAGCAACCAGCAGAAATCAGCCATCATAGTGGTGTTCCATCTTCCTTGGTACCTTCTCTCTGCGTCATTGATGTCCTGGTGAAACCTTTCACCTTGTTCTTCACTGTACGCCCCCAAGTTTTCGGGAAAGTAGTTCACATGGGAGTGCAAGAAATGGACTTTCAGGCTCATGTTACAGCCTTGTTCTTTGAAGGCATGAGCATCCTGGCAACAATATCCTTATAGTTCTCATCCCGCCTATTCCCCAAGAATTTGAGAACAACATCCTTGAAGGAATCCCAGGCTTCTTTTTCCTTTTCAGACATCGTTTCAGCGAATGCTCCATCTGAAATGAGTTTCCTTATATCACGGCCAACAAACACTCCTTCCTTTAGCTTTGCTTCAGAAAGTCGGGGGAACTTTGAGCAAAGGTACCGAAAGCACTCACCATCTTTTGGAAGGGACTTGATGAATTGCTTAATGAGACCCAACTTAATGTGGAGAGGTGGTAATAGAATTTTATCACGAGGTACCAAGCTCTCATGAAGAACATTTTTATCACCGGGTCTCAAATACTCCCGAATTGGCCAGTCTTTTTTCCCCCAGTGTAGGTCGCAGGCCCGGCTATCCCACAAGCAAAGGAAGCAGGGATATTTGGTGAAACCGGATTGCTGCCCTAATAGCATGGATAGAATTTTAAAGTCTCCACAAATCATCCACTTATGCTCATCATAACAAATCTTCTGAAGAATCAGGGCCAAATTCTCGTATTTTTCTTGGAGAATAACAGAGTGAGCAATAGGAACTGAAGCGAATGTGTTGCCATTATGAAGAAGAACACCTTTTATGCTGTCTTTTGACGAATCAATGAACAGCCGCGATTCAGCAGGATCATACTTGAGTTTAAACTTTTCCATCACTCCGTATATATCGTTGCAAAATACCAAATCTTCCTCTTTGCTGAAATACTTCAAAAATTGTGTCTCGCGGTTTGCGGTACCAATAAAAAGTTGTTCCTGGTGACAATAGATTTTTCTGTTTAAGCCGAGAACCTAGCAGTTGGGCAGCATCTTTTGGGAGTCCTAAATCCCGGACTAAATCATTCAATTCAGCTTGAGAGGAAAGTTCAGGTTTCAGATCTGGTTCAGTTTCAAACTCGGAAGTACTGGACTCATCGGGAAAAGCCATCTGATGAGTCTCATCATGATCAGAACCTTCCACACAAATATGATCCAAAGATTTTGGTGGTTCAGGCACAGGTACTTCGTTGCTATGAGGCATAGGCCTAATTGCTGAGGGAAGGTTGGGGTAACTTATTACGTTCTTATTTTTTAAGTTGTATCCCTTCACAATGCAAGAGCAAAAATAGCAGTCACTGCTGTGGTCTCTTTGTTCACGCCACATCATAGGTATTCCGAAACGAAATGCTTGTTTTTTACCTTTCATCCATAAGCATAGATCTTCCTCACATGTCTTGTACACTTTGTGAGGAGCCCACGGTTTGTCTTGATCGCCTAACTTCAAACCGAAATAGGCGAAATATACTTTTTTAATAAATGCAGAAATGTTCCTCTGCCGCTTTTTCACGGTATATTCCCCACAAATAAAACAAAACTGTCCGGAGAGTTGACGCAACCTCTGGCTCTGTGAGCCATCACAAATACACAGCACTGCAAACTACAACTGTAGTGAACCACTTCGGAATAAAGCTGGATTACGACTGAGCAAACAAAAGGTAATAATGAACTTGCAAGAAACTGAAATTTGACAGGAACGTTCATGTCGCAACCACCGTGTTTGAGCGAGCGAACGAGGCGAGGCAAACAGGAAAGAACATGTGCCAGCGCGAGTACTGGATTTAGCCCCCCGCCTCCCAATTGTCCTGTTAATGTATAAAATGAATACAAAACACTCTAAAATATCATGAGGGAGTGTTTCTAGTTAGTTAACCATTACAACCTCTATTTTGGGCCAAGAAAATAAACTGCAGTCGGCTAAAAAGAAATTATGTGAACATTCCTTATATGGGTAAGAAATCTAATTTTGCAAGAAAACGTGACGTGATGGAACATTTTGGCTATTTTTCCTGGATTCAGCACCCCAAAATCTATAGGAATCAGTTGCAAAACTGGAGGCAGTTTTTTGGTAGTGTACCTGTGTTATTGGTTTAAGCCAATTTTCAGTCATAAAATCCCAGGTTTGGAGAAGGTGAAAATCGGTTTAAACCAATTTACACCTTCATTTTAGAAGTGTTACTTGGGCATCAGAGGGGATTACATGGCATTACAGGGTGTAAGATAGAGTAAAGGGGATCACATGGGGACAGGAAATCAAAGGGGAGAGAAGAGATGAAGGTGTCAACATCCAAAATGTTAAGGTTGGGGAGGGGTGTAGATGATTGCATCATGAAGAATAAAGGAGGCATGATGAATGTGCCAGGGTGATTTGAAAGAGACCAGTGTACTGGTAGGATTGGGGTGAGGAAGAGAAGCTAGGTGCACCAAAGGAGGGGGGGGGGGGAGAGATCATAATTGTTCTGAGGGGAACTATGACTGTATTCTAAGCAATGGATTCTGAGCCATTAGGACGTCCAAAAAGAGACAGGCCCAATATGTACCCAGTTCTGCAACCGTGGGAGCTAGACATTCCTGCAGTTGCAGAATCGAGCACTTAGACTGGCTGGTGTTGCCCCAATACAGCAACACGGAACGTCCATTGCCCTGCCCAGCCAACCCGCCCTAATCTCCTGCTGTTGTGCCGGAGCACAGAAGGCCTGACATCGCTTCAGGCTTCCTTTTCCCACTGCCTGACCCTCAGTGGGAACAGCCCGGGTCAGGATCATACGACGGGGACTTACCTGCCCCTGCGCTGTGACATTGGTGGGACTGCCTGGCCTGATCGCTGCCATGGGTGGGACTTATTCCACCTCTTCCTGACGCTAGATGTACAGGGCCCTGATCAGAATTGGCCCTATATGTCCAGGTGTGTGGGCCTGCCCTCACTCTGCCCATTTGCCAACCCCTCCAGCCCCCATCTGGAGCTCCCCGCACAAAGGTGTGTGGGGAGTTATTGATTCAGAATATGGTCCCTGTGAATAGCGGGGGGTTGCACGTCCAAACCAAACATACATCCCTGCTATTCGCAGGTCAGAATGACCCCCTTAGCATCTGATGTTAAGCAAACAACCTTTTAGTGTATTATTGTCCCAGATATTCCAGAGAACAATCTTAGTCCTTGACAACTTCACAGTAGTGATTTAGCCCAAAAAACACCTTTTAATACATATTGTAGGGGGATGTTTTCCCCAGTCACTGTTTATCCTTAGCGCTGTACTAGTGACTCAGCTCCTTAATAGCAGGAAAAAAACATGGTTTGACTTTTCAAAGTTTGAAACTTGATCTAGTTAGCAAAAGGTCTGAAATACCAAACCAACTTGGAAGAGCTAAGGTTTTACAATAGCATGAATGCATCCAAAGTTCCTCTGGGTTCTCGGAGATCCACTATGCTGTATTTTCACTTTTCCAAAAACTCAGTTCACTAGCCTTGTTTTCTTCTGATGAAGCAAAGGCTTGGTTTTATTGATAAGAGAAACATTTTCAATCCAATTTATTATGACAGGATTCTACTTTGGTATAGAATTCTTCATTGTTAATACAGGTTACCTGACAACGTGACAGAGGAACAATTGTGCAGAACGACCTGCTGTTCTAAAGGCTTTCCTTTTAGTACATATGAACACCTCGTTTTTGACAGACAGTGCAAATGAATAGATATGGCCAGGCACAAGAAACTGGAGCCCAAACATTCCTCTTGGGTTTTCATTTACAGTTAGGAGCTGCAAGACCCAATTACAGCTGACAGAGACTCAGAGGCCAGTGACAGAGTGCATGCCAAGCAGTAATTGGGAAGATTATTTTTAATCAGCATATATCCCGCAGCCCAAACATTAGAGTTCTCTGGTAAGTCTGTCAGGAAATTAAACCAAGACCAAACAATAATCTTCAAACTTGGGAATGATATTATATAACATATAATGATAGCAAACCCTTCTCCTGCTTTGCTGCCTCCCTCTACAGCAGAAGACATTTAAGTTACAATAGCAGCAAAGACTGTTTAATTATATTTTAGAGATAAGATAAAATAAAAGGCAACAGCCCAAAGCCCACTTGTTTATTCTGTGAAGTGTCAACAATAAAAAAAAATCATCATTTTCCAGTGCTTTTCTTGTGCTTTTCTTGTTTAGTATAAGAATAAAACCTTTCAAAGCAGGTGATTTCAGTTTTCAAATTGATGCTTCTATTTTAAGACAATAAATCAGGGGTTCTCAACCCTGTCCTCGGGACCCACCTAGCCAGTCGGGTTTTCAGGATAACCACAATTAATATGTATGAGAGAGATTTGCATACACTGCCTCCATTATATGCAAATCTCTTCCATGCATATTCATTGTGGTTATCCTGAAAACCCGACTGGCTAGGTGGGTCCCGAGGACAGGGTTGAGAACCCCTGGTTCACTGATAAGATATATTTTTTTAATTTTAACAAATGAAGAAACAGATGGTTTTACTGATTACAAATACCACAGTTCTATCAAGAGAGGGTTCTGCTAACTATGATAGAGTGCTATCTATCCTCGTTTCTCATGACACTATTTTATACAAGCAATCTGTGCAAACTGTTGTAAAAAAATATAAACTAGTAAGAGATATCCCAGAATTGCTGTTCAAGCCACATTTTATGGGCCCTTTTATTAATGCCCATTTTAATGCAGAGCAGTCAGCAACCCTAATACGTGAATATGTCTGCGACCGCATGCTAAAACGCGCGTTGATTGGTGATCAAGGGATGGAGTGGGGAATGAGCAGAGTGTGGGCATGGACAGTGGATTTAGGCTACTACAAGGACAATTGCAGTGCGCTCAGTAGCAACAAAGCTCTTAACACAGGTGCACCTAATGATCTCCACTGTAAACGCATGCAAACTGCTGTCGGGTTTGGCAGAAATAATAGCTACACCTCATGTTTTCACTGAATTCTGCATTTATGAGCTGCTTTGCATAATATTCATGGCTTCTAATTGTAGAGGTTTATATACTGTTTATACATTGTAGGAGATGAGGAGTAGCCTAGTTTGCTACAGCAGCGTTTATTAACCAAGAGACTAGGGTTGAATTCCCACTAGTATGCTTTGGGGAAGTCACTTAACCCTCTATTACCTTGGAAGAAAGGCCTGGCAATCTATTTCCAGTCACACTGCCAAGAAAACCCAGGAGCTGCTGGGTTGCCAGGAGTCAGCATTAACTTGAAGACATACATTGTAAATTTACATGCTTCTTCAGGATGAATGGAAACCATTTCTTCAAACCATCCTGAAGCTCAATGGACATAATAACCCATTCAGATAAGTGCTTACCCTGAGGCAGAACTACAATGAGAAAGTTCAAAATGCATTGGTTGTTGAAGGCAATGGGTTCAGTTTTTTAACACACTATAAGAAGGATTCTAGAAGCAGAACATCTGGGCCATCCAGATGTCCCCACTGAAGTTGGGGCCGTTAGGACCCGATTCTGGTCTGTGGGAACAAAAGGTTCCTGTGTGAGCCAGAATTGGGCCCGAGGACAGCCTGGCATTGCCCTCCAGCCTGAGCGGACATCCTCCCTGCAGGTGCCCCAGACTGCCGTAGCTCTGGACCCCAAGATCCCCCTCTGCCCAATCCACAGTTAGCCCCCATGGCCTGGATCGGGCGGCAGGGACCCCCCTGCACCTGGCCCAGACCCTGGTGGAAGCTGCCATGCCGCAATTCACCAAAAAAACCTTCTTATACCACCTCTGAGGTGGTATAAGCAGTATGGCCCAGCAGGCCCAGCAGCGCATACAGGGCCATGACCTGAATCTACCTTGTACGTGCTGCCGGGCAGCCCACCCCCGATCCCATCCCTTCCTGCCCCTCACCATCTCTCCCCGTCCTGAAGCACAGAACGTATAAGGAGAGCTGGTGAAGGAATATGGTTTAGGTGGATTGCGGGATTGCACGTCCCAGCGGGATATACAGCCCCACAACCTGTGGAGGAGTGGCCTAGTGGTTGGGGCAAGGTACTTCGGGCCGGAAGGTCGGGGGTTCAAATCCCACTAGAGGACAGCAATCTTGGGCCGGAAGGACTGGGGTTTCTAGTCCCCATAGGGGCTCCTTGTGGTCTTGGGCAAGCCACTTAACCTCCATAGCCCTGTTCCCTGTAAAATAGTTCTCTGTGTGCTGTGTGCTTTCCTGTCTAATCATGTGTTTATACCTAAAAAAAAAAATGTCATGATTTGACAATTTCCAATCTGTAATCAAAACCGCTGCTGATCGCTGGAAGTAGCGGTATACAAATGTATACTAAATAAATAAATAAATAAATAAAACCTGCATTATAGAATGAGGGCCTATATGATTGCTTAAAATAAAATAAAAGGACTTGTTGGAGGGCGCTGATTTATAGGAACCTCAATATTATGTCTGAAAAAAAATCATTTATAATGTTCATGACTGTTTATTTACATGGAGCATACAATATGATGTAGGATATTGTAATTACACTAGGTGGAACCTTTTATCTATATTATTGAGCCATTCAGATTGATATAGTAAATAATTTTGGATTGGGATTATGGCTACTGCTAAATAGATGAACATTTATGCTTATTCTTAAGAACAAATGCAAAAAATAATTTAAAACAAACCTGATTTGGGTCCCCATGATCAATTGACGGATACAGAATGATGGACTGAACTATTGGATTAATGACAGCATAGAGAATTGAATAGTTTCATCTTTATCACAATCTATAAAAACAAGGACCCCCAAGGGGTTATGTGTGCTAAAATATTCTAAATTGTTTAACATGGATGAAACCTTCCTTCAGAAACGGTATTGTATTCTCATGAAATGTACTACTACTACTACTACTACTATTCAGCACTTATAAAGCGCCATGCATACAGCGCTGCACAGCTAACCTACAAGAGGTAGCCAACATACAAGAGACAGTCCCTGCCCTTCAGAGTCATGCTCATCGGAGCTTACAATCTAGTTAGAAACAGTACAGAGCATTAGTCATTTCTGCACACGGTACGGTGTGGTACAGTTTGGTCCTATAGTTTGGTCATAAGCGTTGACGGGGGTTAGGGTAAGGGAGTCAGGATCTGAATGCAACGGTGAAGAGGTGGGTCTTCAACCTGGATTTGAAGAGGGTCAGGGAGGATGCCTGGTGCACAGACGCAGGTAGGCTGTACCAGGGTAAGGTGCAGCAAGGTGAAAGGAGCGCAGTCGGGAGTTCACTGTGTGGGTGAAAGGCATTGATAGAAGTAATTTGTTAGCAGAGCACAAGTTTCGAGAGGGGATGTAGGGAGAGATAAGAGGTATTGAGGGGCCTTGGAGTGAATGCATTTATAGGTCAGTAGGAGAAGCTTAAATTGGATGCGCAATTGGACAGGGAGCCAGTGAAGCGACTTGAGAAGAGGAGTAATGTGGGCATGGCGAGGCTGGGTGAAGATTAGTCGAGCAGCGTGATTTTGTATAGATTGAAGGGGAAGGAGGTGGCTCACGGGGAGACCAGCGAGGAGTAGGTTGCAGTAATCTAAGCGGAAGGAGATTAAGGAGTGGATAAGCGTTTTTGTAGTGTGTTCAGAGAGGAAGTGTAGGATTTTGCTAATGTTGTAGAGTAAGAAGTGGCAGGTCTTAGATGCAAGCTGGATATGTGCGCAGTAGGAGAGAGAGGTATCATAGATTACCCCTAGATTGTGGGCGGATGTAACAGGATGGATAGTAGATCCATCAACATTGATTGAGAGAGGGGGGAGTGGGGGGGAGGAGTTGGGTGGAAAGACAAGGAGTTCAGTCTTGGCCATGTTTCAGTTTCAATCGGGCGATGAGACATCCAGGCAGTGATGTCCGAAAGGCAGGCAGAGATCTTAGATTGGGTTGCCGGAGAACTGTTAGGTGTAGAGAGGTAGATTTGGGGTCATCGGCATAAAGATGGTACTGAAAGCCATGGGAGGAGATAAGCCGCGCCAAGGCCTTGGGTATAGAGAGTGAAGAGGAGGGGGCCCAAGACAGATCTCTGGGGTACACCTACATGGAGCGGGGTAGGGGAGGAGGAGAAGCCACCAGAGCATACACTGAATGAGCGATGGGAGAGGTAGGAGGAGAACCAGGATCGTACAGATTCCTTGAAGGCCAAGCAAGGAGAGGGTGGTGAGGAGAAGGTTGTGAATCAATGGTGTCGAAGGCAGCAGAAAGGTCAAGAAGGATGAGGATAGAATAGAGGCCCTTAGATTTAGCAGGAACAGGTTGTTGGTGCCTTTTGTGAGTGCTGTTTCAGTGGAGTGTAGGGACGGAAGTCGGATTGTAGTGGCTCCAGGATGCCTGGGATGTGAGGAAGTCAAGGCAGTGATGGTGGACTGCTCGTTCTAGTAGTTTGGATATGAAGGGAAGGAGGGAGATTGGTCGATAGTTAGAAGGGCATGTGGGGTCAAGTGAGGGTTTCTTGAGGAGGGGTGTGACACCAGCATGTTTGAAGTCAACGGGAACAGTTGCAGTGGAGAGTGAAAGGTTGAGGATATGAGTGATGGAGGGGACAATGGTGAGGGAGATGGAACGTACCCTTGATTTAATGTTGTTATTAGTGGAGACATTATCGTTGTCGGAGAAGGAAACTCAACAAAAAATCAAAAAAACTGAAGGAACAGTTACAACAATCGTATCAGTTGATTTGTATCAAATTAAACTCAAAAGATTCAGGAGACTCTGAATAAATTTCAGGATAAGATAAAGGCCACAGAATTGAAGAAATTTTGCCGGATCAGATGGATTTATGGATAAATCTATTTTTCCATGGATGAATAAGACTGATAATCCATCTGTGAAAGAATATACTAGCTATACATCTGATGATACAAGCAGGGATGAATATTCTCAGGATTTTTTTGAATTCCCAGAATGGTGAGGATGGGTGAGAGGAAGAGGCAGACCCCTGGGCCGATGGCCAACGAAGGTTGGTGGAGAACCCTAACGCGGGCTCATTCTAAAAACACAGCAATCATCAACTTGCCAGCATAGCTTCTCACCATATCTCAAGCTCAAGTCCTTGATCTGGGTATGTCATTTGTTCCCACACTTGACTATAGAGCCTTTGATGCGCAAGTTGCCTTACATGGCTTCTTTCACCATTTAGTGATCTGGCATTATATTGTATCTCGACTTATTTCTTTAGATATGTCATAGGTCTGCCCATAGTCTAAATGGTCCCCTGTTGGACCTATTGATCCTTGGTTTGTAAACTTATTAGAAATGAGTGTTACAGGATTTAGCACATGTGGAAAAACAATCAGATTATGTGCAAATAAATTTATTGAAGTTAACACATTCTGCATTATTGCAATTGAAGAATAATAAGAATATTGTCATCAGTGAGCTGACCTGGGCAGAGCAATTATCATACAGGCTACGGAACAATATAACACGGACATTTTGACTCAACTAGAGGATATTCATTATTATCAACATTTGGACCTATGCTCCACCTCCTGATCTGTTATTGCAAGTAAAGGAGGTGGTCACAAAAGATTATTTGCAGCATCATTTGACTCGGAAAGAAATGCAATTTTTGATTAATACAAGACCATAGATTCCGATATTTTATATGGTTCCTAAAATTCATACGAATTCAGC
Organism: Ichthyophis bannanicus; assembly: GCA_033557465.1. NCBI lineage: Eukaryota > Metazoa > Chordata > Amphibia > Gymnophiona > Ichthyophiidae > Ichthyophis > Ichthyophis bannanicus. Next base: position 119,198,916 of record CM066044.1, read on the forward strand.
CAATCAACCAGGTCTTCCAATTGTGGCAAGTGAATGATTCTGTTTTTAGAACCATTATCAATATTCGTGGATAAAATCCTGATTCCTCTTGACTTGCCAAATTTCTTCTTTTTTGAAGGATACTACTCACACTTCGTGTATCCTGTCAGATCTTACTTTCCCTGATGGCTAGTCTCATTTGATGTGAAATCCTTATATACTAATATCAATCAACTGAGGCATTGGATGTTTTAGCAGATTTGGATTGAAATGATACCCTACCATAGAGATTGCCAAAGAGGATGTCATGGAGTTTCTCACTTTGGTGCTAAAAAAATAATGTATTTTGCTTCAATGGTATATTTTATTATCAAAAATTTGGGTGGCCATGGGTGCTACAATAGCACCAACTGTATCCAGTCTTTATATGGCCCCATTTGAGCAGCATTATTTGTATGGTTCACACTGGATGAGACAACTTTTGTTGTGGAAAAGGTATCTGGATGATATCCTCTGTATATGGAAAGGTGATTTATGATTTTTTGGAAATGTTTTACCATAATGGTTGAATTTTTTTGAAATCTACTATACAGTTTGAAAGCACCTACCATGCTACATGTTTGGCTTTTTTAGATATCTGTGGGAAGGGAATTAGTTTCATACCACTTTATATCAAAAAGCAGTAGCCCAAAATAATTCATTGAAATATTCAAGTTATCATGTTAAACTACAGAATGTCTTCCAATCAGTCAATTTCTGAGACTTTGATGATTATGCTCTGAATGAGCTGATTATATTAAGCAATCTCAGAAATTGTTTCAAAATATCACGATAGAAGCTCGCCATATTCTGTGATAAAAAAGGCTTATCTTCAAGGCTTATATGCCCAATGGAATTTATTACTGATGTAAAAAACCTTCCGATACTGATTTGTCTAAAGATGCTTTAATTTGTTCTTTACCCTTCTCCACATAATCATCTCAAGTTGCATCGATAGTGCATAAATATTGGACAGTTTTGCAATTACATTAATGTTTTCAAGAACCCCTATTGAAGCCTATAAATTATATTTTGGCCCATATCCACAGGTCCATGCAGCTCAACTGCGGTGAACATAAGTCCTGTTTAAACACAAAAGGTCTGATATTGATGTTGGGTAGGCTATATAGCCATGCCCGCTGACACTTAACCAGGATATTCAAGGTCGGGGTCATAGGAGGCCCTGACATTGATATCCAGGGATCACCGCACAGCCGGAAGCCCGCAGTAGCTAACCAGGCAGCAGTGATATTGCATGCTGCCCAGTTGGCTCCTGCGCCTTAACGATAGGCGAGGGGTTTCCTTGCCTATCTTTACGGTGCCAGTTAGTGCTTGTCGCCACCCTCTGCTACCCCCCGGCACCTGCCCCAAGCATGCCCCGACCACTAACCACATAGCATCGGGGCACATAGGGGAGTTAGGAGGGGATATTCAATGGCACAAACTGTGTAAGTGCCGCTGAATTTCCCCATTTAAGACATTTACATGGCTTTCTGGACTGTAAACTATGTAAATGCCTTTCGAATATCGGGCCCTAATACTTTAACTGCCCCTATAGTAGAACATTACCTACAAAAGACACACACTTTGACAAGCTACAGCATGTTCCTCCTTTTTTGGTGTGGGGGAGGTTGGGACGTAACTCTCAATTATAGAGAGCAATTTTTGGATTTTTTTATCTGGATACACTTTCAGGCCCAGTTAAAAAATACTTAAAAGATGTCGTGGCCATTTTTTACAAATCAAATGAGCTCCGAGGAATGGTTTAAAGAAACAGTTTCCGCTCATCCTGAAGAAACGGACAGAGTAACCATTTCAGATAACTGCTAACCCTGAGGCAGGACTACAATAAGATAAGTTCAAAATGCGTAGGTTTGTTTGAAGTCATGTCAGTTCAATTTTTAACACACTATGGGCCCGATTCTGAAATGTGGGTTGCGGGGCCCATAGCGTAGTGCAAGCCATCTGGGCCTGATTCCCCCTCCAGCTTCCCCTTACATCCTGAGCAATCCAGAATGTGGAGAGCCGGGGGGGGGGGGGGCGCTAGGGAAAGAAATCAGGGTGAGTGGGTGCAAGTCCAGCCTGGCAGGACTTGCAGGGCCGATTCAGGTCCCAGCATGACGTACATGGCCCTTGGGACCGTGCTGCTTATTTCACCTCAAAGGTGGAAATAAGGAGCACAAAACCAGCGATCGGGTCCGGTGATCCCACACCAGGGCTTGGGGCCAGGTGCAAGGGTTCCTCACCACCCGATCCAGGCCCACGGCAGGCCAGCCGTAGGGTCGGGGGTGGTGGGGTAAAGGGGGGCCGAAGTCCAGGGGTAAGAATCCCTGCCGGCGGCAGGGGCAACCTCCAGAGCATCCTCCCTCGGGCCTGATTCTGGTTACTATGGGAACATTCTGTTCCCACTGTTCAGAATCGGGGTCCGACTCTCGGGGTATGTCTGGAAAGGACCGGCATCCCCCTACCTGAATCGGGCTCATAATGATCACTTAAAATAGAATAAAAGGACTTATTGGAAGATGCTGACCGTATAGCAACCTCAATATTAATGTCCGACAAAAAGTCATTATAAATGTTTATTACTGTTTATTTTCCAATAAGAGAATGACTTTTTTTCAATAGGTAGTTACACAGGTAACAAACCCACGATGTTACCCATGTCAATAACCAATGATTACCGGGATGTTTCAGGAAGTGCGCCTCTACGGGTAGTGCCTTTGGATACAATCCCGTTTAGGTCCCTAAAGATGCCCATATGCTATCCGATCTAAACATAAAAGGATACAAGTTTACTATGGTAATAAGTAGTTAAAACCAGGTCAATTGTAAAGTTGTGCAGTATTGCAGCAGGGGAATTAGTGATAAGCAGCTGTTTCCTGTGTCAGTGACCCATGAACTGAAATATAGTATTTTCTGTATTGTCTTAATACAAACCCTTTTGCATTTTGTTTCATAGGAAACAACGCAGAGAATCATCTGAAAGTGAGGATGCACACAGTTTCTTCTGAATGGAGTCTTTAATTCAGTAAGTGTCCTCAGGGAATATCCATTTTTGCTCAGGCAATACCAGTGTGGAATGAAACCACAGTTTTTTGTTATGATGAATATTCTGGAAAAAAGCAGCTTTCCCCGCCCCCTACACCTCTTATAAATCCCAGCAGCCTCATCACTTGAGCCCAGGATGAAATAGTTTTGTGCAATCCACTATCTTAACAGAGGCAGAGTAGTCCGATTGACAGTTCAAATGAATCATGTTCCTCGTTCCACATTAATAAAAAAATTCCATGTTCATACTGAAAGTTAAATTTCAACCACTTAGAATTCCTAGTTGATAGTTTGCCTCTTTATGCGGATGACTTGCATATTACCCAGGGAAGAAATAAAATCTTTAGTTATAGATTAGATATTTTATTAATGTGATATTTCCATTTAAGCATAGAATTTGCGTCATTAAACAAGTGAAATAAGAGGTCAACACGACAGAAATTGTTTTTTGTAATGCATTTTATGGGATGAAATTAACTCATTAATGGCCTATGGAATTCATCGGATATATGCACTGGCCTGTTGAAAGATGCATAGACCAATTCCTTTCTTATGTGCACCTTGTGTAGGTGTAGTTGAGATGTAGAGGTTCCAGGTATGCATTCTCCAGGGTGGCTATTTTATAACGATACTATAGGGGCCTTTTTACTAAAGGGTGCTGGCTGTCATCATGGTCCTGGTGCTCGCTACAGGGGTGTTGTGTTGGACTTGTATTGACAGCTAGCGTGGGACCATGACAGCATTGTTAGATTTTTTCCATCTAAGTTTCCATGGTGCATTAGGGTTGTGAAGTGGGTAAGATGAGAACCTCAAGTCATCTCGCCCACGACTACCTGCATGGTGGGCAAGTAGCACAGGTGGCACCAATCGCTGTCCACCTCCATTGATGCGGTGCAAACTTTGGTCCTATTCAATAAAAATTATCCACCAATCTTTGGATATCCTCATCATTTTCTGCTGTGGACCATCAAATGACTCTAAATAGCCTCCATGTATTATTTTTGTTCACGAAAATATGAACTTTCTTTTAGAATTTTCTGTTTTCCACTGTCACAATATAACCAGGTTCATGCACCTTCTTCATTGTATTATCTTTTTCTACT